>NW_006498846.1:3843449-3868986 GCF_000471905.2 Amborella trichopoda
TATATCTATATAGATATATATATATATATATATATATATATATATCACCAAGCTCAAGAAGAGGCAATGTCTCGCCAAAACAATTCCCAGCATGATGACTACCAAAATACCCAAAGAACCACTGGAAGTGGCTACAATGGGTAAAAATCAGTATCATGATAAATAAATAGATGAAAGGTCTCTTTTATATAATTAAATAAAGCTCCCTGCCATTTTGGCAGGGAGTCCGGAGTTGGTGGACATCTATATGGGCCGAATGTGATTCGAAGCCAACAACAATGTCTTGCAAAAAAGTCCAAGCAACGGAAGCTTTTGCAAATAGTCGGGGGACCATATCTCCCAATTCCTACAGCCAAAGGAGCCCAAATTTTAGTATGTTGTTCCTGGCAATATGAGCTTTTCATCCATATATGGAACGATAGATTCCTCCACTCGAATTAAGGTCGAATCGAGCAAAAAATGTTGGATGTTTGCAACAGGTGATGTGTATCAGTCCCCATGACACTCTTGGAGCAATATCTCACAATCCGTATGGCGTATCGAGCCAAAATTTTGCATGAAGCTTTTTTACTCAGAGACAAATACATCTACATTTGGAAATACATAATCAAAATCTAATTAAGGGGGTAAATCCTAGTGAGAAGACGTTTAAATTTATGAGTATGCAGTTTCCAAAAATAAAAAGAAATAAAGAGTCATATCTCTCCAATCTGGCATCATCTTGAGCCGAAATTTTTACCAAACATCAGTCTCAGCATTCTCTATAATAATCTACTAATCGATCGTCAAATAATGACCGAATTCAAGCGCAAAGATCAGCATCATCATTTTAGCCTTTTCCCAATTAATTGGGATTGGCTGCATGAATCCTAGTTCTCCATTTTGCTCTATTAAAGGCCCTATCCTTAGTGAGGCCATAAGTCCTCATATCTTTTTGGACTTCTTTCAACCATGTCCTTTTAGTCTTACACCTTGTCCTTTTCAGTCCTTTCACTAGAACTAACTCAGTGCCATACATGGCCAGCCCACCTAAGACTACTCTCTCTCATTTTAACACGCCTAAATTCGAGTGCAAGGAGGAGCTACAGAAAAGGGTATGCAATTTTTACCAGAAATAGAAAAACAAAACTCAAAATTAGCAAAACTTGACGAATCGATGACAGTTTTCGCCAAATTTTGTTGCAAATTGATCGTAGTTGGTTGCTTCACAATTTTATGGAAGGATTTTGGGTGGAAATGGCAGAAAAATGGTCCGATTTGATGGGTTTGGAGGTGGATGAAGAAGTAAGTCTCCTCAAGGGAAGATCATGAAAAATTTCAAAGTTTAGATGTCCTTTTTGGTAATTTTCAGTCAAGTTCGAAATTATTTTTAGTAATCCACCCCCTTTAAGCCATACTTTTATTTTCCATCCACCAATTTTTAGTTTTCCACCTATGTTTTCCCATTTTCCCATGTCGTGCGATTGGCCCAACCACGGAGAGGGGACATGCGGCATCAATTTCGGGAATATAATATTATCAGAAGTAGAATTGAATCTTTTAAACATGTTAGGTAGTTCATTGGAGCTTTCCCTCCTGCTCACATTTGCAAGTGTCCAGGTGTCTAAGTGACTTGCTCCTGGACTACTAGTAAAAAGAAGAAAAAAAAAAAAAAAAGAAGAAGAGAAGAAAGAAAAAAGAAAGGTGGACCGAGGGTCTCATGACTTGTTCCCAGCTGAAAGACACAAAAGATAGAGATGGGAAGAAAATGGTAAGCCGAGGGTCTTACAACCTATTCCTAGCCACCAGATACAAGAAATAGCGAGAATGAAAACGTCGAGCGTCTAATAATTTGCTCCCGACCGTCTAAGATATTTTGTGGCACATTCAATGTCTTCACGACTTGCTCCTAGTCACCAGGCATTTTGACCATGTTGGGTATCTTGGTGACTTACTCCTGGACATGGTCCAGGAATTTTGATGCTAGTTGTTTTTATGTCTTGTTTCCGAGCATTTGAGAAATTTTGTGGCGCAGTGTGTTCATGACATGCACCCAGTCGCCAGAAAATTTGACCATGTTGAGTGTTTGGTGACACTCCCTTGAACATGGTCGAGGAATTTTGATGCCGAGTGTCTTTGTGACTTTCTCCTGGATATCTGAGAAATTTTGTTGCGCACTAGGTGTCTTCACGACTTGCTCCCAGACACCAGAAATTTTGACCATGTTGGGTGTCTTGACGACACTCTCCTAGACACGGTCGAGGAATTTTGACGCCGATTGTCTTTGTGACTTGCTCCCTGGCATTTGGGAAATTTTGTTGCGCACTGAATGTCTTCACGACTTGCTCCCAGTCACCAGAAATTTTGACTATGTTGGATGTATTGGTGACACACTCCTAGACGCGATCGAGGAATTTTGATGCCGAGTGCCTTTGTGACTAGCTCCTGAGCATCTGAAAGCTGTTGTTGAGCACTGAGTGTCTTCACGACTTGCTCCAAGTCACCAAACATTTCGACCATGCAGAGTGTCTCGGTGACTTACTCATGGACATAGTCGAGGAATTTTGATGCCAGGCGTCTTTGTGACTTGCTCGCGAGCATCTGAAATTTTTTGTTGCGCACTGAGTGTCTTCACGACTTGCTCCCAATTACCGACATTTTGACCATGCTAAGTATCTTGGTGACTAACTCGGGTGTCTTTGTGACTTGCTCCCAGCATTTGAGAAATTTTGTGGCTCACTGAGTGTCTTCACGACTGGTAACTGGGTGTCTTACTCTCAAACCTGGTTAGGAAATTTTGATGCGGAGTATCTCTGTGACTTGCTCCCGGACCTCTCAGAAATTTTGTGCTAAAAAAGGTGTCTTCATGACTTGCTCTTAGCAGCCAAGAATTTTTCGAAGTGTACTGGTTCTCTCTGTGACTTGCTCCCAGCCACCGCATAATTTCCCAACCTTTTTAAATATTTATTCTGAGTCCTTTCTTTCTTTGTTTTTCTTTCTTTTTCTTGTGGGACTCGTGCTGTGAGCGGCAAATTTCTATCTTGCTCAGAATAATTATTCGAAGTTTTTTAATATTTTTTTGAAGCCTTTGATAATTTTTGGACCCATGCCGCCCCCTGCAAAATTTATCGTGCTCAAACTAGTTTTTTTTTTTTAGCCCCAAAAACGTTTTTGGACTCATGCTACCACCGACAATTTTTTCCATGTTCAAAACTATTTTTTCGAGCCTCTAAAATTTACTTAGACTCATGCCCCCACCAACAAATTATATCATGCTTGAGACAACTTTCCGAGCTTCTTAAATACTTTGAGGCACTAAAAATATTTGGTGCTAGCTATGTCTACCGCCAGAGCTCGGATGAGGTAGGCCGAAATTTTAGGCCCACAGTTAGAGGGCTTATTGTGCATAGTGCCTATGGTGAGAGGTTTTTCTTTTGCTTTTTTTTTTGAGGTTTACAATGAGTTTGGGGGAGTGTTTTGAGAAAGAGAGATCAACGATGAGTTGAATGTGGGTTTTTAGAGAGTGAGATCAAAGGTGAGTTAAGTGAGGGTTTTTAGAGAGAGATCTATGGAGTTAAGTGAGGGTTAAGAGAGATAGATCTACGATGAGCTTGGGGTGAGAGTTTTAAGAGAGAGATCAATGGCGAGTTGAGTGGGGTGTTTTAGCGAGAGAGATATAGGGTGCGATGGGTGAGGGTTTTTAGAAAGAGAAATGAGAAGACATTCTCAGTGAGTTCTACCTTACCCAAGTTGGCATTCAAGATTTTCATATGTTTATAGATCTATTTGATTTGCCTACCTTGCCCAATCGTAGATCCACCCCGGGGCTTCTGACACTGAGTTGGGCCTTTTTTCACGCGGTCTTCAAAAGGACTTTGTATAGGGGGTGCACCGGGTCTTTGTGGGCTTGAGAGGGGGTGCACCGGGTCTTTGTGGGCTTGAGAGGGGGTGCACCGGGTCTTTGTGGGCTTGAGAGGGGTGTCCTGGGGTTCATATGGGCTTGAAAAGGGCGCCATGGGTCCATATGGGCTTGAGAGGGGGTGCCCCTGGGGTTTCATAAAGACTTGAGAGGGATTCATATGGGCTTGAAAGGGGTGCCCCAGTGCCCCAGGTCCATTTAGGATTAAGGGGATGCCCATGGGGTTCATAAGGAATTGAGAGGGGGGCGGCCTGAGATTCATATGGGCCTTGCCTGGGGTTCATAAGGACTTGAGAGGGGGCAGCCTGGGATTCATATGGGCCATGAGATGGGGTGCCCCGAGTCCACCTAAGCTTGAGAGGGTTTGGCCTCGTTGTTCATACGAACTTGAGATGGGGTGCCCCTGGAGATCACGGCATGAGAGGCGTGGTCATAGAGGGGGCGGCCTGGGATTCACATGGGCCTTGAGAGGGGTGCCCCAGGTCCTGAGCTTGAAAGGGGCGGCCTCAGCACTTATACAAACTTGAGAGGGGTGGCCCTTGAGTTCATATGGGCTTGAGAGGTGTGGCTCTGGGGTTCATAAGAACTTGAGAGGGGTACCTCGGGTCCAAATGAGCTTGAGAGGGGGCAGCCTCAGCGCTTATATGAACTTGAGATGGGTGGCCCTGAAGTTCATATGGGCTTGAGAGGTTCATTGGTATGCGGAGAACACCAATATTTAAAATGATGGCTCTCATGGACTGTCGATGTACTCTCATGATTTGAGAGGAGACAAGGGTAGGCATCTCTACTTGCTACCTGTCAGTGCTCATGTGGCTATATGACTGCTACCTTAACACCATAAAGGGTTTCTTAGAGTCATAGAGTGCAAGCACCAATAACACAGCCTTTTTGGAAGAGGGGAAGATCAGCATCAGTTTGCTCGACATATATTTTATTGACGAGCTATCATTACTTCGGGCTGTTTATGATGAATTAGTGTCTTCAAATGAATGTATTTTTGTGGGATCCCTTATTATGGCATAGGCCCTCCAGCTGGCCTCAGGGAGTTATTCGAGGTTTAAAATCAGCGGGTAGAGGAGCTTAATGTTAAAAAGGTGTCATTACTGCTTGGATGAGATAATTCTTCGGAGGGGATCTGGACCCTCGAGAGCTTAATATACAAATATTGGAGGCCATTCAAAAAGGACAAAGGGTGTCCATGAATCATCATTAGAGGATGAATGACTTTTGGCGACCATAGATTACCAGCTTTTACAACAGCCTCCCCCTTCCTGCCCTCCACCTTATTGTGTGGACCTCGTGCAATGGCTCCAAGCTCACTATAAATACTACACAAAATGGGTTGATATTAAGGGACCCCAGCAAAAATTCATACATTTGAAAGTACAAATTCATCATAAATAACTCCAAGTAATGATAGCCCACTAATAAAATACATATCGAGCAAACTGATGCTGGGATCTCCCTCTCATCCAAAAGGGTTGTGTTGGTGTCTGCACACCATGACTTTAAGAAAGCCTTTACGACGTTAAGGCAGCGGTCATATAGCCACATAGAGCACTGACAAGCAGTTAGTAGAGATGCCCACTTACCTTAGTCTGCTCTCAAACCGTGAGAGTACATCGACAGTCCATGAGAACCATCATTTTAAATAATGGTGTTTGGCGCAGATCCAAAGACCTTCCAGGGACAAGTGAACCTCGTCACTCCAAGTCATACATTTTCTTAAAGTTGGAAGGTCCTGCCCAAGAGCAACATGTGATTGATGGGTAGTGAAATATGGATGGCCGCATGTTCGTAGTCTCACATCCCTTTTCCTTAGCAGTCTAGTCAAATTTTCAAAAACGGACTTTAGGGGACACGAAAGTGATGCTCAATAGCAATTTAAGATTTACCCCTACATTAAGAGACGCTAAGGGTAACTGGCATCTACAAGCTAGCTCTGAGCAACCCACTCTTCAGTTCTCCGCCTTCCTACTTCCTAGGAAGATTATCAAGAGACATTTTTTGGACGACTTCAGACGGTCCCGAATTTGTCATGGGCACCTGACAAGATCAATGAGTAAAGGAAAGGATGTGATCAGTGCAATTAAAGAAAAAAAGGTAGGGAAGGAGGCCCCAGATTATCCCTCTCAAGTTCATAAGGACCCTGGGACCACCCCCTCTCAAGCTCATATGGACTTGGGGCACCGGCGCACTGCCTCTCAAGTTCTTATGAACTCCAGGGCCACCCCTTCTCAAGCCCATATGACCTAGAGCACCCCTCTGAAGTTTTTATGAACAACGACCACACCCTCTCAAGCACATATGAACTCTAGGGCAACTCCTCTCAAGTTCTTATGAACTCCAGGGCCACTTCCTCTCAAGCTCAGCATATATGAACTCTGGGGCCACCCCTCTCAAGTTCTTATGAACCCCAGGGCCACGTCCTCTCAAGCCCATAAGGACCTGGAGTACGTCCTCTGAAGTTCTTACGAACCCCAACCTCTCAAGCCCTCATGGACGGGCACCCACTCTCAAGTTTTTATGAACCCTAGGGCCACCCCCTCTCAACCCATATGAACTCTAGGGCCACCCCCTCTCAAGTTCTTATGAACCTTTTTATGAACCCCAGTGCGACCCCCTCTCAAGCGCATATGAACTCCAGGGCCACCCCCAATCATGTTCATATGAACATCGATGCCATCCCCTCTCAAACCCATATGGACCTAGGGCACCCATTCCCAAGTTCTTATGAAAGCCAAGGCCCCCCCTCTCAAGCCCTTATGAACCCCAGGGCCACCACCTCTCAAGCCCATATGAACTCCGAGGCCACCCTCTCTCAAGCTCATATGAACCCCAAGGCCACCCCTCTCAAGCCCATAGGGACCTGGGCACCCATTCCCAAGTTCTTATGAACACCAGGGGTCTCTCAAGCCCATAGGGATCTGAGCACCCATTCCCAAGTTCTTATGAAAGCCAGGGCCACCCCCTCTCAAGCCCATATGAACTCTAGGGCCACCCTCTGTCAAGCGCATATGAACTCTAAGGCCACCCCCTATCATGTTCGTATGAACAACCATCCCCTCACAAGTTCTTATGAACCCAGCCTATATGGACCTCGGGCACCCCTCTCAAGTTTTTATGAACCCCACTACCACCCCTTCTCAAGCCCATATGAACTCTAGGGTCACCCTCTCTCAAGTTCATATGAACACCAGGCCTCTCAAGTTCGTATGAACACCGAGGCCACGTCTCTCAAGCTCATGTGGACCTGTGGCACCCCTCTCAACGCCCATATGAATCCCATGCTGCCCCCTTTTCAACACCCATATCAATCCCAGGCTGCTCCCTCTTCTCAACGCCCATATGAATCCCAAGTTGCACCCTCTCAAGTCTTTATGAATAGCAAGGCACCCCTCTCAACCTAGGGACACCCCCACTCAAGCCCATATGAACTCAAGGATCAACCCTCTCAAGTTCATATAAACGTCGAGGCAACCTCCTTGAGGCCACATGCTCATGGGGACCCGGGGCACCCCATCTCAAGGCCCATATGAATCCAAGGCTGTCCCCTCTCAAGTCATTATGAACCCCAAGGGTACCCATTTCAAGTCCTCATGAAACCCCTGGAGCACCCCCTCTCAATCTCATATGGACCCGGGCCACCCCTTTCAAGCCAATATGAACCCCAAGACACCCCTCTCATGCCCATTTGTGCAACCCCTCTCAAGCCCAGATGACCCCGGACACTCCCTCTCAAGCCCATATGACCTCAGGACACCCCCTCTCAAGCCCATATGGATCCAGTGCACCCCCTCTTAAGCACATATGGACCCAGGGCACCCTTGCCCATATGAACCCCATGCCACCCCTCTCAAGCCCATATAGACCCGATGCTCCCCCCCTCTCAAGCCCATATGGACCCAGCGCACCCCCTCTCAAGCCCATATGAACCCGAGGCACCTCCTCTCAAGTCCATATGGACCCAGGCCACCCCCTCTCAAACCCAAATGGACCTGAAGCACCCCCTCGCAAGCCCATACGCACCCCCCTCAAGCCCATATGAAACCTCCTCTCAAGTCCATATGAACTCGGGGCACCCCTTTCAAGCCCATATGGACCACAGGACACACCTCTTAAGCCCAAATGGACCCGGAGCACCCCCTCTCAAGCCCATATGAACCTGGGTACTCCCTCTCAAGTCTATACAAACATAGGAGACCCCCTCTCAAGACTAGGTCGGATACCTCGGACACTCTTTTTTTTCAGTTTAAGTCCAAAAAGCGACACGAATTTGAAGAAAGGGGTTGACAAAATTTTTCTAGCATCACCCCTATACAAAGTCCTTTTGAAGAGTGCGTGTAAAAGGGCCTGACTCAGTGTCAAAAGCCCCTGAGGTGGATCCACAACCGAGGTTTGAAGGGCCCAAAGCCCAACCGAAACAACGGCTAGGACCAACCCCATGCCACTCTAGAGCTTTGAAGCTGCAAAAAGATTGATAAAAATCTGCACATCAATTAAAGAGGGGTCGACAAGGTGGGATGCCCAAGATCACCCCAAAGCCCACCACTGCCCAAGAATTACCCATGCCCAAGGCAAAAGCCTTCAACCCCCCCGCCCCGCCCCGCCCCCCCCCCACACTCAAGGAAATAGAAAAAAAAGAAAAAGAAAAAAAGAGGAAACCCCCGCTCAAAGAAATCACCACGCCCCACCCACAGTCAAGGATGCATCTCTCTTTTTCTCTCATGTTTTTGAAGGTGGGGCCTTAAATAAATAAATAAAAAAGAACAACTTCCTTTTGTTGCCTAGATATAAGGAACATAGAACCCCTTTTAAGCAATAAAATGTGAGTCCCCAAAACCTAAAACGTACTCCCTCTCTCTCCTTGGACCATTGAAACCTATAAGCCTACTCTCCCTCTCTTTGGACCACAAAACCCAAAACTACTCTATCTATAGACCACAAAACCCTAAACTACTCTTTCTCTAGACCACAAAACCCAAAAACTATTCTTTCTCTGAGCCACAAAACCAAAAACTACTCTCTCTAAACCTAAAGGACCACCAAAACTTACAACCATACTCTATCTCTCTAGAACATGAACCAAAACCATCATCTCTCTCTTTCACTTCCTCTGGCCAATGGAGATGAAAACTGCGACTTTACCTCTCTTAAAACTTAAAAACTAGTCGGAACAAAATCAACAACCTATTTTTCTTTTGTGCGAGAAAGCAAACAATTTATCTTTTTGAAAAGGCTACTCCCTCCTTTTTAAAGACCACTAACCTTGAAAGGCAATGGCCTCTCTCTCTTAAGAATTAAGACCTGTGAATATAGGCAGCTGCTCTCTCTCTACAAACCATAGTTTCAAAAAGCGTTACGACGGTCCTAGGCGGCCTGGACCCAGCGCCTAGGCGGGTGCCCAAAACCTGGGCAGCCCAGTTGAATCCAAAAAGGATTCTACAATTATATATTATATAAAATATAAGACTTAGGTATTTAAGGCACATCAGAATTCAAAGTATACTGCACATTAGCACACACTCCATAAGCACAACCATAAGTCGATTTATGTCCAATTAAAACTTAAAATTTACCAACCAAATTACCAGATCAAAGTTACATGATTATAAGATAAGCTATGCGCAACAATGTGTTGCAGCAACATTAGGAGTAGTATTGTCTTTGACAACCTATACAACAAGATGCTCCCTAACCACCTTAATTCTCTTCTCTATAACTTGGAATATGTAATGGGCATCATGAATATGATCAAACGCCTCAATAGACCTCAAAAAAACAGTCACACACAAATTCATCTGATTTCTTCTCTTCCTATCACTCCAAGCATCATTAATAATAGAAATCCCATACTGAACCCATGCATCCTTCTTAACTTCTACAACTTCCTTCGTGATACTCACCGCTTTTTTCAAAAGAGGCTCTGAAAGCTCATATGGGGTTGAGGTTTTATCCCAAGCCCAAATTGGTCAATTGCCTACTGCGACATAGAAGCTGCTTAGGAGAACGGTAATGAAAGGAATGTTCGCCTCAATAAACCATGTAGCAACATAATAAGCAGCTCTATCACTCTCTTCCTTCTTCATTATATTTTTTTGCTTCTTTGTTTTCTCTCTTACAACCTCGGGGTCAGGCCGAGGCAGAAAACTATCCATAGGGCCTGTAACCCGAGGCTTATTACTCCCAAAAGCAGAAGTAATTACAACTCTCTTTCCCATCCCCCTAATAATGGATTGTTCTACCTCTTGACATCCCTCCCCAATCCCATCCTTATCACTATCATCATCATCATAATTGACTCAAACCCCAGATCTAATATCTGCTATGGAGGCAAATCTCTCAGATTTTTTCATTTTTACCATACTAAACAAATTGGTTATTTCCTCTTTAACAACATCAGGAGTCTTTTTACACGAGGCAACATCCCCCCGACACCGGTAAGATGTTTCTTGAACCGGTTTATGCCCCCTTTTGTATCCTTCTCACAAAACTTGTATCTTATGCAATTTTTCTCATTAGGGTCTGGGTTGTAGCCTTATTTTTAATCGGGAGCACCACTCCTATTAGAGCCCGAAGAAGACATCTCAAAATAATACAACTTATATAAGCAATAAAAAAAAAATAACTTACTTTGATTGCTCAATATCAAAACTACTACCTTGTAAATGCTTTTAAGGAATCAAAATCTTCTAAAAAACCCCAATAGATTAATAAAACATCAAAAATTAAATCTAATATCAATGGGTGATGTTTTGATCAATTTCTCATAACTTTGAGTCTATTTGAGAAACCCTTTGATCCTAAAGAAATCACCAAAACCTACTATTTTGGGGGCTCTCTCTCTAAAATGGGCTCTAATGAGTTTTAGGTTTCAAATGAACTTAAAACCCCTATTTCTAGTCCCTTAGTATAAAAAAAAAAGGAAAAAAATAACTCCCACCGAAAGTTTTTTCTGCCTTTGGGGGGTTACGTGGGCGGCCGCCTAGGCGGTTTCCTAGGCACCCAGGAACCTCCGCTTTTTTTGGGCGCCTAGGCCTAAGCAATGCGCCCAAGCCCCCAGATCTGCTTGGGGGCCACCTAGGCACTGGGCGGTCTGCTTTTTGAAACACTGCTATAAGCCCACCTTTCTCTCACACTCTCAATTTTCACGAACCCAACTTCGTCTCACTCTCAGTTTTCACGAACCCAACTCCATCTCTCTCTACAAGCCCGCCTCTCTCTCACCCTGTCTCTCTACACACCCACCTCTCTGCCCCCTACAGTCGTATGTTTTGAATCTCTTCCCTAACAAAACAAAGGAAGCTAGTTTCCTTTGACAGCAACTAAAGCAACAACGTGAAACAACAAGATGATTTCAACATTTGGGAAGGCAGACAAAAGCCATCAAGCACAACAAGATACAAGGTAGACTTAGGGCTTGCTTTGTTTGTCCTAGATCTGCTGGAAGGCCATTAGATTTTTCTTCCCTTGCTTTAATTCCTCCTCAACATCAACAAATTGTAGGCTCTGGTAAGAGAGCCGTTTCCCTTAACAAAATTGGTTCAAGGAGATTGAGTGGAGGAACAGAAGTTCTTTCTTCCTAGAAGAGCTGGTAGCAACAAATGAAATAATTCTCTCTCAGCATTCACTCTTGTGCTAGAAAAGCCAATGCTTCAACGACCCCTTCCTTTTTTCTCTTCAGTAGGAGATGAATCTGTTTTCTCCCTTTCTCGCCTTCTCTCTCTCTAAATCCCCCTTACCATTCTCTCTTTCTCTAAAAACCCTCTCCCAGCTCACTACGATTGTCTTCTCTTTTTTCTTTCTAAAAACCCTCACCCTACTCATCCTAAATCTCTCTGGCTTAGAACTCTCACCCCAAGCTCACTGTAGATCTCTCTTTGAAAACGCTCACTTAACATTGATATGTCTCTAAAAACCCTCACTTAACTCACCGTTGATCTCACTCTCTAAAAACCCTCACTCAACTCATCATTGATCTCTCTTTCTCAAAACACTCCCCCAAACTCACTGTAGACCTCTCTTTAAAAAAAGAAAAACCTCTCACCATAGGCACTATGTTCAATAAGCCCTCTTAACTGTGGGCCTAACATCCGTGCGCCTACCTCATTCGAGCTCTGGCAGTAGACGTGGCTAGCACCGAAAATTTTGAGTGCCTCAAAAAAGTATTTCAGAAGCTCAAAAAATTGTCTGAAGCATGATAAAATTTGCCGGTAAGTCCGAATAAATTTTAGAGGCTCGAAAAAATTATGTTGAACATGCCAAAAATCATCGGTGGCAGCTTCCAAAAAAGTTTTTGAGGCTAAAAAAAAAAACTATTTTGAGCACGACAAAATTTGTTGGTGGTGACATGGGTCCAAAAAAACAATTATCAGAGGCTACAAAAAATAATTTGAGACATTCGAATGATTATTCTGAGCATGATAGAAATTTGTTGCTCGCAGCATGAGTCCCACAAAAAACAAAAATGGACTCCGAAAAAATATTTAGAAAGGTTGGGAAATTATCCAGTGGCTGGGAGCAAGTCACAGAGACACTCAGTACACTTCGAAAAAATTTTGATTGTTGAGAGCAAGTCATGAATGCACTTTGTATATCGCAAAATTTCTCAGATGCCCAGATGCAAGTTACAGAGACACTCAGAATCAAAATTTCTCGACCAAGTCTGAGAGTAAGTCACCAAGACACCCAACACAGTCAAAATTTCTGGTGACTAAAAGCAAGACGTGAAGACACTCAGTACGCCACAAAATTTCTCATATGCCCAGGAGCAAGTCACAAAAATACCTAGCATCAAAATTCCTCGACCATATGCATGAGTAAGTCACCAAGACCCTCAGCATGGTCAAAATGTCAAGTGACTGGGAGCAAGTTGTGAAGACACTCAGTGTGCAATAAATTTCTCAGATCTCGGGAGAGAGTCACAAAGTCCCTCGGCATCAAAATTCCTCGACCGTGTCCATGAGTAAGTCACCAAGACACTCAACATGGCCAAAATGTCTGGTGACTAAGAGCAAGTCATGAAGACACTCGGTACGCAACAAAATTTCTCAGATGCCTAGGAGCAAGTCACAAAGACAGTCAACATCAAAATTCCTCGACCGTGTCCAGTAGATTATCACCAATACACCCAACATGGTCAAAATTTCTAGTGACTAGAAGCAAGTCGTGAAGACATTCAATGCGCAACAAAATTTCTCAGATGCCCGGAAGCAATTCACAAAGATACTCAGCATCAAAATTCCTTGACGAGTCCAGTAAAGTGTCACCAAGACACCCAACGTGGTCAAAATTTCTAGTGACTAGAAGCAAATCATGAAGACACTCAAAATTTCTAGTGACTAGAAGCAAATCTTGAAGACACTCAGTGCGAAATAAAATTTCTAAGTCACAAAGACACTTGGCATCAAAATTCCTCGACCGTGTCCAAGAGATTGTCACACCCAACATGGTCAAAATTTTGAGTGACTAGGAGCAAATCGTGAAAACACTCACTGCGCCGCAAAATTTCGCAAATGCCCAGAGGCAAGTCACAAAGACCCGACATCAAAATTCCTCGACTGTGTCCAGAAGTAAGTCACCAAGACACCCAACATGGTCAAAATGCCTAGTGACTAAGAGCAAGTCGTGAAGAAACTCAATGTGCCACAAAATTTCTTAGACAGGTGGGAGCAAGTTATCAGACACCCAAGGTTTTCATTTTCTCTCTATTCTTATATCTGGTGGCGGGAATAGGTCGTAAGACCCTTGGTTCACCTCAACCTTTTCTTCCCTTCTCTATCTTTTATGCTTTTATGTCTGTCAGCTAGGAACAAGCTATGAGACCCTCGATATGCCTTTATTTTCTCATTCTTCTCTTCTCTTTGTTTTTTTTTCCTTTTGACAGTTAATCCGAGAGAAAGTCACTAAGACACCTAGACACTCGCAGATGTGAGCAAGAGGGAAAACTTCAATGAAGTACAAAACACGTCGAAAAGATTCAATTTTCCTTCAGATAAATATTATCTTCCCCAAACTGATGCCGAATGTCCCGCTCCATGGCTGAGCTGATCACAAGGCATGGGAAAACATTGGTGGAAAACATACGTGGAAAACCAAATTTTGGTAGGTGGAAAATCCAAATTATAGCCCACAGGGGGGTGGATTATTAAAAATTATTTCGAGCTGGGGATGAAAATTACCAAAAAGGACATCTAAACTTTGAAATTTTTTATGATTAGCCCTTGAGGAGGCTTCCTTCATCCACAACCAAAACCCATCAAGTCGGACCCTTTTGTAGCCATTTAGACCCAAATTTCTTCCAAAAAATTACGAATCAAACCACGAACAATTTGCAACAAATTTGTGCCAAAATCGTCCTCAATTCGTCAAGTTTTGCTAAATTTGAATTTTGGTTTTCCTTTTCAAGTAAAAATTTCATACCCATTTCTATAACTTGTCCTGGTGCTTGAATTCGATTGTTATTTGGAGATCAACCAGTAGGCTCTTATGGAGGATGCTGAGACTTATGTTTGGTGAAATGTTTGGCTCAAGATGATGCCCAATTGGAGAGATATGGTTCTTTTATTTCTTTCCAGTTTTAGAAACTGCAGTCTCATAAATTTTGGCAACTTCTCACCAGGATACGACTTCTTTATTGGACTTTGATCATGTATTTCCGTATATGGATGTGTTCATCTATGAGTTAGGAAGCTTTCTGCAAAAGTTTGGCTCGATACGCTATAAGGATTGTGAGATATTGCTCCGACAGAATGGAGGTCATGGGGACTGATACACATCACTTGATGCAGACCCTCACTATTTTTTACTCGATTTGACCTTGAATCGAGCGGAGGAATCTAGCATTCTATATATGGATGAAAAGCTCATGTTGAAACGAACAACATACTAAAATTTGAGCTCGTTTGGTTATAGAAATTGGGAGATATGGTCCATGAATTTTTCCAAACAATTTCGTTGCTTGCTGTAATTCCAATGAAGATGATGAACCACAGGTACAGTATGGTCCATTGCTCTTTTCTGCATGGACCCCCTGTGGTGCATTAAAGGTGGGGCTAAAAAAAGGCACTTCTGGATATCCAATTTGGCTGCAATTTTTATCAAGGGTTTTTCTCATCATGATTTTCATCTCAAAAAAATTTGAAGCTCATTGGCCCCTTATGTATTGGGTTCCTCTTGTAAAATTGGACCGATTTCGGTGGACCCTACCTACGGTTCAAGAAGTTCGCGAGGCCATTTCTGCTTCATCTGATGTTGAATTGGGCTCAAATTTGGTTCATAGACTTTTTATAATGATACCTTCTTCCCATTAAGTTCATGGGCCATTTATTTTTTGATATCTTGAGGAAGCTTTGTAAATTGGTCATAAATCAATGCTGTGAAATGGACGATTGAGCTTTGCCGGACAATATCTTGGTCATCCGGCCTTGGATTGGCCTGATTTTTGGAGGGTAGCCTTAGAGTGCCTTGGATTAAAGATTGAATGGTTAGATTATCATTTTGGGCCAGATTGACCATATTTTGACGGAGCCTCCTCCTGGACCGTCCGATTGCTGTTTTAGGCACGATAGGACTCAGATCCTTCTCATTTTTGGCCGGGAGCTTTATTTAATCATATAGCCACTTCCAGTAGTTCTTTGGGTATTTTGTTAGTGATCATGGGAATTTATTTGGCAAGACAACGCCACTTCTTGAGCTTAGTGATATATTTTTTTGCGACAAAATACCCCCAAACATTGTATAGTGGGATCAAGTTCAGGAAGCAAGATTGCGAAAGGGATAAGACAACATTCGAACTAGGGAAAAAATGAGGGCAAAGTTGCATGATCAATTTCTTCCTCCAAACTTTGCACAAACCACGAATAAACAGTTCCATCAATTGCATAAGGATCGAAGTCAATCTGTGATTACACATAAGATTTCCATCGCTTGTCCTTGCGCATGGGGTTGGATGAGATAGAGGACCAACGGGTGGCAAGGTATATATCGGGGTTTGCAGCATCAAATCCAAAATGAACTTTCCTTGCAACACATGCCCCAAGTAGAAATACCATATCAGGCTGCATTGCGAGCCCAGGAGAGGGAAGAAGGGAGCACCAGTTGGAGGCCAGGTGTAAGCACATCGCAATCCACGAGGGTGATGCCTCCAACTCAAGGAGTTGCAGGCCCAAGTAAAGAAAGGAAGATGGGTGATCGATCCAATGCTATGCCATTATAAAACACTTGATTGCGAGCCCAAACAAATGAGCAATCTGGTGTGCAGTGTTTCCAATGTAATGAAGTGAGTCATAGGGTGGTAGAGTGCCCAACTGGATGTTAATCTTGCCGAGTTCGAGGAAAGTGGTAAGATAAAAGAGGAGGCAGTTGCTGATATAAGAGAGCCGGTTTATGACAATGAAGTCGGTCAAGAATCAAGATGAATAAGGTGAGGAGGTACCTACGGACCAAGGAGAGATGCTGCTGGTCCGAAGGGTTCTCTCTCTTCCTAAAGCCCACAAGATGATAATTGGCTGAGATCAAACATATTTTGCACCAGGTGTACTTGTGATGGGCGAGTGTGCAACCTAATCATTGATAACAGGAGTTGCGAGAACATGATGACAAAGGAGGCCGTAGATAAGTTGCGGCTAAAGGAGGTAACGCACCCACAACCCTACAAGATTGATTGGTTCAAAAGAGGAGTTGAGGTACCCATAAATTCCTTTTGCCTTGTTAAATTTTCTATAGGAAATTTTTATAAAGATGAGGTGTGGTGTGATATTACACCAATGGATGCCTGCCATATATTGCTTGGTTGCCCATGGCAATATGATCACAAGACATTCCATAACGGCGAGCGTAACACTAATACTTTTTGGAAAGATGTGCAAAAGATTGTTTTATTGTAGTTGTGAGAAGAAGTTTCACCTAAATCCATCAAGGAAGAGGGTGTGGTTTTGCTCTGCTATCAACAATTTGTTGAAGGTAGTGAAGAAGTGGGCAAAGTTTTCATGATAGTTAAAAAAGAGTTAGGACAATGGTAACCGAAACCCTTAAGCCTCTAATGGATGAATTCGTTGATCTTATGCTGAAAAAATTACCAGCTGGATTACTGCCAATAAGGAGTATACATCATTGTATTGATCTTATTCAAGGATCTAGTTTGTCAAATTTACCTACATATCGAATGAGTCCTAAGGAGCATGCGGAGTTACAGCGACAAGTTAACGAATTGCTATCTAAGGGACTGATTCGACCCAGTATGAGCCCATGTGCTGTTCCAGCACTGCTCACACCTAAGAAAGATGAGTCATGGCACATGTGTGTTGATAGTCAAGCCATAAACAAGATTACCATTAAATACCGATTTCCAATTTCGAGACTTGATGATAAGTTACACATATTGGCTGGCTCTTCTGCGGATGAGTGGAAGACATCCTTTAAGACCAATAGTGGTTTGCATGAGTGGCTTGTCATGCCATTTGGTGGGGGTGGGGGGTGTAGGCCGAGGGGGGCATGGGTGTTCATTGTAAAAATATCAAAATAAGAAAAAAAAAGGGGAAAAACATGCAAAAAAAAGAAACAAAAACAAAAATAGCAGAATATCAAAACATCATTCATTAGACAAAAACAAATATCAAACCCTAATTCAAATTTTGTATGCTGTTAACGAATCAAGAACAACAAAATTTACAAACGACAGAAAACTGTTTGTAACAGACCTTTCGATAGCTCACACAGCCAAGGAAGAATTAGATATAGATTTAGAAAAATATCTAAATCTCTATCTTACAACAGTACTAATGGATCTCCCCTCTGATCTAGCTAATCAATTTGAAGAGAGACTCGAGATTTTGAAAGATACATTGCTGAATAAATGAGAAAATCAGTCCTTTGCCAGCAGTAACAGTTCGGACAAGCCAATATTGTCAATATGATGGAACGTTAAAATAATATTTTATGGGACAACCCGATTGTAAAATTATCCAGTACACATGTTTCGATGATGCAAGGATGACGCAAAACATGATGTCATCAATGACGTAGGCACTGACGTCATCATTTGACACCTCACCGGCCACAATTAATGATGCCAAGATGACTCATCAATCACTTTAATGAAGCCCAAGACACCTCACCAGTTGACTCATCAGTCGTATTAATGAAGACCTGACAATTCAACCACTGCAATTAAGGCAACCTGGACACCTCATCTACTTTTCTTGCACATCTCAACTAATATTTGTTGGGCACGTTAGTACTTTTATATCTTCCACATTAATGGTGCAACCAACCCATTTATTGTAGAATTCAAATAGAGTTCGTAAACATTTGAAGTCTGCCCTCTATAAATGGGGGCTCAGTTTAGTTGTTTGAAGCACATCGAAAATCAGAGCTTCACTCTGAGTTCGACCTTTAGGGTTTTAGTCTTAGTTTTCTGCTTTCCCATATAAATTGTTTGCTCGGTTCTTCTGCTTCTTCCTTCTCTTCTGTGTGCCTTATCTACACAAATTCTCCATCCTTCTCATCTTCATATTTCTTGTACAACACTGTAATCTGCTTATCACTTGTGTCTGTTGCAACTCTGGTGTAACTGGTATCAGAGCTTGTTTTGATGTTAGACCTTATGCTCAGAGCTTGTAGTTGCTGTTCAAATATATGAAGTGAAGTTTGCTATTTCTTCTGGTAAGATTTATATATCTGTTTCTTTTATTTATCCTTATGATATCAATTTTATTTTGATTTAAATTATTTCTTCAGCAAGGCACTTTATTCCTTTCAATTTTTCTAAAACCCATACGCCTGTGTGTGGTTTCTCGAACTGTGAGGCCGTTTAGCCAAGAGTGCGTTTAGGTTGTTTTGTTCAAAAAACTTTTATTACAAGAGGTCTTAGGTGCCAAGAAAAACAACATGGCATAATAGACTTCTTAGCTAAAGAAAATAAATTAGATCAAAACAATTTTGAGCATTTATATCATTTAGATAAAAACGAAGAAAAATATATTTCAAAACTTAGTAGGAGTGTAAATGGACTTTTTGATTTCTGTAACCACTGGTTTAAAAATATTTCAAAAAATCAACAAAAAATTTCAGAAAAGATTTCTAAAGTAGAAAATAAAGTAGAAAGCTTAGGAATAATAAATAGTATAGACTTAAACCCTGAGTCAAAAAATTTGCTAAAAAAGTTTGAACAATTTTTGAATGAAAATACTATTTTCAAAGAGGCTTATGAACCTTCTTTCAAAAGGTCTTCTTTTTTTTTATCAAAAAGTTCAGCGTTCTTAATTTTTCCTGTCAGTGAATCTTCCCACTTTCGAAGAAACTGTAAAACATCACCTTGCAGTGTGCCTGCAAGATAGTTAAAAAATCTTTCAGTGATCCATGAAAGATTGTTTGTTATAGCAATAGTCATGGATTGTGCCCCTTCGCTGATAACTTGGTTGTATTCAGAGAAGGGAACATTTTTAATATCCAAATAAGTTCCAGTTACAGAAACTTGATATTTGTTTAGATCTTCTCGTCTCTTGTTTACAATGGGAATTGGTTTTTCAGATGTTGCAGACGTTTGAGGCTTTTCCTCAGTAGTCTGGCAAAAGTCTTCTTTGTTAGAAGCTTCCTTTTCTTTTTGAAAACTTCGCCGGTAATCTTCCCATTCTTGGGCTTAGTACCTTTAGGTTTCTGGGTAGTGATCTGGCTCTTCAACCTTTCGTTTTCCTTTTGAATCTGAAGCTGGTTTTTCAACATTGTTTTCAAAATCGGATTCTGTATCAGATTCGATTTTGAATTTGAAAACCGAAAAAGACTCATCTTCATCTATGTTTAAAATGAGATGGTAATTGTTTTTTATCATGAGATTTTCATTGTCAGAAAACAATTCTTGCATGCTTTTTTGAAGCTTTAATCTGTCTTCAAAATCAACTTCTTTGATATACTGGGATTTCTAGTATTCAAGAATTTCTTTTATGGCTTTGAAATCATTATACTCTTCTTCTAGGGTCAAGATTTCAGTCCCAAAATAGAGTGACTTGCGTGGTTCATAAGCCTCTTTGCAAACATTATTTTCATTCAAAGATTGTTCAAAACGTTTTAGCAAATTTTTTGACTCAGGGTTTCAGTCTATACTATTTATTATTTCTAAAGCTATCTACTTTATTTTCTACTTTAAAAATCCGTTCTGAAATTTTTTGTGGAATTTTTGAAATATTTTTAAGCCGGTGGTTACAGAAATGAAAAAGTCCATTTACACTCCTACTAAGTTTTGAAACATCTTTTTTCTTCGTTTTTAGCTAAGAAGTCTATTTCTGCCATGTTGTTTTTCTTGGCACCTAAGACCTCATGTAATAAAAATTTTTTGAACAAAACGGCCTAAACGCACTCCTGGCTAAACGGCCTCACAGTTCGAGAAACCACACACCGGCGTATGGGTTTTAGAAAAACCGAAAGGAATAAAATGCCTTGCTGAAGAAATAATTTAGATCAAAATAAAACTGAACATTAATATCATAAGGATAAATAAAAGAAACAGATATTTAAATCTTACAAGAAGAAATGACAAACTTCACTTCATATATTTGAACAGCAACTACAAGCTCTGAGCATATAATCTAACATCAAAACAAGCTCTGATACCAGTTACACCAGAGTTGCAATAGACACAGGTGATAAGCGAATTACAGTATTGTAAAAGAAATATGAAGATGAGAAAGATGGAGAAGTTGTGTAAACAAGGCATGCAGAAGAGAAGGAAGAAGCAGAAGAACTGAGCAAACAACTTGTATGAGAAAGCAAAAAACTAAGACTAATACCCTAAAGCTCAAACTCAGAGTGAAACTCTGATTTTCGATGCTTCAAACAACTAAACTGAATCCCTATTTATAGAGGACGGACTTCAAATGTTTACAAACTCTATTTGAATTCTACAATAAATGGGCTGGTTGCACCATTAATGTGGTAGATACAAAAGTAATGACGTGGCCAGTAAAAGTTAGTTGAGGTGTGCAGGAAAAGTAAATGAGGTGTCCAGGTTGCATTAATTGTAGTGGTTGAGGTGTCAGGTCATCATGAATGCAACTGATGAGTCAACCGGTGAAGTATCCTAAGCTTCATTAAAGTGACAAATGAGTCATCCTAGCAGCATTAATTGTGGCCGGTAAGGTGTCAGATGCTGACGTCGGCTCCTACATTGTAGCCTGCGTCATTGATGACATCATGTTTTGCGTCATCCTAGAATCATTGGGACACGTGTGCTAGATAATTTTGCAATCGGGCCGTCCCAAAAAATATTATTTTAACGTTTCATCATAATTACAATATTGGCTTTTCCAATACTATCCAAAATGTCACTGCTGGCAAAGGACTGGTTTTCCCATTTATTCAGCAATGTATCTCTAAAAATTTCGAGTCTCTCTTCAGCTTGATTAGCTAGATTAGAGGGGAGATCCATTAGTACTGTTGTAAGATCGAGATTTAGATATTTTTCTAAATATATATCTAACTCTTCCTTAGCTGTGTGAGCTATCGAAAGGTCTGTTACAAACAGTCTTCTGCCGTTTGTTAATTTTGTCGTTCTTGATTCTTTAACAGCAAACAATTTTTTAGCGAATGCTATTATAGTTTTGACGGCATATTCAGCAACATCTAGATTTTTTATCTCCTCTACAGTAACAAAGTTTTCTTCAGAGATATAAAAATCCATTTGCTTTGTTTTTCTCAATTCTCAGATCTGGTATGGCTGGAAAAAAATTTCTCTGGCAAACCATCCAGTGGTACTGGTTATGTCAAAAGTCAGGTGGTCAATGTGAATCCATGATTTGGAAACTCTGTAGACCATGCTTTTGATTAAATTGGAAAGGAACTTGAGGGATAGTGACTGAATGTGCTCAAATATGATTTTTCCCATGAGGCCCCATTCCACAATCTCACCATAATCATAGTTTTGATTATAGTCGAGATACAAAACAACTTTGATGTTCTGGTGCAGGTCAAGATATAGGTATTCAAACTGACTTTCCAGGAGTTCTAGAATTTTCGAAAATTGACCCCTGTCTACCATTTGGGATGTTTTTGAAAATATGTCACTAGGCAAGACCTGTTTGGCCTTTTCATAGAGACAGATTCCTTTGATCTTTTCAAAAACCGAATCACCTGTTTGATGATCGAGAAGTTGTGAAATCTCAAAAAAAGAATTTATTTTGTCAAAAGAGAAGTCTTCATTCCAGTCCATTTGTTTAGTAGATAAAAATATTTTCTCTTTCAATTTTTCAAAATTTCGACTCTGATTGTTTATCAGGTATGAGAGGGAACTCATGTGTTTTCCAAATTGGGTTTTGTTTCCTAAGATAGGTTTTTCCATACCTGGTCTAGTTCTTCATAAATATTGTTTGGAATATCAGGTTTTCTGAAAAAGCTAGAAACTTGTTTAGTTTCTATAGGGTAATTTTGGTGAAGGTCTTTTTGCAATTCTAAAGCTTATTTGTAGGAAATTTTTTTTGAATTTCGGCTTTGAGCAAATTGGTTATTCGCTTTAGACCATTCGTTTCCCTTATTGTTTATGAGTGGCCGCTTTCCTTTGTTGACAGATCTTTGTTTAGGATTTTGTTTCTGACTGTTGAAGAATATCAAATTATTTAAATCATAATACATTTTACCAAAAAATACAAAACCCTAATTAAAATATTGTAATGCATTAACCTTTTCAAACTGAAATTGATTTGGGCCCAAACTGGTAAATCTTTGGTTGCTAAAAGCCCTCTTATGCGACCACTCCAACCTCCAAAAACTATCTCAAAGTATTCCTTTTGTTTTCACAAGAAATCGAAAGAATTGAAATTTTTTGATCTCATGAAAAATCTCAAATCCCAAGTTTTTTTAGAGATTTTCTCCCTCTAGTACGCACAAGAGGGGTTCTGGGGGCCTAGAATGACCCCACAAACCCTCTTTAGCCCTCTTCAAGGAGGAAAAATCTCGAAAAAGCCCACGGCAGAGGGCAATATCCACCCTCGTCCTCCCTGTCATGGGGTGCCGCCTAGGCAGGCAGGTGTCCAGACACATGGCGCCTAGGTGGCTCACCTAGGTGCCACCTAAGTGTTTTGGCTTTCCAGCCGCCTAGGCAGCTGGATGGCAAATTTTCAAACTATGGTGGAGCTATAAAGTTTTTTCTTCCCCATCGAAAATAAGGCAGCGCCATGCAGCAGCTTACATATCCCAACTGGCCCTAGAAAATAATGAAGAGGACCATAAACAAGAGTTTCTGGTTAGGATATAAAAGAGTATCCATATCACGACTCTTGTGGAAATGACACCTAGAAAAATCAGGATGGCCAAACTAAACAGATGCAAAGTGAACAAAAAATTGTTTGAATGTACCCTAAACCACAATACGGGAATGCTGTGGGGGAACACTAGAAACAATGAGTACAATACTACAGTCCAAATTATAGAAGTGGTTCAAATTTTTATTTTAGTCTTTATTTTCTCTAGCAGTCATTTTTTATGGTTCATCAGTTTCCAGTAGAAATGAAGCAAACTTGAAATAATAACACGAATATCATACAGTGGCCATTACTGCTACCATAAGAAGTATACTATTGTAGTTTGCAGGTAGTGCACTGTATCTAAGAAGTACACTATTGTAGTTTGCAGGTAGTGCACCCTATCAATGAGTATATTCATAAGTCGGTCAGGTTCCTTTTTATCCCAGTATTTCTTTTTACGTATGAAGGTCCTTGGCAAAGTAGCTAGGAAATCAATCTCATACTTGTCACTTTATTGAATGCTCCAAATAATGAGAGAGAGTCATGTGGTGGAGCCAGTGCCTCTTTATTGTATTTGAGGATGAAGCATCATGTCCACCATCCCTAGTAATTATTTGTGGCACCATTCTGTGAAAACTACGCATTGTGTCTCTTTAATTCATTTTATATATTAGTGATTGGTATTGATGTATTAGTTAAGATGCCAGTTTACCAACCTCAACTTAGGTAATTGGCTTTTGTTTCCTCATGAAAAACCAATCAGGAATTGCATCAATATTTTCCTTTTTAAGTTCATATCATTTAGCATATAAATATAAACCCAAAAAAGAGAGAAATGCCTTAGGTCAAACCTGTGCAATGATGACATACTGGGGCAATGTAACATAGCTGCACCAGCACTGTATGATAATCCTGCAATATCCAAAAGAAAATTTGATTTTACAAGCATTGGAGGATGAACCTCATTATTATCAATGTAAGTAGGTCCTGACTGCATTGGAAACAGTATAAACAATAATCGGGCAACTCATTTGCTTCACTTTTATTTTAATCAGCTGGATATACAAAGTTCAAATGCATCATAGGTATCAACCTGTTCAAGCTTCAATTGTTCCGTAGCATTATAGATATATAAGTCAAATTTCTTCAAATTGGCAAAAGTGAAAAAATGTAGGGATCTAGACCATATTAAATGCATTAAGAGTGAGGCTAAAAAATGAAAAGATCAACGAAAGGTAGAGAGTTTATTTTAAAAAATTATTAAATGACGAACACAATAGGAATATAGTAGTAAAAGGAACCATTGGGATATGAGGGCGAGGGGTCATCGATACATTCGTAGGATTAGGATATCCAAAGTGAAAGAAGCTTTGAAAAGGATGAAGATAGGAAAAGCTATAGGACCATATGGTATTCTGATAGAGGTTTGAAAGTGCATGGGGGAGATTGGCACTAACTAGCTGACAAAGTTGTTCAACAAGGTGTTGAAAACAAAGAAAATGTCAGATGAATGGAGGAAAAGTATTGTGGTACCTATTTACAAGAACAAAGAAGACATACAGAATTATGAAAACTATCGAGAGATCAATCTTATGTGCCATACTATGAAGTTGTGGGAGAGAGTGATTGAGCAACGACTAAGGCATGAAGCGAGTGTATCTGAAAACCAATTTGGTTTTATGCTGGGGAGATCAACAACCGAGGGGATTTTCCTGCTTAAACAATTGATTGAGAAGTTTAGGGCGAAGGGAAAAAACCTCCACATGGTCTTTATTGCTCTAGAGAAAACTTATGATAGAGTACCTCGAGATTTGATTTGGTGGGTGTTAGAAAAGAAAAGAGTCTTCAGACATTACAGCGACTGGTGAGAGATATGTATGATGGAGCGCTAACTAGTATACAGACAAATAGTGGAGAGACTAGTGAGTTTTCAGTGACAATAGGCTTACATCAGGGATCACCATTGAGCCCATACCTCTTTGTCATAGTTATAGACGACTTAATTAGGCACCTACAAGATGAGGTACCGTGGTGCATGTTGTTCGCGGATGACAGTTTTGATCGATGAGACTCGAAACAACGTCAACACAAAGTTAGAACTTTGGAGGGATGCTTTAGAATTTATAGATTTTAAAATTAACTGGACTAAAACAAAATATATGAAATACAAGTAGGAGTGTAGGAGTAGAGACGAGGAAGTAGTTAGGATTGATGACCAGAAAATACCAAAAAAACCGCACTTTCGATATCTTAGGTCAACAATCCAGAAAAATGGAGAGATTGAGGAAAATATCGCACATAGAATTGGAACTGGGTGGGCGGATATGTGATCGCTACAAACCAATGAAGCTGAAGGGCAAGTTCTATTGGACAGCTATGAGACCCGCTTGCATATTGGGCAAAC
>NW_006498846.1:3869006-3886490 GCF_000471905.2 Amborella trichopoda
GAGAAAATTTAGGTGTGCCGCTAATAGGCGATATGATGAGAGAGAGAAGGCCATGTGTAGTGCAAACTAGTAAAACACCTGTTAGGAGATGTTAGTTCAAGTGGAAGGCTCAAAAAGGGAAAGGGGTAGCCCCAAAAAGGACATGGTTGGAAGTAGTGAGAAAAGATACATGAACTCATGGCCTCACTAGGGATATGGCCTTTAATTGAGTAAAATGACGGACCTAGATTCGCGTAGCCAACCCCAATTAATTGGGAAAAGGCTATGATGATAATGATTATATAAAGTTGAATTTCTCAACTTCATAAGAATCATCACGGAAATCATAAAACTAGGCTGACGAGAAAATGAGTTTAAAAAATGAGGGGAACATTTTAGTATGGCATGGCCTTCTTGAAGATCTACAAGGCTTGAAGTCCATACCTTAATCGAGGTTGAATTCTTGTTTTTTACGAAAAGTTCTACAAAAAGTTATGCCCACTTTGCAGCTAGGGGCAGTTTGTAGAAAGGAAGATTAACAAAGCATGTGGCCCCTTACAAACAGGGAGCAAAAAATACAAGAAGGAAGTAACTAAAAACTTTGCAAAACAGCCTGGCCTTACATTCTGTGCTGAATAAATGAAAATTGTGAGCAACCGCTGCTTCCTTGGCAAGCGCAGTGGCTGCTGAGGTGGCCTCTCTTAATGCATGGATAAAAAATACTGATAGGGCACTTGTGATTTTGAAATTTTGCTCAAAATGGGCTCCCATCTCCACGGGCAAGGGGAGGACTTAGAGGCCTCGGCAGTAACGTTTTTGGAGTGCCATTCCACAAGAAGCGAGGTATCCCACCAATACTCAAATAGTTTGATGGCTTGAAGGAGAACCTGTGCTTCCTTGACAATGAAACTGCTCATAGGGCCTGAAAATGATAAGAAGGTCTGGCAGGAGTGGCCTCTTCTGAGATCCAACTCTGGCAGGGCCTGATTTGC
This sequence comes from Amborella trichopoda, assembly GCF_000471905.2. The sequence goes on from NW_006498846.1 coordinate 3,869,978, forward strand.
ACAAAATATACCCGCCATAAGTGTAGTTGAGTGGTTCCCCCCCAGTTGTGGGAGAGATAGGGGTGGTCGGGGGTGGGGGATGCATTGGGGCACAACCAATGGCTAGACCCCATGATAGAAATCGGCTAAAATTGAAGAATTAGACTACAATTATGTTTGAAGTCTATGAATGAGAGCAGCAGCCGATAAGATCACCATTCCACAAATATGGTCCACTATCCCACTCATCTGAGACTCCTGGCTCTCAAGGATGAGCACTTTTTCTTGAGCCATATAGTCCACATCATAGTAGATGCCAGTGTGCAGGGACTCGGACTCGGCCAAGTAACTGGGCTCAGCTGACTTGGCCTCGGCGAAGTAACTCGGCCTCGCCCTATAGGCGAGGCAATTTCCTGGCGAGTTAGATGTACAACTCATCAGGCCCAAATAAATGCTAGAAATTGTATAAAAAATACAAAACAATATAAGATTTTGTTACATTTAAGATCTTTTGAGAACTTTCATATTTTCCCCTTTTTCTAAAATTTTCTGAAATCTTCAGGGTATAAATCCACTTTTTCAATAATCTATCTTTCATAGCTTTATTGATCTTATTTACTCTCCTAATGATTTTATTAATCCTACTTCTTATTTTTAAAGGTCTTTTAGATTTTTGTTTAGCTTTTTTTACTATTTTTGGGGTGTACCTAACTCGACCAAGTGTGACTTGGCCGAGCCCACTCAGACTTGGCAGAGTTACTCCTCTCGGCCAAGGGCCAAGTCTATTTTCTGTACACTGGTAGATGCCAAGGCGCCAGGTTCCAGCTAGATGATGCCTTCGCCATCTAGGCAGACACCTAGAAATGCCCCAATCCCCAAGAACCTGCCTAGCCCTAGGCAAGGTGCCTAGGGCCTTGGCCTGCCTCAAGGAGCGAGGCAGTCTGAATTTTATATAATGATTCAAAGAACAAACACGACAAATTGACATGCCCGATCCCATTCCAACCTATCTAATGAGCTTCTATGGTCTGGTCTTAATTACACTAGAACTGATTGGGCTAGGCGTTAAGCATTGCAAGTACAAGTGGCTCTAGTGTTTTGCCAACCTTTAACAATGTCCTCAGAAATGGAGGACCACATTAATGAGCTCTTAAGCACATATCACATTCTTAACTGATGATGGCTTTATTTACATAGTTATGCTAACGAAACAGGTCACATGGAGACACATCTCGAACATAAGCAACATGGAGAGAGGCATCCTTCACAATTGGTTAATGACGAGGTTAGTCTTTGATTGCAACCAAAACATTTTTATGGTCCCATAAAAATTCCTTTATTAACACAAGTACAAGTGTCGTATGGGAATGTATACTGCATGCTTTGCAGATCCCTTGTTTGCCTATGTACCCTTTAGCAGCTAGCCCAGTTTTACTTTCATAACATCCATCAAGATTAATATTGACCTTGTAAACAACACTCAGAAAGGTTATTCTCTTCTACCAGCTCAACCAATTCTTTGGCGGAATTGCCCTCAAGAGCTTCAAGTTCTTGCATTGCTTATTGCAAACAAGGAAAGAAGGAAGCCTCTGCAAAGAAATTGAGTTCAATAACATGATTGAAGGGAAGCAATAAAGGTTATATAGGAATTTGAGTATTTTATGGTACAAAAATTTATCATTAAGGAAATTAAATAGTGTGGAGCAACAAGTTCTTATATCAAATGAGCCATGGATCAAGGTATATCTGAGAAAGTAAATGGACCACCATAGGACGATTTCCTTAGGAGATAGTGCTCCTATGAGAATAAGTTAGTAGAAGAGCACTCTTAATGGAACTAAGAAGTAAGAATTAAGAATTTATGTCATCCATTTGAGGTTGATCGTATGACTAGGAAACAGTGTTGCGAGATCAGAAAGCATAATTCACTTAAGACCATACAAATCACACCATGTAGATAGATTCTCTCTTTATTTTGAATTAAATATGGAAGAATGACATGTATTCCTGAAAGGAGACCTTTCATAAAGATAACATGATAAGAAAAGACTTGTATTCCATCTGACCATGGGGCAAGAAATAAACATCTATGGCATATCATGCAATATCATGAACTGAACCTGGTATATCTACAAAGTATGAGCATCTAAATACACAAAGTGATCATAACATGGATGTGGACCACAAGTAGTACATGAAATATGAAATTGTTCTCAAGTAAACAGGCTATAGTTCTAATGATAATGCAGATAGTAGTAAATTGTGCTTCACTCCAAAAACATTTGGGTATATATCCAATTGATAAAGGCCCCGATTACTTCAGGCATCATTTTCAATCACTCCATTCTGTAAAGAGGCGTGGAACAAAAACAAATTAAGCCTGTACCTTTTAAGGTAGAAATAAAGCAGCTACAAAATTCTCCACTATCATACTAACTCAACACCATATATTGGAAGTTTTGTATAATCTTGATTTCATCAAATAATCCCATGTACAACTACAAGCATCTTCCTTAAAAGGAAACAAATAATGTATGTAGCTTGGAATTGGCAATATAAACACACAAGCTAGGGCAAAATGCGGTAAGCTATACTGCCAAATATCAAGAGGACACAAATGGGAGTAGTAAAATAAACTAGAAAACTTACCCAGATATCACACGGAAAAGAATGAATCCATGGTTGCTCATGAAACAAGAAGGTGCTTTCATTTCCCACTACACAAAAGTATCAACTTATAAAATGTTTGCATGATTATCCAAGAAGAAAAAGTAAGTAGCAATGATGAAATAAACTATCACTTGACCACTCTAAAACCATAACACATTCAGAATATGCAAAGACCTTAAAATATATGTCATAATGAATCAGCTAATTTAGAGTGTAAGATAACTATTGCATTGTTATCAATATCATTGCATTCCAAATAACCATAAAAAGTTCTATAGCCACGTATTATTAAAATGAAAGATCTAACAATACTTGATTGATTAATCATAACTTGTAATAGGCATAGTTACTAGAATCTCATATTCAGTGTCATTCCAGCTTCCGGATCTTGCTCCAGCGCTCCTAGAGAGCGATCTCCATGAGATCCCAATCCCTTTTTAGATTTCACCACAAGCTACTCGAAGGGGCAACAATAGCTCAAGAAGTTGATTCACTTGGATTTTATTTGCTATCATACATGCCCTCTCGATAATGATTTTGGATGTTGTAGAGTGTAAAGTTGCAAATAAAGGAACTTGTTATGCTTTTGGATGTCGTAAAGTGTGAACTCGTTTATAAAGAAGATTTTTATCAGTTAAAAATCAGCTCCCCTGTATTCTTATTGGTTGTCGTGATGTATTGCATCATGATATTTTTTATTGTATTCTTGGGAATTCTTGTTACACAAACTACACCTCAAAGGAATATAAAAAAAATATTTCTTAATGAAATAAAGTTTAATTAATAAAAATTTCTTTTTTATTGTATCTATTGTGTGCCATTTATTTTGTGCATCATTAGGGTTTTTATAATATTTTACAAAATTTATGATTCTAAAAAATATTAATAAAAAACATTGTACAAAATGCATTCCCCATGGAAATTTCTCCTTGCCTAAGTCCAAGCAATTATGGTAATAGGGCTAATATTCAAATGCTGAATTGGGATGATCTCATGAGAAAGGTGTGCTCATCATTGATATGACCCTAATCTTGGTTGATAAGGTGCATCATGTATGAAGAGTAATTTTCTATTGTTTAGTGATTTAGGTTCAATTTCTTATTTGAATGGATATGTTGACTAGGTTGGGTAGGATAATAGAGTTGGATTTCTATTAAAGTAAGATACATATTGGATAGAGATTAAGGTTGGTTACATGAAGCGATAGTGTTTCAAAAGAAACTAAATAGGGAGAGAGTAGCAAGTAGAAAGGAGCACAAGGGAAAACTAAAAGAAATCTAATGGAGGACCAGCCCCTCAAAATGGCTTGTAAGGAGGATTGCCCCCCAAAGAGGATATATTTTTAATAAGGGATTGTCTACAAAGAGACCATCTATCTTTTGTACATCAAGTGCGCCGTTGGTCAAGTGATTGGGTGTGGGGTGTGTTAAGCCCTAAGGGGATAACACTAAGCAAAATGTCAGTAAGTCTTGCCATATTTATTCTATCTGATTTATTGTTACTATTATCTATTTATTTCATAAAGTTGTTAAGTTTTATTCAGTTTGAATAAAGTTTATTTTAGGCAGTAAGTTATTAAGATATTATGATAGGCCTATTCTACTGTATGCTTGGAGTCCCGAAACACTTATCTCAAACTTATAAATGCCAAGGCATGATGTTTGGAGTCCTGAAACTGAGGTTTTATGGAATGAGAAAGGGCAGTCATTTGCTAGCCCAGCTTAACTGTGGGTTAGTAGTCGATGTTTAACAATGCTGCATCTCAAGTTCTGTTCTTACCACTGAACTACCCCCCAAAAAAAAAAATAGACAAAAAATTGAGAGGAGGATCCTTGGGCTTCTTTCTCACCTATGGTCTCGACCTAGTCAACATTATGAAGTCCCTTAGCAGGTTGGAGAGGAATCTGAATAATCCCACATTTGACATTTCACTCCGACATACATGGAGACATGTCAATAGCTCGGTCGATGGAATGAAAGAACCCCCACAGTGCTTAAACATTGGAGTATTCCATGGCCAAAATGATCTGTCCATTTGGGTGTAATTCCATTTCTTGGAATAATTTGTGTACCACTATTTTCAGTTGTCTTTGGCATAGAGCAATTTATGAGATTTCATTCTCTCTTTTAAATCTCTATGTACATATTCAAGTCTCTGAACCATCTAATGTGGTTCGCTTTATTGAACATCTGAACCGCAATGATACATGCTGCTTAGAATGTCTAATGTATCCTATTGACTCATACCAATAATAACTTGACTAGTCAAAGGTAGCATGAGCATCCAGCGAACTTTTATCCTCAAATAAAGCTAGAGGTGACAAACCTCTGCATCTAAAGTCCCACCTGGAGAGAATAAATCAAATATGTGCTGCTGAGATTCAGTCCTCATTCATCTTGTATCCATTCCCAAATCCAGAGAAAATAATGCAAGCATTTAGGATCTTCAAAACTTTGATACTAAGTGAAGAGAAGGAGATGTGAGGAGAAGAGAGGATTGAGCAAGATTCTCTCTCATTGCTTAGTACACACAAGTTAAAACATGTAGTATAGATGACACTACAACTCTTTCACATATAATGATCTAAAATATAGAAAGTACACATGAATGAGAATATATGTTCTATGTTGTCTAATAGGCACAAGAGTCATTGCTTAACAAGAATATGTAGAACATAGAAAGTTCATAATACTCCTTATTAGCTAACATGTATTATACAAGAGTTTTTCCATAACAAGAATATGTAGAAAATAGAAAGTTCATAGTGCTCATTATTAGCTAACATGGAACTTGAATGATCCCTTCAAAAGAAAGATACCATACCAACCAATGGAAAAAAACACTAGTGATTTAGTCCAAAAGAAAAACTTATGTTACCTGTGACCAAATATATGTTGCCATTTCAAAAGCATTCTGCACTATGCACATCAAAAACATATATAAGTGAAGAACAACCATGAGATAGCTAGAAAATAAGATGTGACTCATTTACTTACCTGAAAAGATATAAATTGAATCAACCATAGCATAAGCTTAGGCTTCCCAAACCAAAAGAGACCATCACGTGGATTTAATTGAGTTTCTACAGGACTGTCTGTTGTTATTATTTCAATAGCTAATTGAGCCACTACATGGTGCATTTTGGTACCGACCAAAAGGATCAACTGCAGTGCAATTGAAATGATAAATTAAACTATGCATCAGTCAATAGCAATTTAGCACAATCAAACAATAAATTGTAGATATACTACAAGGAGTCAATGCTTACGATTGCAGGAATAAAAGACAACCAGAAAAATATATTTGTCCCTGGCATATTAACAAATGACCCATCAGTTTAACGTGAACTGATAAAGAGACAAAGACATAGTTTGTACAATAACAGCTATATGCCCAAGAAAAATACCGTGAATGTTTGCGAAAACACAGAGAATGGCATAAAACCAGAGAGGCCAACTGCATGAATCATTAACATTAGCAATCCATTAGAACATAGTTTATTATACTAATTAAAAAAAGAAAGTAATTAAGGTTCTAAAAGAGCAACAACTTCTGAAAATAAGCATGCATGATGAGAGTCTAAACAAACTACGATCACATTTCATGAGATAGGAAAATAAAAGCATTATCACCAAAATAACTTAATATGTGATGCAAACCTAATCCAACTAGATACGAGTCAAGCATGGCCAAACAGCCATTTCTAGTCTTACATAGGCCCAAATTGCAAAAGAATGGTGTTGATGGCTTTATAATGTCATGGGACTCTGGCGATATGTGATGATTTTTCCAGAATTTGTGGTTCATGAAGATGCATTCAGTATTCATGCTGTTTTTTTGGCAAATGCGCTAGGACCGACTACTAGTCATGTAACATTATACGTTATTTTAATGGGAAAATGACCTCCAAGTTCAAAATCTTGGGACCGTTAACCCCCCAATTACCAAATGTGCATTTATCCGAAATTATGAGCACCACCTCTATAGCGCTGTTTTTTTCCTAAGTTGCCCTCTTGTCGGCAACGTAAATAACAGACAGGAAGACTAATTTTCTTTCAAAGTAAAAGAGTTGTCCAGTGGTTGAATTACTGGACAGCTCTCCTCATTTAAGTTCTTATAGTTGTTTATTGTCCGGTTCGAAATACCGGACAACAACTTGGGCATTCTAACCCCCTACAAGCCCCATTTCGCTGATCTCGCTCTCTCTTTTCTCTACTCTTGCCATCTCTTTCCTCAAGCCCAACCCCAACCCTCTCTACGACCTTCAAACCCAGGCCTCTCTGTCGTTGCGGAGCAAGCAAGCCCTACAGAGCCCTTCCTCGCCTCATTTCTCTGCAACTTTCATGGAAAACCGCCCCTCTGAGAAGAAAAATCCTTTGCTTCTCTGAGAAAACCTATCTTGCTGAGATCTAGGGGAGTTACTTTACTTTTGTATGATGGTTGCATAATTAATTATGCAAATATGCCCTAGTGTGTTGTTCTATTAATATGCAACTATAACAAAAAATAAAGTAACTCAGCAAGATCAGTCTTCTTCTCAAAGATGCGAGGGACTTTTCTTCTCAGAGGGATGGTTTTCTATGAAAGCTGCAGATAAATGAGGCAAAGAAGGGCTCGGTAGGGCTTGAGAAGCCTGCTCCGTGAAGAGAAAGAGGGCTGGGCTCGAAGGTTGCAGAGAGGGTTGGGCTTGAGCTTGAGGAAAGAGATGGCGAGTGCAGAGAAAAGGGAAAAGAGAGAGTGAGATCAGTGAAATGGGGCCTGTAGAGGGTTAGAAATCGAAAATTGTTGTCCAGTATTTTGAACAAACAACAATAAAAACTAAAACGAGGAGAACTACCCGGCAACTCAAACGCCAGACAGCTCCTTTACTTTGAAAGAAAATTAGTCATCCTCATGTCTGGTATTTGCATTGCCGGACAGGGGGGCAACATAGGAAGGAAAAAAACGTCGCAAGGGATTGTGCTCGTAATTTCGAGCAAATGAGTGCCCATTTGGTAATTGACCCTCACTCCCCCCAAAAGTATTTGTACATAACTTGCTCTTATTTTACAAAATTGATCTTTTTCTTTGTTCTTTTAACAAATTTGATCTTTTTGTTTTACAAAATGGCAAACCCATCCATTAGTCAACTCCCTTCCCTTTCTCTTTTGTTGCCCAAAACCAATCTTACCGTCGTAGACCCACTCTACAAATTTAAACTTGAAAAGAAAATAATTTTTTTTAATAGATGACCTATTTTATAATTGCATCAATATATTTTGGACTTGCAAAATGATTAATCCAGATCTTCACTACTATTGTTAATGGATTTTTACTATTATTTATTCATTCATTAAAGAAATTTATCAAAATACCTATAAGATAACTATTTAACAATATATTGTTGTTGTTATTGTTATTATTACTATTATTATCAATAAAAATTGTATATAAAGTCATAAAAAAAAATATAGATGGGTTTCGCATCTAGTAAAACAAACGAATGAAGCTTCTAAAAAGAACAAAAGAACGCATAATTGGGGCCTAACCATTCCAAAGTTTTAAACTTGACGCATATAAAGGATTTTGGTGAACCCATAATAGGGATGGAAATCATAGGGAGGGGGTATAGGTTATTTTCCCAATTTTTTTATGTTGAGAAAGTTATTTTGGTCCAGGTCTATTAGTCTTTTGTTTTGTACTTTTATTTAATTTTTTGTGAGGGTCAGTTTCGCCTAGTATGTAAGGCTCTTTCAAAAAACGTGAATTGTACTTTGGATGATTGAGCAATAAAGGGATGCTTTACTCTCTCAGTGTGAACCTCATTGGCATGGATATCAATTGTTTGTTGCTTGCTTTTGATAGATTCATATCCATTTGAATTTTCAGTTTTCTATTAAAATATTCCTGTTTTACTTTGCTTGAACTTCTGCTTACATTGGTGGCCTGCACTATACAATACCAAATAAATGATGGAGAGAGTAAAATATTTATTAATAAAAAAAAACTAGCATTTTAGAGTTCCCATTTAAACCTTTTACCACAGGGAGCTACATGCCTCACTAGTAATCCAGCATAAGAAAATACCTTGTTAATTCTTTTGTTACTTCACTATTACATGGACCCGCTCTTAACCTCAGTCATTTTGATGTTTTATCTGTTTGTGTGTAGCCATTTGACATGAACAGATAGTTTTTTCTAATCATTTGCGAATTTTAAAATTGCATCGCAAACGATTTTGATATATAGTTTCTTATGTGCATTATGAGTACATGAATTATCATAATTAGAATCTCTAAGGGGTCTCTCTATACATATGTAAGATCCAATTATTATCGTCTTACAAGTTAAAAAGTTAGCTCCAAGGAAAATGCACTTAACATAAATTCCCTAGGAAGAACCAACCACACTTTAGTGATTTCCATTTTCATAAGCCACTTCACAATGCTGTCATTCGAACCATAGGAAGAATACTAATCTATGAATGCCATAAGACATGACCATCATATTTACCAAATCAACAAGATGTTACTCCAAGGTATTACCACTATAACTATGGGAAAACATTACAAATTTGTATTTGTTTCATTGTTTAAATACAAAAATGTAAACATAGTGCTATGTTTCTTTCTAAAATGCAACTTCTACACCAAGGATATTACTGTGAAGTATTGAAACATAGTGCTATGTTTAAATACAAAAACGTAAACATAGTTCTATGTTTCTTTCTAAATGCAACTTCTACTCATCAAGGATATTACTATGAAGTATTAAAACAAATAGAGATTCCCTTATCTTCCAAGTGACAATGATGAAGTAAACATCAATGACTACAAAAAATGAATGTGTGGCTATGTGGAACTCAATGTAATAGATTCAAAAAATTTCCTTTTCAATTTTTACTAATATACCTGAATTCCACTTACATGAGCCACAACACACCGCTATAAATCAAAAATAAAACCATAAATACAACCTAGGACCGTTCCTTTTATTGCCAAGCAAATAAACACAACCCAGGAACAATATCTAGCCTTCCACTATGAATTTAAGTACAATATATTTTTCTAGAAAATCACCAATAGTATGCAATATAACTACAAAATAAATAAAAACAACTAAGAAGATTTACTTGATCATGCCTAGGGATACCCCAAAGGACTTGATACACCCGATCGACAGCGCATTTTTGTCCATTGTGATCTTGCTAGAACTTCAGAGATGGGAAGATTTCACAAGCAAGATGTCTTACTATAGGGTTTTAGAGAGCAGGAAAAACTAACTAGGGTTTTTAGGACCCCTTTGGAACAAAACCATAATTAGGGTTTCAATGTGCCACCTGTCTTATCAAATTTTGGGTGGCATGACCTTTTTGGAAGGAAGCAGAGAGAAAAATGAATTTTAACGAGAGACAGAGAGAATGCGAGAGAAATTTGGTGCATGGAGAAGAGAGAACTATGCATGTTGAGAGAGAGGGGTTGAATTGTATTAAAATAGAAATAATTTCTTCTCCTATTTGATTTAGAATTCCTTCTTTAGGTATTGCATATCCAATGACAAAGCTTGACCAATAGGAACGTAGAAAATTTGTGGGGTGAGAGAGAACAAATTTAAGTCATCCATCCTACAAACCAGTCTTCATGATTTTGAGAGGATTATTAGGAACCTTATCCCCATATAATTTGGCACAAATCCAACTTCTAATTTAAACATGATTATATCCAATCTAGAACTTCCTATTATCATCTTCCAAATTTGTGGGAAGTCAAAGATAACTTTTATTTAGTCAAAACAAACTCCCACAAAGCTAGGAAACAATCTTTTCTTTTATAAGAAGATTATTTTGACATAACTAACGTTAATTAAGAACTTCTTATTATCATCTTCGAAATTTGTAGAAAGTCAAAGATACCTTTTATTTAGTCAAAACAAACTCCCACAAAGCTAGGAAACAATCTTTATTTTTGCAAGAAAATTATTTTGACATAACTAACTTTAATTAAAAAATTACCACATAAAAATAAATGGTGTGTGCCACCCCCATGGGCCTCATAGGCCACACGTTGTGAGAGTGGCACACATGCAGGGCTGGATCCAGGGGCCCCAAATGTGCCCTTCTTTATTTTGAAAATTTTGAAAATACCATTTTCAAAGATTTTACAGCAGAAATAAATTTTAAAATTTCTTAAAAAAGAGTTTTTAAAATTCAAAGAAACATTTTTAATACCAAAAATAAACTATCTAGAAGTGGATTGGTACCAAAGGGTCAAAATAAGTGAATATAAGGGCACTCCACCTGACCCAGTAACCCATGACCCGCAGTCTTATGCAAAGGCTCATGATTGACTTGTCAAAATTAGCCTAAATAAATAGTGGAACTACAGTTCAAAGGGGGCTCTCCATGCATATGTACACGTGTCGCTATAGGGCTACTTCCAGGTAATGCAACTGTCAAGTGTACATGACATACAAAAGTTTGTTAAGGCTTCGACCCTTACTCTCATAGGCCTACAACTGCACACAAGAAAGCACAAAGTTTTTTTGGCCTACAAACATCATCTGTGGGCATCCATACGACCTTAATAAGGGATGAACCACTGTGAACCCTTCTCGGTATTGCCACATGCCCAAGGCTAAAGGTTTTGGACGTAACTAAGGCCATAAACTGCCCAATCCTTTATCAATCGATATACACACTCCCATTTGAGTGCATAATCCATTATAAATATTATTTTTTACAAGCTATCTAGGCCTTTAAAGGCCACAAACCCATAGAATAGCACCTTATACACCATAGAAATAAAAATGGAACATGTATCCAATAGTTACAACTTTCAAGTATTGAGTAAATGATGTACCTGATGCCTACAGTGTCACGGAATTCGTCCTCCATGCTACGCAACATATATTTATGAAAATCATAAGAGAACGGTAGGTCGTGATTCTACAACAAAATAATGATAAAGATGTAAGTGAGCAAGTTGTATTATTTGGAAATTGTTTAGGCCAAACAGGATGACCTCACAGAAAACATAAACAAAATAAAGAAAACATTCTTCAACGACGGGGTGAGATCTGATTTAAACTAAGTTAACAATTTAAGATTAACATAGCAAACATTAGGAAAGAAAACAATGCAGAAATCAGGAACAGTCCTTTTCTTTTAGCTGATAAAATCTTGGGCATTTATGCAAATAAATTGACCAAACATAAGCTGAAAAGGCCATTCTTATAGACTTCGAGGTGTCTGCTATAAGTATTTGCACACATCAGTGCTGTTTAGGATGGTCCTTCAGATGATCATCATTCTACTGTGGCATTTTGGGTCTCGTTTGTGCGAATTTGACAGAAGGATGGCAAGAAAAAAAATAACTATGGACCACTCTAGTCATAAGATTAAGCGTGGAGCTATGTCTAGTAGTTCGGCCAACCAGGCTAGATTTCTTCATCATTATGGCCTTTCCCTCATTTATCTGTTTACTCTACACTGTGAGAACAAAAGTACAATGTCCATGGCAACAAACCCTAGTTGTGCACATACCAAGCAAAATGCATTTGTTGAGACTTTATCATTAAAAACGATCTAGTTTTAGCGAGGAATTTCATACTAATATCAAGGCACTTCCACTTTGTACATTGGCTGCTATCTTCCAGGCTCTCATTGCATTTACTGCCACTCAGATTTAGGGGAGCTATTGTATATTGTCCTATATATTCTATTGAAAAATATGTAGGACATGTGACAAAGTCACTTCATCTTGTGTTTGAGATGCTGATGCATTTTATCACAAAAACCAGCAACTGCATACAAAATAAAACATCATTTTATATTCCAAACATTCGAAAACTAAACATAGAGATAATAGTAATACAACACCAACAACGGTCAAAAAATTCCCTTCAATTTGGCAAAATATTGCAACTATTTCAGCCACACATAGCAACATCTGCTGGAAAGCTCATTTTGCAGAAAATATGCCATATTTTCCAATGATAAACTCCTCATCTATCATCCTTAATGTGATTTTCTTAATGGCACGCTATATAATTTTTCTTGAGATCTTACAGAATTCATATTAATGGGCAATACTAATAAGGAAACAATTTGCAAAATGGTAATGAAGTCAATGTGCATAATGGTATAACTTTATTCGATATACTTGTTTCCAAACAATGTCTATAAACAGTGGTCCATATTCATTATAGGAAAAAAGCTCACGCTTATAAATCCTGAGCGCAGTGCTATATAATCTGCCCTATTTATAGAGCTCCAGAATTGACGTATAAAACAAAGCTGCACAAGAAGCACATAAAAGCTATTAGATACTGGCAACAGGCATAAGAATAATATTGCAGAATAATCGCGTTCAGCACATCTTAAGAAATGGACTCCTTTCTTGTGCACCTATACTTATATGAGGCTTTAACCTAGGAATCAACAAGTCAAGTCAAAAGGAGATCACATTAATAGTTTTCTTTGAGGAAAACACAAATAAACATAAAAGGACTATTTCACATGGCATCTTGGAAGGAATCACTTGTCGTTGTAGGTGTGAAACGAAAGTATATAATGTCTACCGCGTTAATATGGAAGGTATATATTGTGATCAGTATATATGGTAAGGGTAGGTACAATATCTTGTATTTATGGTAAGTCTGGAAATAATATAAGCATTTGTGATTTATTTCTATTCTTGTCATTTGTATTTGTCTATTTAAGACAAGCCTGTATATTCATATTAATCAATGGACACTGAGTCTCTTCAGAGAAAGCTGAGACTCTTCACATGGTATCAGAGTCAGGTTGATATTTACCAAACTTCTTCCTTTGAGTAGATCATCCATGGGCGTGCAAATAAATGCAAGAAGTTCATCGACATCGTCAGCAGTAACAACATAGTAGGATTGATCAGTTAGGGTTGCAAAGAAAAGGTTGTACATATTAAAAGAAAAATCGTTGATCCCTGAAGTTGCAGAAATAATACCTTCACTTTTGCAAGTTTCTTCAAGATCTAGGATATCTTTGCTCCTGCCTCTTTGGTCCATACGAGAGATCCAGGGTTTTTCGTCTGTGATTGAAGAATTTTATTAACAATCGAAAAATCGAAGATTTTGTAGTTTGTCAACTGGTAAAATAATCAATGAGGATTCTTCATAATCCAAGCCCCTTTTTGAAAGGTGAAGTTTCAAGATCTAAGCCCTGATACCATTGACCAACACCTGTCTCTTCCTGTTTTATGTTAGACCAACACCTGTCTCTTCCTGTTTTATGTTAGACCAACACCTCACTCTTCTTGTTTTTCTGGTTTTGCTCTTGTTTTGTAGTTTTGCTATACTATGATCGGGGTTGTCTTCTATTAAGCCTTCTTTTCATGGATGTCAAATGCCACCCCTAAAATAAGCCACTCCCCCAGACAGCCAAATACATCTGTCAAAATTGCTCTAAAACCCTTCGATCAAAAAAAAAATCAATTTATATGATCCACTGTACAGATTTGAGGTCTGATTTGAAGCATTCTCAATCGATCTTCACATATAAATCAGCATGTCTCTCATCTCTTTTTATGTCTTCCGATTCCACCGTTGCTCTGCAATTTCTGATAGGCTTCATTTATTTGGCTAGGATTTCCGACTTGTTTTCATTTTCGACCATCTGTACTATTTGTGGGTCTCCGGCGTTTTTATCTCTCTACCTCTCTCTCTCTCTACGTCTGTAAAACCAGCTGCACAATTGTTTCTTCCCTACACTGTCTAAGATATGCAGTTTTCTCTTTGTTTGCATCGTGTCCACTTAAAACGAAAAGTAGAAGAGACTTTTACATTGTGAAAAGTTATTTTCTATACATAACCTTCAAGGAACATTTTGGTCTACTATACCAAGTTCCCTAAAGCAAACTGAGCCGCACTGTTTTCCCTTTGCACCACCTCTAAAAAATGGCCTCTAAAAACGGTCGATCTGCCCCATTCGTAAAAAACCACCCCATTGCCTGTTTTTGCCTATGGATCTTGATCTCAGGGTCCAAATCTTTCTGAAATCTCATCTGCCACTTTGAGCTGATACTATAATTGCCCCTCTGAAACTTGACCTATCTGAGCTGATAGTCATTGCGCCTCTAAACTTTTACCTAAAAACACCCCTCCAAAATAATCTTTTCTGATGTTTGAGTTTTCTGTTACTCGATCCTGTCAGATGATCAATTTTTCTGTTACTCAATCCAGCATGTTCCAACGGCCTGTCGGTCTGCTGATGATCGAGTTTTTGTTACTCGATCTTATATTTTCTCTATATGATTGAGTCTGTTCATCTATTACTTGGTCATGTCTGTTTTGGTCTGCAAGCTGTTGAATCGGTCTCAGATCCGCACCGAGTTTTGTCTCAACTGCTTTTGTCTCCGGTGAAGATTTAAAGTTTTTGTTCATTGTTAAACTCTGATTTGTCGCTCTGTTTTTTCCTTTTGTTTCTGAGGCTTGTTGATCCTGTTGGGTGAGTGTGGCCATTAAAGGCCTTATGAGTACTTGTAAAATGAAATGATACAGTAGAACATGAACTCAATGGGAGTGTGGTCCCTTGTGGACCATACTAAGCAAATTATGTTTGCTGATACTAAATTGTGCTTGACATGCTATGTCAGTCTGGTTGGAAAAACATATGTTACCTAGGCATAGAAAACTATCCAATAAAGGTTCTAATAGGTCATCCCTTGATGAGGTCAGAGTATGCCCGAATGAGTGAGCCGAGGGACTGTGTCACCCTTTGTGTGTGATAATGGACTTCAGAGACGGGGGCCAAAGCCTCATCTATGTACCATCACACGGCATGCATAATGATAGCCTTTTTAGGAAAGCGAACCACCTTTTAGAGTGAAGCTTACGTATGTGCGAGAGATACCCTATGCGTCATAGGAGCTATGGTCGCATCAGGTCTAAGTGACATTGACACGTCTCTAAGGAGAACCTGAAATCCATAAAACTGAGATTACCCTTTAGCTCATCGACCAGGCCTTGGTGTCCCACTAATGAACCCCCGCATGAACTGTGAGTCATGGAACATACTAAGTCGGTTGATAAAGCAAGTGTGGATCGTAGTCCACAATTGAACGTGGAGTGCTCCAAATGTTTATTCCTAGACCATATGAATCTTTATCCCATCTAATAAATTTAATTGTGTTTATTTTTTTATAATATGATTTTAGAATTATTATTTGAAGTTTTTTAGATCTCTGGATATTTTATCTAAAATAATGGGATTTATAAAAATGAAGATATTGATTTTTTAATGTTTTAAATATTCAAATTAATTCTAAAATATTTTATTAATTTTTAGAAAATATTTAAAAAGCATTGGGGCTCAGTGGGCACATGGGCCCACCATGCCCTAAGTTGGTGGGGCTCACGTAGCCACCTTTTGGGTGGCACGCCCCACTTTTAGAAGTCTTTCCTATTTTATAGGGGTTGAAGTTGATAAGAGTAATAACTTTGGCTTGGAGGTCAAGTTATTATGAGATTTGGAAAGGTGATTTATCTTGAGAAAGATTTAAATGAATCTTTTAGAAAGCATGATAAGGCTTGTGCATATTTTTTTGATAAACCACAACATTATGATTAGTATTATTTTATTTGATTTATATTGATGGGATAATGATCAAAGGAAAGGGGGGATAAAGGTTCTAGCACCTTCCATAACATGTTGATGACCCATCTATAGAATGGAGGGTTCAAATCTCTTACCCCACAAGTCACTCATGATCAATGGTTCATATTCAATCCACAAGAAGAGGCAAGCCATAGAAATCCTAAAGAAACTCTAAATCCTATTTTTGCACTATAAAAGGAGGACCCCTTGCCCATAATTCTTTACACCAAAAACTTTCTCTCTCTCTCTCT
>NW_006498846.1:3889332-3921208 GCF_000471905.2 Amborella trichopoda
CTCTCTCTCTCTCTCTCTCTCTCTCTCTCTCTCTCTCTCTCTCTCTCTCTCTCTCTCTCTCTCTCTCTCTCTCTCTCTCTCTCTCTCACTTATGTGGCAGATGCAAACATATTCATGTGTTTGCAGAACGTTTTCCGAATGTATCATCCATATGTTTGGGTCTGCATGTGTATATATATATATATATAGACATATGGAAGTATGATATTGTCAAAACACAGGAGTGTAATTCAACAGTTTCCCCAAACAATCATCAATCTAAATATTGCCCAAGACTGATATCAATATATGAGGCACTCATATCATTCTTTTGATAAATAATAATACATTTATGGTGACTGTTAATAATGCCCTTGATGCACGGTGACACTGAAGTTATGCATAAAGTACAACAACTAATGCTATTGCATAGGAAAAATAAAGATAACTATTCTAGGACAATAATACCATTGTAAAAAACCTTACTTGGCATTAAGATCAAGCACCTTGCTGGTTGCTTTGCTCTCTGTATCTCTTGATATGAGACAAATGCAAAGAGTCCCACAATTCAGCAATGTATATTTAATGTGGTCTAAGAGAATTCCGATCTTCAAAATTACTATGAATCTAAAATATATCACTTGATGCCGGTCATTGCCCTCTAGGTTATGTGTTTGTCCGGGCTCAAGAGATCCTAAAGTTTATCTACCTCAGGCGTGGGATAAAATAAATATGAAGAATACCAACCTAGTAAATTCTGACAAGCCATTGTCTTTGCTTGAGCTTCCCAAGTTCTCCAGCTATATATCTGCATGAGAACCACATTTTTATTTATATAAGCAAAACTTGAGCAACATATCTATAGTTAAACCTATTATGTCTAATTCAAGAGACTGAAGAATAAAAAGAAGAGCTGACCTTTATCATTGCAAGAATGACTGTAGAGCAGCAATAGAAACTATGGGTAACGGCGAGAACAAACAAGAAACGGTGAAGCTGCTCCAGAGATTCATACGAAACAAAAGGTTCGTGACCCTACATCATAGACACTTAAAGTTGGAAATACACAACCCAGGAGGCTATCTAACTAATCAAGTTGCATGTATATCAATAAACAAATAACTTTAGACTAGTGAGAAGAAGTAGATAGGTAAATTTCAAATGCTCTGTAGATAGGAACAGACATTAGAAGACCATCATGTGGAAGCAAAAAATCTTTTTCCTGAACTTGAATGATCTTCTACCAAAGGGACTGATGTACACAAACGAGTATAGCAACAGTATAGAAGATTGACATCCATTAGTGAATATGCTGGGATGAATCTTTGCAAATGGACTCAGAAGAATGTTGACTCCCTTACCGTGTCCTTTTAAGAAATCTGTTGAAATTATTAGATCTTTCCATAATTTTTATCCATATTAATCGTCAGCAATCAAAACACACGACAATTTAGATGAAGGCATGTACATTTAGCCCCAACCTTCAATGTCCCTCTATGTTTCTTAAGCAGCATTTTATGCTCATGGACACTTCTTAAACCATCTTTCACCTTCTGTTATGAATCAAAGCTCCACATTCCGAAATACCAATTTCTAAAACTAAAAGAAGAATAGTGGAGGGCAGCATTTACCTGAGAGCAATGACTATGCTGAAAGCCATGTTTCCACTGCCTAAAAACCGAATGATTAACAGAGTATGAACCTCTAGAATTCCCCATTTGTGCTGAAGGAATCAATAGCCTGTTGTAATTCTTAACAGAACAAGGATAGAATCGCGACCCCAACGGAGAGGCTTTCACACAGATTTCAGCAACCCACCTTGCCCAGTGACCCAGCAACAGAGATAACAGCCCGAAGACCATCAGCTCTTCAACAAGAACAAAGAACAGAAAAAAATCCACCTCAAAATTAACCCCAACTAGAATAAAATAGAAAAAAAAAAAAATGAACCCATTTAAAGCAAAAAAACATGATGAAAACTACATATACAAGAATACAACCTTCTTTGATCTTCTCCAGAGCAGCCAAGAGAGCCTTTCTCCTCGTCATCTGCAACCACTACACAACACAGGAAAAAAGAAAAACAGAAGCAAGAGAGATGATTCAAAGGAACAAGGGTAAGAAATGAGAGATAGTGAAAAGTGAGTGGATGGTTCTGAGAATTGTTACCTTGAAGAGTCGTTGAATGCAACGTTGAACTACAAAACAGAGAGCAACCATTATACTAGTTATTGTTGCAACTGACCATGTAGGAGTCTCTGCAAGAGACCTTCCAACCTCTAGCTCCATCCCCATCACTCTCTCTCTCTGTCTCTCTACAGTACACTGTGCTTCTTCCTGAGTTTTACATCCTTCTCTCTCTCTAGAGAAGTCCAAAGTTTGAAAATCTCGTCTTCTTTGTCTGTGTTTGTCTTCTGAGTGTGCTTGCTTCTTTCGGACATGTGGCGGGCAGTAATGGGATGATTTAAAGTTTAAACTGTCCCTGACATGCCTCCCTCCTGGCCTTGTCTACTCGAAATTCAAACAAACCAAACAACTTTTGTTTCCCGGAAAATTGTCTTCTGCTTTTCCCTCACTTTTTCCACATGTATTCTCTAGCTTAGCTTTTGCTAATTGGCTCCTCCTTCACTTAATTAATTAATAATTGTCAGATTACCGGACATCCTCACTGTCTGTTCAGTTTTCACCCATCTTTTGAATTGTCTTTTGCTTTTATGTAACACCCCAATTGAATTAGGAAATATGTTAAGAACCATAGAAAATGACAAGAAATGAGTTACATTTCATTATATAAGACTTTATATATATACACCAATTTTTTAAAATCCGGATCCGCAGGGTGGATCTTCCCCCCCAAGTATCAGTGTTGGATTGGCAATTTGGGTTCGGATCAGCAAGGCAGATCATCCACCCCACATATCAGTGTTGGATCGTTGGATTGGCAATTTGGGTCGATTTGAATTGGAGATCCAAAAAATATTCACAAATAAAATAAATTCAAAATTAAGATATGGTTTATTGGTGCGGATTAGAAGAGAATGTTTTGATGTTAGAGAACCCTCCAATCGATCATTTTGACCTCAAGGATATGAATAAAGAAAATTATCAAGTCCTAAAAATATTGTATCTTATAACGAGGTATCTCGATCATCTATTTTCAAGATTTTCAAATGTTTATAACTCTTCGTAGCCTGTATCATTTTTTAAATTTTAAAATTTTATAACTAGGAATTAAAATAGATTTTCAAGTCATCACATAGTTTTCAACAACAAAATTATATCTCCAAACAAATTTTAGGATACACCTTACTTCTGTAGTCTAAGGAAGGCGCCTTATTTAAACCAGACCCGTGTATATTATCTGTAATTGACGTTATTGTTTGCCCACCCACTATTTTATCTTTTTAACTTTTCAATGAGCAAGGAGAGTACCCAACCTAATTATAAATAAGTAAACCATCCAAATATAATAGTAACCGAACTCTTCTTAAATAAATGGCAAAAGTTTATATAGCCGAAGCTCTAAATAATCAAATTAAAGCCTACATCAAAAATTTCACTAGAAGTTGTTTTGATGCCCAAATATACTCAAATTGATCATCTCGACATCAAGATGCATGGACATGAGAAAAAAAATGGATTTTAAGTTTTCGAAATAGTGTATCTTGTAACGCATATTTGGACTGTCAATTTTCAAGATTTTTAAGTTTTCATAGATCTGTTAGATCTACATAATTTGTTAAGCATTAAATATTATAATTAAATATGGAAGTAGTTTTTAAGCCTATCATAAAGATTTTTAGTATTGAAACTACATTTCTCGACACTATTTGAACGTGGGCTCTAACTTGATTGTTTAGAACCTCGGCCCTATATAAATCGCACCCTAAATAAACAATTACGAGTTTACTTATTTCCTCTTATAAAGAGCACCGATTAGCTCAACTGATTGTGCGTTAGCTACCCAAGCTTAAATGGTTCCTAAATAAATTTGAAGCAACTTGAATTGGACAAATTTGTCGTGGCTAACATGACCGCTTCTAGTTACTGAATAAAAAACCCCTAAGAACATTGTGTCCCTGGTTGTTGCATGGCAAGGGCATAAAAAACTGTTTAATCGGTGATCCAAATCATAACAGGCCGATCAGCATTAATAATTTATTGGGCTGGCAGAATCCTGTAAAATACTAGGAACCGGCTAGTTCCCTCACGAATCAGACGATTCCAACCGGTTCTAGCCAGTTATTTGATCCAGTTGGTTCTATTAGAGAAATGGTTAAAACCAAGCCCACTTGTTTTTATTTTTTATTTTATTTTTTTAATAACTTTGGCTAATTCTGGCCGGTTCTCCAACAAAAGGACTGACCCTACTTAATTTCTTTTAATTCTTTTTTAATTTCCGATTCAGTGGACCATCCTGATGAGAAATTCAAAGGGGCGATCCAAGTCACGGTTCGTTTTTAAAACCATGGTATAAACTAGAGACTTAGTTCCGCTACTGGGACCCTCGTGAAGTAAATGTGACTTCATCTAACAAAACGCATGATGGCTTGTTGTACACTCATACCTTAAAAGAGTTGGGAGAATTTTTCGACGTGAATATTGGGATACACCCAAGGACAACTAGATGATTAATTTTCAAAGGGAAAAAAATATGTTTTTTTTCGTTTTTTCCAAGGAATGGGTTCAAGGCTAGTTAGTGTAGTGGGTCGCTACAACATGATGTTATGAGTCGTATTCCTACGACACATAGGGGCCATCCCCACTGAACTAACCAAAAATCTTTTTTCAAGCATATAGAAGAGGTTCCATTTCTAGAGTAGATGCTCCAAGATTAAGTTTTGCCTTTTGCCTGAGGAAATGTTTATGCGAGAGTATAAATTAAGAAATAACTATTCCATATAGTACCAATCAATTTCGTTCTTTCAGTTTTGACTTTTGTGTTTTTGTAGGTTTCGCCATGTATAAAAACCGTATAATAATCATATATAGAACAAGTCTTCCCCTCACCAAAAGTCAGGGGTGCAAATCGATTTAAATGTGAGATGGAAAACATTTTGAGAGGAAAATAGTCATTAAGCTTCACAACAAATGGATAGCACTCCAAAAATGAATTAGGTACCTCTCTGTTTTTTGAAAATTGATCAAAAGAAAACCACGTGATCTTTTATAGGTAACTACTGACATAATCTCCTCGTATTTCAATTGAAAAACTACTGGCTCATCCCCCTCCAATCAATGGATGATCGACCATGGAGAAAGTTTGGGACCCTCCATTGCATCATATCATGTTCTTTTGGGCCTTCACGCTTCCTAAACATCCATGCATATCTTTATCCATCCGTTAATTTAACGGTGATGACCTAAGGGACTAAGGTATCACCGTAGCCCTAAAGGTAACAACTGCCGGGCCAGCCTTGGCCGGGTCAGGCCAAAAATAAATGAAGAAAAAAAAAATAGAGGACTGAGCCGGGTCGAATGGAGCCGGCACTGGTCCTAGCCCGGCCTTTGGGCCATAGTTTGTGGCCTAGACCCCACTTTTTTAGGGCCGGGATGCCCCGCCCATTGCCGGCCCTACATAGCCCAATGGTTTATAGTTCCTTTTTTAATGTTCAAACTACCGTCTTGTTTTCTCTCTTTTCAGGAAATGACGAAACCAACATAGAACTTACATGCTGTGCTTCTAAGATATTATCGCCTTTTAATAATCTAGGTCCATGGGTGTATCTATGAGCATCTGTTAAGGAAAATAATTAAGCAATGAGAATACCATTTAAGGCTACAAAAACATAGAATTTGGGTTTTTCTTGTTCAATGATTTAAAAAATAATTGTTGTAGTTGTTAGTTATCAGATGTAGTAAATGATCCATCATCAATGCCCAACACGCTTTTTAAGTCCATGTGATATGTTAATATTCAAAAAAAAAGGTCCATGTGATATGTTGGATGCCAGCAATGAAAAGACAAGTATTTGTTGTGGGGGGCACCAATTAAATTGCCAAAAATGAAGTGATTTCTTATGTGCACATCTATTAAGTTTTTCGGTGTGTGATAGGAAAATCCGCCAGAGTGTTTTTGCTTGCCATTTAAAGGTCTATGAATGTGTGAATGAGCCAGTAAATTGAAGTGTTTGTTGACATGAGGAGTGCTTGGATAAAAAAAGGAGCATGGTTAGCAAATTCAATCAAGAAGACAATGCAAGCAAGCGTGTGGGCAGGAGGGGTGGAAGTGGCCCCCTTTATTTTTTTTCTTTTTTTTTTTTGTCTGAATTTTAGCTCGGCTTTGTTTAGGAATGGGCTCGGATAGGTGGTCAAGGTGCTTTGATTTAAGTTTTTCTCTCATTTCCTAACTCTCTCTAAAAGGGGGCAGACCGGCCCTTTTTATCTTCTCTCTTCTACTCTCTAGAAGGGCCCTCTTGCTTCTAAATTTCTAAAAATCCTTTCTTTTTTTTGTGTTTTCTTTTTACCGCATTCTTGGAATTGGACCCTAGCTAGGTTAGCTTTGTTTATTCTAAAAACTACTTCGCATTAGGGTCTAATTCCAAGACGGCGATAAAAATCGCCTCTATTTGCTTACTTGGATTGGAGTATCATGGATGCACCTTACTAGCTAGCACATGGACCTGTCCATTACAATGTATGGCTATATGTTAAAGTAGGGGACCTGCTTGGGCTTGCCAACTCCCTAGAGCCTTAAAAGCCGTTTGTTTGGTGACCAAGTAAGAGTTGCTCAACACAACCTGCTCATCAATGTGCTCATTGGCCATTTCGAGGCCTATAACAACATTTTAGGAAAAGAATCATGTTTAATTGGTTAGCAATTGACGATTTGCAATGCTACGTCTTAGGCTCAATTCTTATCAGGGTAGGAGTCTTCTCCCCACTGACTCAAAAAAAAAAAGCCTATAACAAGAGCCTCATACACTGCCTGATCAATCGAGCATTTCTTTTTAGGCATGAAATGGTATGGAATAGCCCCTTTGTCAATAGTTAGAAAGACAACACCTACTTTACCCTTTGATTCTACATGCTCATTGAAGTACATCTTTCATACTGGTCAAGTTTACATGAACAACACATCCTCATTGGGGAGCTCCTTATTTCAAGGACCTTCAAGCAATGAGCCTGTAGCCAGAAAATCCACCAAAGTATGTCCCTTCATAGCCTTTTGAGAGACAAAGGCGATGTCAAACTCCATAAGGAGTAGTTACTGCTTGGTCAGATGCCCTCATCTTATAAGGCGCATATGAGATACTTGATGGGACCTGCATAAGAAACCAGTTGGATGGGGCGTGCAAGACGGTAGTGATGCAGCTTTTGAACCATTAATACTAGTGGAAAGCACATCTTCTCTATAGTCGAGTGTTCACGTTTGGTGCTAGCCATCATATGGCTCAAGTAGTATGGCATCATCTCTTTACTCTTATTGTATTGAGACAACAATGCTCCTAGTAACTCATTGAGAGGGGCTACACAAAGGATGAACATCATGCCTATTATAGGGGCAGAGAAGACTGGCGGGTTAAGGAGGTAGGGCTTGATGCTATTAAAAGCATTTTGGTAGACCGCATCCCACTTGATGAGTACTCCCTCCTTCGTCAGTCCTGAAAAGGGGTAGTATCTACGCGAAAGGTTAGATAGGAATATTCATATATGTCCATCTCCCTTGAAGGGATTTCAACTCTCACAAGTTTTTGGGGACAGTGTTTTCGGATATTACTTTGAATTTGGATACATCTTGGTACCACTATGTCTCATAATGAAGCCGAGAAACTTCATTGATCTCACTCCAAAAGTGCACTTTAAGGTATTCATCTTCAGGTGGTGGCTATTGAAGACAAACTCGGGATCACGCAAATGATAGGACCGGGTCTTGGACTTAACCCCAAGATCATTCATGTAGTTCCTACCATGTCATCTAGGAGCTCATCAAAGACAATGGTTATAGCTCAGTAATATATAGCACCCAACAGGCATGACTTTGTAACAAGAGGCACCCTTTCAAAATGTGTTGAGTCCCCTATCTTTTGGGGCCATCTTTATTTGATTGTACACCAAGTACATGTCCATAAAGGAAAATGTATCACATGACATGGTGTGGTCTATCATATCTATGCTATGGGGAAAGAAATTCATCCTTGAGCATGTGGCATTCAAGTTGTGGAAAACAATGCAAAATCAATCTATCCATTTTTCTTCTTGAAGGGCACAATGTGTTACATGCAACTTCTTTAAGAGACACAGCATTGAGCAACTTTGACCTAGATAACAATTTTAGGTTGAAACGTTATTAGATTCGGTCTCACCAGCCTCATTACAGGATTAACAGCCAACTTTAACAAAGCCAATTACTGTTTGACTAGCTTCATTGCAGGATAAACAACCAACTTTATTGATAACCAACTCAGTGTTAACACTAAAAAGGGTTGCAAAATTGAGGTTTTCGCCAAAATGTTGAAGTTTGTGTGACGTTCATTGTTCATCCAATTACAAGACTAGGAATGACCCTCTTTAAGTATTGCAAAAGCATGACTATCCCGTCAGAAATTGAAGAAAGTGTACATTTCTCGTGAGATTGAAGATGAGGTAATTTAGGAAGCTGAAACCAATGGTATTTGGTATATTCTCTGTCAAATATCTTTATATGATTTTATTTCATGATAGAGGCAAATGAGTTGATCCTAGAAGAGCTAAGATCGGGTGATGCCCTGTACCGCACAAAATTCAGGCATTCTTGTAGATTGTGAGCCTCATAAAGGTGTTAACAATAGTTAGTTACGGAAGAGAGGAAGCATTATAGTCAATGTATGAATGCTACATAAGAATGATGAGAAATATCCATCTCTCTTATTTGTCAAAATTTGTTATAGTTTGGAAAGTTTTTAGAGCAACAATCTTATGGGAGATACACGGAAAGATAGAAATAGAAGAATTTTTGAAGGAGAATTATAAAGTGAGGAGAAAATCAATGGCAGGATTCTAGAAACCTTATTCAATTGGATGCAAACAACAAAGTTTGCTTGGGTATTTTAAAGGTAGATATCCTCCTCAATTGGGTCAATGTTGTGAAAATGGATTTTACACAAAAGAAGAATACTTTGTAGGTGAAACCTCCTATTGAAGAAACTTATAAGCTAAACATTAATAACACCTCTTCCGGGAACTTGGCACTAGCCAGACTGGTTGGTTTAATAAGAGATCATTGTGGTAATATTCTCATGCCTTAAGCAGGATTATGCAGCCATGTAACTGCAAATGAGGTTGAGTTGTGTGCTCTATAGCCAGGATTAAAGCTTTTTGTAGGGTTACAAGTTGGCAATTATGTGCAAAGTGATTCACATAATGCAATCCAATGGTATCACAATGAGCAAAAAATTGGAAACTGAGATTAATATTGGCTACAAATTAATAATTTCAATGGTTTTAATTGTAATTCACACACGTCTATAAAGATGTGAATCAAGAGGTGGGTTAGCTAATCGAACAAGGTGTTGGATTTGATGATATCCAAAATCTACCTTGTTGGATTTGATACTATCTAAAATCACCTACATAAGAAAATTTCCTATTATGTAGGGTTGAGATTGATATTGATAAGTTTATTAAAGAAAATAGAAATCCAAAAAGATTAGGACTCTTGATTATATATCTCTTGTTTTTGAGATTTATGTAACATCTATAAAAAACTTTCTATTTTAGTATGGACTCCTAATCTTATATACATGGGATGAAAGTGCAGAGAATTTGTTTACTTTATTTGGGTCACCATAAAGGAAATGTGACTTCCTCTAGAGAGAAAAGGGGGTAGGGCCTCCTGTACATAAGATGCAAGGTTTCCTTCTGAAAGGGGGGTATGGCCTCTTGTACATAAGATGCAAGGTTTCCTCCTAGAGAGAAGAAAAATTCTTATGAATAAAAATATTGCTATGGTGCCTCTTGTAGAATCTGAAGATTGAAAGGCTTGTTTCTTAGAGAGAAACGATTCCCATTGAAATTTTGGATGGTTTCCTCTTTTAGTTAGAGAGAAAGTCAGTTTCTCGTTGTATGGTGTTGTCGTTAATGGCCGCCAAAAGTAAATATAAGGAAGAGAT
Source organism: Amborella trichopoda (assembly GCF_000471905.2). The sequence continues at coordinate 3,899,403 of NW_006498846.1, forward strand.
AGTCGTTTAAAATGGTGTGCTCGACTGTGTTTTTGTCGACGTTTGTTTCAAAATTTATGATGCAACTTTCATTGGTATAGTGGATTTTTCATTGGTGTAGTGGATTTCAGTTTGTCGTACTCTTAGATGTAGTCTCTCTGGGGTAAACCATATAAATCTTTGTATTTATGTGGTATGTATTTTATGTTTTATTTCTCATACTTTATATGTCAAAATTCAACCCATCAAGTTTAGAGAATTCGTGCACAACATTTGTTTCACTTTCTAAGTTATCAGTTCTTAATGGGGAGATGCAATTTTTTATTTCCAATTGCTTTAGTTTGTTATTGTAATGTTTGAGATCAATAAATTAAATAATTTGTGTCCAAATTGATTTTTGGTCTGAAATTCTTCTCATGTTTAGATGGGAAATATTGTGCTTTCTATTAATTATTTTTATCTATGCTTTCTACTTTAAAATAATAGAATATCAATTTAAAGGGAAATTGTCATAAAAAATAACTATAGATGTCAAATATCCGATTTGACAATTAGGAGTGTTTCTACATTTAGAAAGCATTAAGCTTGCTTTTCAAGTTTTATTTTACTTAGTACCTTTTAAAAAATATAGTAAAAATGACCGAATTAACCTTATTTGGGATCGCGAACCTTGAATGAGCATGAGCATTTTCGTATCCTAAACCTGCTTGAGTGGGAGAGTGGGGTTGAAGTTGTGATTGTAGCACCACTTTCGCCCTAGCTAAAATCTAGACTTCTATTCTCACCTAATACATTAAAAAACCACTAACGATTTAAAAAACAAGTAAGAGCTCATCATCCCCACTGAATTACCCAAAAAAAAAAAAAAAACTTAAGTAAATAATAAAAATGCCCCCAAACATTTCATCATTGCAACTTAGAGCAAGTGCTTACAATTAAAAAAAAAAAAAAAGGGCTTTATGGCTTTTACCTTGAACAATTACACACTTGGCAGGTCCATTTTGCTGATTCTAAACAATCATATTTTCATCATTTGACTAGAACTTAAAAAATAACAATCTCAATGTTTAACGGATTATTTGACATTTTTAATGAGTTCAAAAAGTAATTTGACCCTTTGATCTATATACTTCCCCTAGAATGATTGCGCTTTTTATATTGGGTGTGGTTTGCATAACCTTGCAACAATCAAATTAGGGTGCACCCCCAAACTTTATTGACATTCAATTTTGGTGTGAAAATGTTTTAAGGTGGCGTGAGAATATATTTTTATCTTTAATTATAAAATTTTAAATTCCAAGAATGCTACAAATCAAGCGGATATATAAACACATGAAAATATTTGAAAGTGGACGGTCGAGATGATGTGTTCCAAGATGTACCATTTTTAGATTGAAAATCTCTTTTTCTCTGCATATATATATATATATATATATATATATATTTTGATGTCAAGATAATCAATTAAATGATTTTTCAACATCAAAACAGCTTTTTTCAAATGATTGTAGAGGTGCAACTTAATTCTACATTTTAAGTTGTCAACCTTTTGTAAACTTTTTCTTTTTATATTTTTACACAATCATGTTTAATGACAAAATGGGCCTGTATCTATAAGAAGCAACCGTGCTTCTTTGACTGGCAATTATACTTCCATCACCCACTTTTTCTCTTTTCTATTAGTTTAGATCTTTAGATTAGGAAAATGTCTTTTTTTAAAAAAAAAAAATCGAAAAAAAGTAGAAAAATGTTTTGATAGGGCTTCAGTCCTATCAAAATAAGGAAACCCGTACCTCAAAACTCACCAAAGGATCTCAAGGCCCAGTTCAGTTTCTTTGATCTCAAATTAGAGTGCATGTAGAAGCCTTCAATCACATGGAATCCTTTTTTGTTTTGAGTATTAGGATAGATCTATAATATGCTATCAGTTTGATTTGCCATGCATTGCTGGTCAATTCTGAAGGTACTCCTTGAAGATCCTTGAGATCAAGGAAAGAGCATTTGTAGAATCATTGATCTAGAGATGCCTATCTAGGAAGGTGAGAAGCCCTAGCGAGTTTTGTCTGTAGTGCAATGAGCCAATAAAGCGAGCTCAGTCGTTAGCACAACCAACGTAAATTCAACAACACACCCTTTTTGCTGTGCGAGTTTAGCCGTCAGTGCAACGATAAAACTCAATTGTAGTTCTGACGTCAGAAAACCTTCGAATAGATCATCTCAACCTTGACCATTTGGTTGTGGAAAAATTTATAGATTTTAAACCTTGAAATAATATATTTATAGATTTCAAACCTTGAAATAATATATATTATAATACATTATCTAAAGTATCCATTTCATCTTAAAAATAAGTGTTCACATATCTTACAAGATCTGTACTATTTTTTTAGCTTCAAATTTTATAGTCAGTGTTGAAAATTGATTTTAGAGCTATTGCAGAGATTTTTGATACCCAAAATGCTTTCTTACCGTACTGGATATACTAACTATATCGTATTATTTCTCGCATTCCATTATTTTTATATTTTATTTCAACATGGGCAGATAGCAGGAATCGAACTCGCATCTTCTCCTTAGCAAAGAGAAATTTTACCATTCGACTATATCACATTTTATGTCCACACAAAACAAATATGAGAAAATATGATTCCAATAGAATAAGTTTGAGATGAGTCTTTATTTTGATTTTGTAAAGCCTAGGCCTTATAAAAACTGCATCCGAATATTATCATATTTAAGAGTGATTTACGTACGGATCATAAAATTTTAAGCAAAATACAAAATACTTATATGTAGAAATTACAAAGAAGGTTGTCAACCCATTTTTTTTTATCTTTCCAAAATTACCCTTTGGTCAACCCAAATTTTATTTATTTTTTGCTTTTTTATTTTTTTTTGTTGGTAGAGCAGTGCTTTAAAGCTGGGGCATTGCCTACTAATGAAAAGCTAAAAGAAATTTAAAAAAAAACTAAATTTGGGTTGATTGAAGAACAATTTTGAAAAAAAATAAAAAAAATAGGTTTACCGTCTTTCTTTATAATTTCCGCATATAAGCCGAGCATTTCAAATTGTACCAAAAATTTTAGTGTCAATATGTAAATTACTCCATATTTAATGACAAAAAGGGGGGTATCTTTAACCAGCAACCAAACCTCACTGTCTGCCACTAGCAAGCATACGCCCATAACCTAAAATTAACAAATTCACTATAAGCAGTGGTATGGCCACCAGAGTGCCTAGAACAAGCCAAGGCATACAGAGACAGGGTGATGGAGCATGTAATTTTAACAAACACATAGTGCCAAGAGCATGAAGAGAGAGAGAGATGCCGCATGTAACCGGCATGTGCTGTGTTGATGCCAGATCGCATTTGAGTCATCGTCCTTCTTCCTCTCTTCATCTTATAAATTCATTTCTGTTTAATTTCTAGGAAACCAGTCGATCTCCACGCCCAAACCAGACGATCTCCATACACAAATCATGGCTGATGAATGGTGAATGGCTTCCGCAGTTGGGAGAAGAAAGGAACTTGTGTGGAGTTACCATCTTGCTCTGCATAGGATCTGCAATGCCAATGGCTGCCCGGGAACCCTGCCGGACACCTCAGTCTCTGAAGATGGCTGGTAAAAAGGAGGAATTCGCAGACAGCAGGTGCGCCTTCCTGACGGTAGCCCTGTGCCCCTGCCTCACCATCCTCATCATCCTCCTCATTGTCATCTCCATCATCATCTTGGTCAAATTCCACATCTTTTGTCACACCCCTCTCCACTCCCTCACCCAAGCCTTCATGAGAAAACATTGTCTTGGCCATTGACCATGGAACTCAAAACCCATTGGTTTCACTCTTCCATGGCTGGGGTTTATAGTGAAGAAGATGAGGATGGAGAAAAAGGTGATGGCAATCGTAGAATCGAGTCATTGGCGGGTTTTGATTTGAATGGGGGGAGAGAAATTACAAAGTAATTGAAGATCTCTTTGGTTCAGATGTAATCATGGTAGCAGTATTGGATCAGAGCAATATCTCTAGTCCACTTTACTGATGCTGAACATATTGAATAGGTTGCACCATGCTTGGAGGTCCTCGTTTCGATTCTCCCGGTTGGCATCTTCAAAGTTGGGTTCCTCTCACAATTGGGAGATTTACAATGAAATGCATGGGGGTTTTGGGGGAAGCGGACAGGTCAAAAGCATGGTGGTGTAGATGCTCAAAGAGATGGCTAAGGAGCATTGCTTTTGTGCCGAGACCTTCATGATTGTGGTCAAGAGCTTTTGTTGGTGCTAGAGAGATGAAGAAGGTCATAGCCATATTTGAATTGATGGTTAGGCATGGTTTTGAAGCAGGGGTCATGACCTTCAACAAGTTGATTGATGCGTTGGCTAGAACTAAGCTTGGAACAGAGGCACACATTTTGCCTAACCCAAATCTTAGGACGTATTCAATCTCTCTCTCTGGTTGGTGGCAAGTGAAGAATTTACCAGAGGCAGGAAAGATGATTGCAGGGCTTATAAGGGAAGGGAGATCTGAAGAACTTGCATGAAAACATGGAATTTTCAAGGAAGTTTGATGTTTCACAGAGAAAATGAAGAAAAGAGTCGAAATAAGAGATCCTGCTCAAATTAGACAGTATAGGATGTTCTGAGTTTCCTCATCTTGTTTGTAAGTATGGACTGCGCTTATTGATGGCTTTGTGTTGACACAGTATCTTGGGATCTTCTATGTAGTTTTAATATGTCGTCATGTGTTACATTAGAAGGAAATGTTGGATTCTTTGTAAGCAATCTATAGTGTTTAAATTCCAGAGACCATTCATCAAATAAAAGAATTATGAAGATGATCAGGTAAATACCTATCTTCTTTCTTGATCTTTGGTTGGTGATCTGTCTTATATAAGGTGATTCTTACAACTTGAGCCCGAAATTTATGCAGTATTTAAACATATGATTCAGGTGGCAATTCTCAGGAAATTAACTGCCACAACTGATGATGACACCCCCATGGCATGGATTTCCAAGTCAACTCGGAACCTCCTTGATTTCTACTTGACAAGCTTAAAGTATGGGTCAATTCCCAATCTATGAACTGCGATCCGGGGGTCAAGACCAGGCAACTCCTAATAATGTCAGGCAAAAACATCCTAATGGGCTCGCAAGAATTTAGTGTATTCCTTCTCCTCTTCAGCAGACGTAATAGCTGAGATGAAAGTAGACCTAGGATCAGCTTCATCACCCAAGTTCACTTCTTCCAAATCATTAGCTGTACCTAGTCAACCATCTTCCAATACCTCTGATGCCTCTTTATTTCCTCCTCATCAAGGGGCAGAAAATCAGAATCTGCTCATCCACTTCAACTTTTTGCTCTACAAACATTGATCTTTCTTTTGTCTCTTTCACTCCTGAACCCTTAGGTTCTTGAGAAGTGTGGACAACTTCTACTTCTTCTTGAGACTCCTGGGGAGTGACTTCTTCAGGGATGAGTTGAGGGGGAGATAATGACGGTTCTGGAGATACCATCACATGATAGATTTGGTCAGTGAAGAATGGCCATGGAGGTAAACCAGCGTGCCTCGAGTAACCAAGCCCTTGTTTCTTATATGCTGAGATACTGTGGTCTCAATAACTACGAAGGGTGCTAGCATCCCTTTATTGTCATTTAACCCCTGATTCATTGCCGGCTCACAGTCCATCTTTTTTCATAATTTGATGAGCTTTAAGACTGTAAAGATCCCACATCACTGCAACAACTATAAAGGAATAACTCTTGGGATTCTCCTGCATACCAGTGCCCCAGGTTTTTGGAGTGAAACCAGGTAGAGAAACAAAGAGAGATTTTGGAGGCACTACTTTCTTCACCTTAGCTTTTCCCTTTCTTATAACTTCAACCTGATTGAGAAAATCCTACACTTGCTCTTTCAATGCGGTAATAGTAGCTTGTCTTTGAACTACATACTGTTGTTTGGGAGTGCCGATGAAGTCATTGGAAGGGGGAGGAGAACTATATGTCATGTTTTGACGAATAGTATGAGTTTCCATGACAGGGGTTGGGAAGCGCAAGAACTTTTGAGAGTCATGCATGTAACTGGCTTGGTCTGTGAGGTAAGACTCCTCCCTTTCAAGGACTGGGATATACAAGACCTCAGGGATTTCCAAGACTTTGGGATAACCTTGCCGGTAAGGAGCTGAAGAGATGAGGTAAGAATTATCCTCCTCCCTTTTGGAGACTGAGATTTGCAAGACTTTGAAATGGTCATGATGATAAGGGGTTGAAGGTATGAGGTAAGCATCGTCCTCTTTGATGTGTAAGACCTCTGGTATTTGTAATACCTTGGTCTGATTTGGTGCGTGACTGACTTGGGGGGCAAGGTAAACATCATTCTCCTCTCTTAGAGAAACTGGTCAACTATTTGATCAATCTCAACTTGATACGCGACCTCAGCTTCTAAGAAGGGAATGTGGATATGTAACACCTTGCTGTCACCATGAGCATAAGTGACTGTAGGTCTTAGAGTAGTCAAGTGGTTTCCTTCTTCTTGACTTGCTCGATTTGAGCCACCATTGGAATGGGTTCTTGTGAAGATATGGTAAAGGATGAAGCTTTCTCTTTATGAGACATCACTTCTACTGGGGAAGTGGGTAAATTTCCATCAATGGGGGTTAAGGGAATCACTTTTCCACATCTTTTCTCTTCTTGAAACATATGATTGAGTGACCCCGTCATATCTTCCACTTCTTCATGAGAGGTTTGAGCAGTCTCTCTCAAGTTCGGGTTCGTGATGGTTTTCATAGGAAACATTAGCTCTTGAGATCACACCAGATCCGTAAAATAGTACTCCACATCAGCATAATGTTACTTAGTAATGGGAAACGGTCTCTTATCAGCATAGACCTTGTGTTGCCTTCCATCTCGACTATATTTGAAGCATTGATAGAGTGTAGATGGAACTACCCCATGGTCATTTAGCCATGGACGACCAAGGAGAATATTATAAGAAGTGTATGTCTTAATCACGTGAAACAGAGTGGAAGCATTCAAATCCCCAATTTTGAGCTTGAGGCGAATAGCACCAGTCGGTTTCTCCCCTGACTGATTGAATCCTTGAATTATTAGACTTGTTGGTTCAAGTTGCTCAATACCTATCCCTATTCGAGTAAGTATCCTTAGGCATAAGGTTCACCGCAGATCCCCCATCCAACATGATTTGGTTGATTTGGCAAGCATGCAGTTCACCAGTTAGTTATGAAACCTTTCACCCAACTGAAGGTCATCATCAACGAAAGTGATAGCTATGCATTGTTAATGATTGCAGGGTCTCCCTCAATCCGCTCAATCTCGGTTTCATAAACTTCAGGACAAGAGAGAGCTTGCATCAAGGCCATACGAAAGTCATTTGATAGCATGAGGGAATCATAGACACTCAAGAGAGTTGGGAGTCTCCTCAAGTGCCCAATCACATTGGGTAAGGGACTGATGGTGGTTCTTGAATGGGGATTTGGGTAAGGGACTAATGGTGGTTCTTGAATGGGGATAGGTGAATTTGGATAGGGAACCAGTGGTGGTCCAAGGTACTTCAAGAGTTTAGGTGAAGCTGGTCTTTGGATTGGTTTACGTCTCTTTCCTGATATCAACCTCATTCGATCAACTGTAGTCGTTGTACTTCCCTCATGAAACACCAACATGTGGCATGTTTCATAACTTGAACAACTTTCTCCCTTCGAGTTCTTCCATAGTTACCCCAAGTCAGGCTCTACAAGCAATTGAGACTTCTTCTTAGCCTTCGGATTTAGAAGCTGATTGTATACCTCTTCTGCAGTAGGACAAGTCTTGTCCTTTTTAGTAGTGAAGGCCTAGCATCTCCAACATTCAAGAATCCGGCCTTTTGAGCAACCATGTTCCTTATCTGCTTGCTACGTCGTTTACTAGTATTGCAGAGTTTGAGCTCTTCATTAAGAGCCTCAAAATCTAGGCACTCCAAAGTGAGTTCAGAGGTATTGAGAGGGAAGAAGAGTTTGAAGAATCAAGGACAGAAAAAGGGATAGAGCTTTAGGGTCATCACTTAAATTGGACTGAACCAAAGTATAAGACCTTCTTCAACCAAGGTCTTAACCCCACTCCTACAATTCCATGATTCAGTGGGTGGCACGACATAAAAGGGTCAGAGGGACACCCCTCAGCACTAGGCTCAACAATAAACTGATAACAAATCCCCAAAATAAGACCAAAAATATAAACAAGGGCAATGCTTATGGTCAAGTTAATGATATTGTCATTAACGGACCGACTCATGGTTCAGCCACTCAGCGCAACAATCAGAAGCAAAACTGAAGGGGCCAGCCTAGAGCCCACGCTCAATATAATAACTAAAGGCGAGAGGATAATTTCACCCCTCTCAAAAAAAAAGCGCTGGAATTACTCCTGGCTAGAAATATGTTTTATATCCCGCCACCAACTGAACCACCATTTCAAGTCACGAATAAGAGCAAGTGGTGAAAATGGCATCAAAACCATGCTCATGATACCCAAAAATGTTTGTATTTGAAACGGGTGATTCAAGGTTAATCAATAGGGGGTCATCACTATCGCACCTAGAAATCAACATGTCGAAGAACCTAATAAAAAAATGGGTATCTTCACAAATCTTCTCCCTAAAAATATGGTCACAACGACCGAAAAGCTGGGAGCTCAAGACAACTCAAAAGAGAATGTCGTCATTCACATGGTTGAAAGTGGAGACGAAGAAGATGACCCTAGTCAATTCATATTTGCTTGTGATCATCACTTTCAAGAGCCTGAAGAAAATCTTTTGAGCCTTCTAAGAGGAAACCCTTCGCCTCAAACCTTTGATGATCCACCCAAGTGGGACCGATATGATGAAGATGATACACTAGAAATCAATATGGTCAGGATCAACGAAAAGGGATAATCTTCCAAACAATGGGCCAACACCCCAAAGTCTCCCATTACTCTTGCTAGGGCTGACCCTATCGAGCTTCAGGCTGGCGAGGTTGATTCCCTAACCCGAAGAGGCCGAGTGTTCAAACCCAGTCAATTGATGGTTGATACTCTCGATGAAAGAATGGGAAACACCTCAAAAGCGAGACAACCAGCAGGGGTCGTAAATCATGAGCCGAACAAAGAAATTCAAGAATCTGCAAACACCTACGATCTACCAACTCATCTAGGGAAGATCCAGGCTCAAATCTCCAGCTTGGAGCTTCTTGCCAATTCACCAGCACACAGAGCCATTGAAAAGGTCCTCGCCAAAACACACATCCCGAGCAACACACAGCCGGATGAGTTGTGGGAAATGATCAACCAACTGATGGCACCAACGCCAATCGTGTTCACGGACGATGACATCTTGACCAGCTTCAACAGCTTTCTTGTCCAACCTCTGCACATCACTATTTTAATGCAAGGATATGTGATACGAAGAGTACTTGTTGATAATGGGGCATCCTTAAACATATGCTCTATGAAAACAATGAAGCAGATAGGCAAAAGCCCGGATGATTTCGAGCCATGTCAACTAACTATCGCTGTATACGATGGGACCAAGAGACAAGCTGAAGGTATACTGCCTCTCACACTCAAGACCAGACCTACCATCTAAGTGATAAAGTTTTATGTCTTGGACATTAAACCTTCATTCAACATGCTGCTAGGAAGACCATGGCTGCATGAAAACCTCGTGGTCACCTCGACACTCTATCAATGCCTTAAACTTTCGACTGAAAATGGTGTCGCGAAGGTATGTGCTGAACCCCATTCTTTTCTCAATCCTAGTATATATAATGGGAAACTAGCCATAGGGGTTGAACTTGGAGAAATCCCACTCATTTCCTTCTACACCTTATGCCTAGAGGTCGGTGACTCTATTCCTCAAATTTTGCAAACTTCTGTATTGATGGAGGACATTATCCAATGTCAACATCAATACGGTTTCAGGTCCCTCGAAGCTTGGCACATGCTCTTCTCTCAAGGCTTAGGGTGTCAAGGGCAATGCGTAATAGATGCAATTTCCGAATCACTCCAAGTCAAAATTGAAAATGGGGATCGAAGAGGTCTCGGGTGTTCTCTCACCTTATTTCAAAGCCGGATGAAGCCTTCAAGCTATCCAGGCTTTGTATATGGAGGTATTCAAAGCCTCGACCCTCTCGATGCTCGTCTTTCAAAATGGCCAAAGGTGATCATTGATTCCCCAATGGGTGTGAATTCTTCTTCCACATCTCAGCATACACAAGAACTGGGAATTGAAGATCTTTTTGCTGACTTGGATTTGAAGGTATGCATAAGCGGCTCTAACACAACCAAGCTTTCTCATCCATTGATACAAAGCAGGAACGAAACTGGTCGATCATTCCTCTATCTCGAGAATCGCTGGAAGTATACTAGTGGCACCTTCAACTCCCGGTGTTAAAAAACGAATAAACGCAGGGTGGCCATCTAACCACCCTGTGCATCCAGTCCCCAATACTTCTCTCGTGAGTCCCATAACGGACACCTGTTGTGTTATTTCAAAATCTGTTGAAAATTTAAAACATGATAAAATTGATAATAATGAAAACGAATTTTAAAAAAAAGATGAACTCTCAAGATAGCCCGATAACGGTGTACGATACCCAAGATGACGAATTGGATGACTAAGACGAACATCAAGAGAGCCAAGAGTCTGAGGAAATCCCTCAACTTGAGGAATCCACTTCCCATTTTGAGCAATTCAAGAAGACGTTCGATGGTGACCCAACAGCTTTCAATGAAGAGATGATCGACGTAAACCTATGAATTGAAAAGGACCGAAGGTTAACCAAGATTGGAACCTCCCTATCTCCTAAAGAGCAGGAACATATGATTTCCTTTGTCAAGGAATATCATGATGTCTTCGCCTGGTCATACGGCGATATGCCATGGTTAGATCCCACATTGGTGCAACATCACCTAAAATTCAATGAAGCGGCAAAGCCAGTAAGGCAGAAACTCCAACGCCAAAAGACCAACCTTGAGCTCAAAATTAAGGAAGAAATCGACAAACTGCTCAAGGCGAAGTTCATTACCCCCGTTGATTACTCAGAATGGTTGATCAACATAGTGGCCGTACCTAAAAAAGACGGGAGGATTCGAGTGTGTGTCGACTATCGAGACCTCCACAAGGCATGTCCCAAAGACAATTTTCCATTACAAAACATAGATGCCTTGGTCGACAATACTGTAGGGAACGAGATGTTGTCATTCATGGATGGCTTCTTGGGTTACAACCAGATCCTCATAGCAGAAGAACCAGACCAAAACGTCATTCATAACACAATCAAGAACCTACTGCTACTGTGTCATGCCCTTTAGACTAAAAAATGCAAGGGCAACTTATCAACGGGCAATGACTAGCATCTTCCACGATTCAATGTATACCATCATGGAAGACTATGTTGACGACATTCTGGTCAAGTCGAAGACCAGGTCTGATCATCTCACCAACCAGAGAGCCATTTTTGAAAGACTCCGAAAACATCAACTCAAACTCAATCCACAGAAACGTGCCTTTGGAGTTGAATCGAGCAAATTACTAGGATTTATAGTGAGTCAAAGGGGCATTGAGGTGGACCCGTCCAAAATACGAGCTATCATTGAAATGCCCCCTCCCGAAACATCAGAGAAATCTGTGGGCTTCAAGGTCGCATACAAGCCATAAGGCGTTTCATTTCACAACTGACGGACAATTGCACACCATTCAATAGGCTCCTTAAGAAGGATAACCATTCATATGGGATGATGAATGCCAGGAAGCGTTCGACCAAATTAAGGAGTACCTCATCAAACCTCCCATCCTTAGTCCTCCGAGTCTAGAAAAACCCTTATTCCTATACATATCTATGAAAGATAAGACTATGGGGGCAATGTTAGGACAATACAACGACCATGAAAAAGAATAAAAGATATACCATATCAACAAAACCATGGTCGACTATGAGACAAGATATATAGACATGGAGAAGCATTGCTTAACGCTTGTGTGGTTTATGCAGAAATTAATACACTATGTCTTATCTCATACAATGAATCTCATCTCGAAAATTGACCCACTCAAGTACCTATTGGAAAGATCAATCCTTAACAGACATTTGGCAAAATGGATAATGCTATTGAGCGAGTTCAAGATTGAATATGTCACTAAAAATTGATCAAAGGACAAGCCATTCTGACCACTTGGCTGAACATGCACTGCTAGATAACACACCCATTAATATGGATCTCCCTGATGTAAACCTCTTCACAATTGAGGACTCAATTTGGGAGCTATACTTTGACATTGCAAGGAACGAATACGGGTCAGGTATAGGAGTCATATTGTGCTCACTTGAGAAGATTTTAATGCTAACAGCTATCAGATTGAATTTCCCATGTATCAATAACATTGCTGAATATGAAGGCTTGATAGCTGGGCTCGAGAACGCCATGGGAATGAAAATCCAGCAAATACGAGTGATTGATTACTCCTTACTCGTCATAAATCAAGTTCAAGGGATTTGGAAGGTGAAAGAAGAAAAGCTCAAACCCTATCAAGAAAATATGATTCCATATTTCAAGAAAATCACCTTTCAGCACGTAACTAGGAAAAATAATCGGTTCGTCGACACTCTTGTGACCCTTGCTTCAATGGTTGATATTCCTCCAGAAATCACCACACTGCTAATCTACATCAGGAACAAACATGATCCTTCCCCACCAAGGATCAAAGAAGAAATAGAGCAAGAAAATGAGAATAATGGGGAAGCGTCTCTCGTGGCTTCAGATGTGCTAGTTAAGGCAAAACTATGGTTCCATGATGTTCTGTCCCTGCTGAAAGATGGGTTATACCACGAAGGAGCCACGAAAAAGGATAAAGAAGCCCTTCGAAGGTTTTCTATGGGATTCTAAGTAAGAGGTGATCTCTTGTTCAAGAAATTATTCGATGACATCATTCTATGGTGTCTCTATTAGCCATAAATCGACATAGTACTGACATAGTTACACAATGAAGGAGGTCATTCTGGGGCAGCCGTAACGCTATTACTGAACCACCATGGCTGAAGATTGTTGGAAGTTCGTCAAGTGGTGTCCCAAATGTTAACTTTATCGAGACCTCATCCATGCTCTGTCCATACCACTCAACTCAACATCGCCCGTGTGGCCTTTTGCCATGTGGGGGCTTGATATCATCGGAATGATCTCACTAAAAGCCTCAAACGGCCACCGTTTTATATTAATGGCTACATAGTACTTCAGCAATAGGTAGAAGCCACATCATTTGTCAAAATTGAAGGACAACATGTTGCCCATTTCATAAAAAACAACATTGTTTTTCGATTCAGTGTTCCTGAGTCAATCATTACAGACAACAGATCCAACTTCAAAAATGAAAGGGTCACTAAGGTGTGCAAAACGTTTGGGATAACGTAAACCACACCTAACTACCCTCAAAGAAACGGACAAGTAGTGGCCACGAACAAAGCACTTTTCAAGACTATAGACAGAATAATAGAAGGTGGCAAAGACTGACACGAAAAGCTAAATGACGCACTATGGGCCTATCGGACAACTAAGAAGACTCCTACTAGCATGACCCCATACTCATTGGTGTATGGTATGGAAGTAGTGCTACCCATTGAATATGAGATACCGTCTCTCCGAGTGCTTATTCACAAAAATTCAAATGAGAAACAAAAGATTGAAGCACTAATCGCTTCCCTCCTTACTTTGGATGAAAGACGACTACGAGCAACACATAATATCATTGCTTACTAGTGTAGAATCGTGAGGGCATACCAAATAAAAGTTGTTCCCCAACAATTTAGAGAAGGAGACATGGTACCCAAGAAAATCTTCCACACATTTGCAAATCCACACCCTTTAGGCAAGTTCAAACCTAATTGGGAGGGGCCATTCGTGGTTACTTGAGTGCACACAGACAATTCTTACAAGATAAAAAATCAGGAGGGGTATGAACTCAATGACCCCATTAATGCAATGTATCTCAGAAAATACTACTCGTAACGGGCTCAAAATTGTGGTGAAAACTTGAAAAGGCATCACAAAAAAAAAAATGAAAAAAAAGAAAAAAAGAAAAAAAAAGAAGAGGACGTGGTGAAAACCTGAAAAGGCATCACGGGTAAAACCAAGAACAAAAATGAAAGAACATCTCCAAGAAGGAGCTTCCGATTCAAAACACTCAGGTACAAACAAGTACTTGCAAGTTACAACAAAACTGCACAAGCAGACCCTGAGGACGAAGACTCCTCGTGAACCCTGCAAGTTCCCAACACAACCAACTCAGAAAGATGTGAGAGGATGACACGAATGGATAACCGAAGTAACTTCGACGAACCATGGAAGAATGTCGAGACTTCTCCAAGATGGAAGCCCGGCAAGAATCCAGAGAAGTCTTCATGGACCCGCGAAGCAAAGGATGAAAGCTTCAAAAGTGAAAGGACAACTTCAGGACTTTTGAGTTCTCACGATCCCACAAGGAAATCATTTCATCATCTTTGGGTAAACCATAATAAAGAAAATGACCACTAACGGGGCCACAGGTGGCAAAACTGTAAGGCCCGTCCTTTTTTAAAAATGTTTTTTCAATTTGATCAATAAAATCATCCATTTTAAAAAACAAAATCATTTTCGAAAGAACTTCCTCCATCATTACAAGAGGTAAAATTGTTAATCGATCTAGCCTCGTTCTCGAAGCCAACTTCCTATGCTTGGTATGAAGGCTTGAAACTAGTCAAGCACTCCAAGGTTGTATGAGTATAACTACCAACAACCACTTATCGGAGATGGGTGCACCTCACCAATGATGATTTTGGCTAGTCTGGGAGCATTTTTCTCTCAACTGGATCCCCTGAGGCAAAATGAGGCAAGATCATCCTTGTGTGTGCGTACGATGACTCAATAGTCAGAAATTTGAGACAAAAATCATACAATTAGGGGGCTGAGTTTGTAAAAATTCAGTTTGAAAAGTATGTGCAAAGAAGGTATCCCCCTCTGCTTAGACGAATCAATTGCACATGTACAAGTTGAACAAGGATCCCCCAACAGAGGCAATAAAAAAAAAAGTTTTCAAACTCCCCATAACAGGGGCAAGTTGGAAAAGACCTCCCAGCAGGGGTAGCAACAAGGAGTAAATAAAAAAAAAAGATTCCACAATCACAGAACATCAAGCAAAACAGAAAACAAGATTTTGGGTATCTCAAAACTCTAATTTCATTCATCCATTGAAATGGGCTTATTACACGCATTTATGCAATTAAACTTGGTCCTATGACCAAAATTTCTATTGTCCTAACAGATTTTAACGAAAATAAAACTACTGAAAAATAATGTTGATCATGAGATGAACTTATTCATGCCAAGAAAATAGTAAAGAAAGAGAAAATATTTGGCTATTCAGTCTTTAGCTTCGGATCAACGTCCTTCTCCTTGAGTTTCGCCACGAAGGCTACCCATCGAGCTAATTTGACTTCAGCCTCTTCCAAGCTTATGCCAGACACATCCTCATTGGATTCGATTTGTTTATTTGAACAAGAGGTGCCATCTTCCCCAGGAGGCACGAGATCCTGAGCAGGCGCAGAAGATTCATCACGAAGTCTCGAAGCCTTGGGACATAGTGTAAGAGGGTAGGCACGTTCCCACTAAGAAATGTAGTTGGAGGTGGTTGTGGACTTGTTTTGCTTGACCAACCCTCATTGGAAGATGACTTCTTCGCCTTCCATGACAAACCTACCTTAACCAAAAGTGTGGAAGAGTGTCATCGAAGCGGAAAGATAGGGCGACGATCGATCACCTCTCCAAGAGAAGTATAATGCTGAATATGGCAAAACTGACGAAGCACCCTTTGAGGGAAGTACCCTTCTGTGAAGAACTATCCCGCCAGAATAAGACATGAATGCCCCAAAGCAGGCAGAAACATGGGCACATTCTCAAGTCCCCTGATCACCAACTCATCAAGAATCTTACGATAATGGTTGACGTCATGAGGCCGTTGATGTCATTGACATACGCTAGTCCCAGAGCAGTAGATACAATCGTCGTTGATTAAGGAGGACGGACAATGGCAATGTGTTTATATGCCCAAACTTGCAGAAAACAGGAGCCAAAAGCACCCCAACAGGTCACAAAACGATAATTCAAGACCTCGAAACCATCTAGGGTAGATTGACCTGCGAGACACTGGTGGTGTCACCCAACCTGTGTGGGCGACACTATTGCCCGGGCGACACCACCAGTGTCGCCCAACCGAGACCCTCCTGGTTCAGTTCGGGCTTTTTCCAGTGACTTCCAATGGAAAAAATATGGGATCCAGGGAAAAAACTAGAAGAAAAACTGAGTTACAGGGGAAAAATAAAATAAAATAAAATTGAGTTTGAAAATTTACCTCCAAAATCACGATACTGCCATCAATGAATTGGTCACCTGGCGTGACCCAGTAATGAAGACCTCGGTAAATGCCGGCCAACACGGCTGAGACAATGGTGTAACCCGCTCGCTCCCAGAAGGCATGGGCTATACGAACAAGAGAACTTTGGATCGTCTTATGACTGCTCAAAAAAAGAACGGATCCCAACAACACAAAAAGAAAAATACGGATTTGTTTGACGGCTCGAGATCGCTCTTGATTTCAGACTAGCACCTCCATATCGACCCATTAGCCATGTGAAGAGTAGGCAGCCCCCAACAGCCGTGCACCCATGTTGGAATGATTGTCGGTGACAATAGAAGGTTGATACGCAATCCCGGCCAAGCTCAAGCTAGAAACCCTGACAATTTCTTCCAAAGTTAGCGTTGTCTCGCCCGTAAGAAGGAAGAAGGTGTTTGTTTGATAATTGAACCTCTCAGTAAGAGTCTCAAGAAGTGGAAAGTTCACATGGCAAGAGGCCATGTTCAATATGCCTATCATTGAAATTGAAGCCAAGAAGGCCATGAGCTCCGGCCATTGCCTAGCAGAAAGAAACTAATCCCTGAACTAGGAGCCGTTGACAGGAAAGCTGTTGACGCATTGAGGAACTTCACCTGATCGAAGGCCCTACGAGATATGAAAGGGTAGACCTTCAGGGAAGTGCCTGACCCTAGGAAAGAGGGGAAACCTCCTCCTCTCTTCCATTGTAAACTCGCTTGAAAACCTTCCCCTTGCCCTTTGAGATCGCGATGTCCTTCCTAGGAGCCATGAAAGCTTAAGGATGAGTGCAAGAAAAACCAGTAAGATCAAAGGGAAGATGATGAAGAAGGGAGAAGATGAAGATGGGAGGACGAAAAAAGAGATTGAAAGATGAGAGAAGAATGGGAAGGGGGATGATTTTTATAGAACAAAAAAATCCGACTCAAAACTCGTCCGGTAGTTATCCGCTTCGGCCAACATAAGGTTTTGATAACCCTAAAACCTTCCAAAGCGATAAACTTCGGTTTTGGAGGTTGGAGGTCTGGGCCACACACCTGGTGTCGCCCAATTCTGTACTCAGATTGGGCCTCAAATATTTTGCAAAAAGTCTCATTTTTCAATAATCCCCATCTTTCCAATAAAATAAAAAAATTTTACATGGGCTACACGCCTAGTATCGCCTAGCCTGTGGGGGTGACATCATGCGTGTCGCCCGGGTGACACTACTAGTGTCACCCAATTTCCCTTTTACAAAACCTTTTCTTTTAAATTCCCTTTCCCAAAAAAAAAAAAAACAAAAAAAAGAAAATGTTTTACATGGGCGACACGCCTACTGTCGCCCAGCTTGTGGGGGAGACACTACTCATGTCGCCCAAATCTTTTTCCCTAAAAAAACTTTTTTGTTCAATCCCCAGATGTTTCCACTTAATAAATAAAAAAAAAAAAAAAAAAATTTGTTGGGCGACACCACCAGTATCGCCCAGGCAACAAGCCTAGGTCGTCCAAAATGTTTTTCTCAAAATTGCCCCCACTTAATTGTAGGGACTTACGAGAACCAAATTTTGTTTTGCCTTGTGTTTTTACCAGTGTTTTCAAACATTTTAATTAATTTTTGAAAATTTCAATTGCTCCTCGGTGGCACGAGCCTAAATTGCCAACCAATTTTCCAAAATTTCAAAAAATAAAAAAGAAAACGCTCCTCGGTGGCACAAGCCTAAACTGCCAATGAAAGTCCAATACAAAAAATGTCAAACTCGTGCGATGGAAAAGAGTCGAGACAGGAAAAATGTCAAACTCATGTGACGTAAAAGAGTCAAGGCAGGTACCGTCTAGCCCCGTATGACGTGAAAGGTCGGGGGTATCCGGGACACAACCACCCTGTTCAATAGAAAAACGTCAAACTCGTGCGATGTAGAAGAGCCGAGGCAGGTACCATCTAGCCTCGTATGACCTGGAAGGTCGGTTGTATCTAGTTCAACATCAAACTCACACGACATAAAAGAGTCGAGGCAGATAACTTCTAGCCCCGTATGATGTGAAAGGTCAGGTGTATTCTGTCTATCCTCATATGACGTATAAGAGTCAGGTGTATTCCGTATCCCCGTATGACGTAAAAGGGCTGGGCGTATTCCGTCTATCCCCGTATTGATGTAAAAGGGTCGGGTGTATGGTCCATCACTGCATGACGCTAAACTACTTAGAGGGCTCTATGGTTGCAGGAGTTAAAACTGTTAACCAACCTTGTTTTTCGAAATATCTTTCTCTTTTCAAAATTTTCACTATATGTCTTGTGTTTTCAAAAACTTTAATTTCTTTGTTAAAATCATAACATGTCCTTGCCCCGAGCTCTATTTCAAATCTACCCCTACTTTCAAAATTTCTAAAAAAATTTAAAAAACGAAGGAGCTTGGACACCCGTATATGATGATTACCGCGTTGTTGCCTCGTCACTCTCTTCGAATTCGGCCAGACAAGTCTTTTCTTATAGAAAGCCTTTCCTATAAGCAGCCTTAAGAAACCTTAAGAAAATCAAAGAAGATGCAAGGATTAAAAATTTCAAACTACAAAACCCCTGAAGTTAAGTGGCATGGCTAAAAAATTCAACTCAAGTTTCAAGCTTGTGTAACTCACACACATCTCATGCCGATAACCTTAGGAGGAAAAATGCCCTAGGTGGGTGAGCTTGGTGAGTGCAATGACTTCAAGGGATTAGTTGGTATGCCCTTTGACCATGGCATCTTAGAAAGAAATTTAAAATGTTTGTATTGTCTTTGAGGTTCACCTTCCTCTAGAAGGACAGAGAATGGCAAAATGTCTATCTCTTTGCCACTCACCTGTCCCTTGAAGGACAAAGAATGCCAAATAGGGGCAACTGTAGACACCCCATTTTAAATCTTGCAAATTCTATGGTTTCTTGAACCTTTAGGACCACACTATCTTAGTAAATCCAAAATGCATATACCATGTGATTCAGAACCAGTCTGCTTACCCAGAACTCTACATAAACCTTGTTTTGACCAAGAATTTTGTAAACACCCTTTCTTACCATAAAAATCATTAAAATAGTAAAAAACTTCGTTTTGACCCAAATTTTCTCTGAGAGCTTCATAAGAGGCTAAAGAACACAACCAAAGTACAAAAAATCAATTTGGAACAAATTTTATTTGGTCGACACTGACAGCCTAAACTGGGTGACACGAGTGGTGTCGCCCAATGTTTTCGTGTCCCAAATTGAAATTTTCCCATTTTGAGTGGATTTATTACCTTTTGTATGATTTTTGCCAAATTGTTTTGGGTCAAACTAGGCGTGTCGCCTAGATCCGTACCCCCAAAAATTAGAATTTTGGATAGGGATTTGTTGGTTACAGGAGTATATCCTTTTCAACATATCCTTGGCCTTATAAAGTCTCTTTTTCGTGACCATTCAAAGGCATCTCTAGATTGAAAACTCTAGAGAAGATAGAAACCCTAGAACATACTTCTTTTGAGAAAACCCTAACCCTAACCTTGAGCCTGAGAAAACCAAGACCTAAGGCACAACAGCCCTAGATCTAAACCATCTTTAAGGCACAACAACCTTTCTACACTAGAGATCTACTGATTAACATCCGAATTAGAGTGGTAAAGAGGACATTGGGGCTGATACGTGTGAGCCCTCGAAGGGTCGGGAGTCCCGGGCCATCTGGCCCGGTTTGGTATCGTTCTTTAACTCCTTCTTGCTTTTCCTTCTTACTATTTGATTCAGTTTTATTTCATTTTTATCTGTTTATGTCCTTTAAAATTGTATTTTTATGTCTTGGAGCATGTTGGCTCTGCTACAAATCTGAGAGTAGATCTTCTCGTTTCCCGGAAGATCTGACCTCATATCTGAATTCGATTTGTCCCACTTTCTCTACCACTACATTTTCATTAGTTTAAGGTGTCAAAATCCGAGAGATCTTCGTCGGAAGATCTATCATATTTTCATCATAAATAAATGCAGAGGATCTTTAAGGTCATTACCCTACGTGCACCGTTGAGAGGTGCTTTTAGAGTCCTCACCTTTGCTAGATTGTTTTGGGGTGCTTTTAATGTCCTCACCTACATTGGACAAATTTTGAATTGTTTTCATGGTTATGTTTTGACCTCCCTCAGCGAAAAGGACTTGCCTTAGGATGGAGTCAAACAAAGTGGGAAGATGTGGAATAGGGGGAACAACTGCTGCTTCAAGTGGCATTTGGGGCAGTTTTTCTTTTCGGCGTTGAGCTTTCGAAGGCCGTTAGTTCTTCTTTTTTTTCTTAACAGGTACAGTCTTTCGAGTTTGTGGCACAGATACCACATTAGCTTGTTGAATGGCCTCCCTCCTGAGGCGTTTCATCTTACCACGACCATGGTGTTCCTATCATATCTCGGTACTTTGACATGGACTTGGGGAATAGGAGCTTTCGAGGTCTCATGACTAAGAGCATGAACTTGCTCAGCTATCTTATGTAACAAAGCTTCAAATTTTTGAGCAACCTTTTGAGGTGGAGGTGGTGTGTTATCTATGAACACTTCACCATTTCTTATAAGCTCTTCTAAGATAGCTCGGAATCCCCAATGGAACAGGTCATGTCCTTTCATTTGATGATACTGCCACGACAAATCCTTACACTCTTCCTTCAAGTCTTTTGGCTTCTTAAGAAAGTAGGGTGTAATCATTTCTTGTTGTACCAGCATATCAAAGATGATAGAGAAGTCAGAGGACAATTCATCCTTAGGGACACTGCAAAGTTGTTCTGTAAATAGGCGATGGTCTGTTTGAGTATGATGGTCCTTGGGGACCATCACTATTTTCAAAAACTTTTACTTGGTTTAAAACTTTTGCTGCTGCTTTTGTTTGCAGCCTTTGCAGTTGCTGCTTGCAGCTGGCAACATCCTTTAGCGGGCGTAGTTTTCGTATGTTAAAAGCAGACGCTTAACGCGACACCTCAGGTATGAGGTAGAGCGTAATAAAATATTATAATAATACGTTATAAGAATTTAAATAGGGGAGGTGAGCACTCCCACTCTAAAAAATTTTAAGATCTCTCTCTCTCTCTGGTCGGAACACAGTGAACTTCTCTCTCGAACCGAATTTTTTTATCGGAAGCTCCCTCTCAAATAATTGTGGGTAAGTGACATCGTCTTCCTGAAAAATAGTCTGTTTTTAATAAATAGTGATATTTCCGTCCAGGATCTTTATTTTATAAGTTTTGTGTGTAAGTGACATCGTCTTCCTGAAAAACAGTCTGTTTTTAATAAATAGTGATATTTCCTTCCAGGATCTTTATTTTATAAGTTTTGTGTGTAAGTGACATTGTCTTCTTGAAAAATAGTCTGTTTTTAATAAATAGGGATATTTCCGTCCAAGATCTTTATTTTATAAGTTTTGTGTGTAAGTGACATCGTCTTCCTGAAAAATAGTCT
>NW_006498846.1:3945022-4007267 GCF_000471905.2 Amborella trichopoda
TATTAATTTATTATTATTATTATTATTATTATTATTATTATTATTTATTATTATTATTATTATTATTATTATTATTATTATTATTATTATTATTATTATTATTATTATTGTTATTATTATTATTATTATTATATCAGTATTGTCCACCATCAAAAACCTGGAACAGACCTATTTATAAAACGCGCTAATATTTAAGACATCAAAACGCCTTACCCTTTGAACACCTCCTTGGCCATAATGCGGTCCTATAACTACATCGGACCGCTGCCTGTTGAACTTTATTTTTCAAATGGTCCGATGTTCTATCATTAGAGGCTTATTACTAGTAATTTTTTTTTTGATTTTAGCATGAAATGGCTATAGTTAACACGGTTTTCAAAAAAAGCCATGAGACTCAAAAGAACAAAACCACCTTGTTGCAATAAGCGATGTTTAAATCATCTGACCGCTGACAACAAGTCACAGAAGTCATTACGATTAATAAGACATTGGACTACTTCAAAAGAGAAATTAATAATTTAGGCAACGTGTTTTAACCTATTCTCGCTCAAGTCAACAAATGAGCGGTAAATGTCTACTAACATGGGGACATTGATGGAGACCGCAAAAGCATGATTGAACGAACTCTGTTTGGCGCAGGGTTTCGAAACTCTCCTAGTAACTCGGCCTCAGCCTATGGAAGAGGCGTTTTGGGCGAGTCAGTTGTACATCGTATAAAACTCGGTCGAGTATTTCGGCCTCACATATGGACGAGGCGGTTTTGGTGAGTTAGCTGTACATCACATATTTTTTTAGTTTATGTATAATAATACCTAAGATTCGAAATCAGTTGTACATCATATAAAACTTGGCCGAGTATCTCGGTCTTGCCTATGGATAAGGCGTTTTTGGCATCACATATTTTTTAGTTTATGTATAATTATACCTAAGGTTTGAAATCATATGTGTGAAAGTGGCTTTTTGGTTAGAACTACTACCTAAAGTTCAAAGATTTGAAATCATATCCTTCTCAACCCATATCTTGTTCGTTCTGGAAACACGTTTTTTTATTCCATCTTTTCCCAAATCTCCCTTAACGGAAGAAATAGAAGCTCGAGAAAGAATACCAAAACCTAGTTCAATCGTTGTTTGTTCCAAAACTTTGTACATGGGAGGAAGTTCCTCGGACGGCTGGACAAAGCTATCCCAATCCTGTCTTTCGTCGTGTGAAAGTGGTTTTTTGGTTAGTACTACTACCTAAAGTTCAAATTGTAATCATATATGTGAAAGCGGAAAGATTTGAAATCATATGTGTGAAAGTGGCTTTTTGGTTAGTACTACTTACCTAAAGTTCAAAAATATCAAGGTCCATCGGAATGGAGGTCAAGACCTCTTGAAATTGACCTATTTCACGGAAAACAATAATCAACACGGCAAATGTTATTGGGTGACAAAAATCTAAGACTTATAATATATATTACCGAACTTCATCTTCTTTTTCTTAAAAAAAAACGAATTGACTCGGGCAAGTTACTCAAACTCACCCGAGTAAATCGCCTTGCCTAGGGCCCGAGTACTTTGGCCGAGTCGCTTTTTTGAACATCGGTTTAGCATTTGCTCTGAAAGCATCTATACGATAGTCACTGGTGTGTCCACTGATGCCACTATTCTCCTCCTCCACCAACATGGACATGAGCCATGCTAGCGAAGCCCATCCTTCCCCATCATCTTCCTCTCTCTATAGTGTTCATCTCCTCCCCAGTTTACCGCCCTTCTGTACACCTGCCATAATATTTTACCAGGATTTGGTGGGTGAGGTTTTCGATTACAATAATTTCAAAGTGGCCCCTAATGGTGCTATAATATTTGATAGTTAATGGTCAGCTTTGTTAGTTTTAAAGTGTGAATTTAAGAGTGATTTTCAGTTAGAAAGGGTAAATTGTGCTAGGGCCATGCCCATAAGAGTGATTGGATCTAGTGGTAGAACTTGCTTAGGGCCATGCCCATAATAGTGATTGGATCTACTGGTTGGATCTATTGGTAGAACTTGCTTAGGGCCATGCCCATAATAGTGTTTGAATTTGGGCTTATTTTCAGATGTTTATTGAGAAATTAGAAGCTCAAATAATTTACCCCAGCGAACTCTTTCACCAGAAATGAGTTGTCGATTGATCAGTCACGTGTCTTTCCATGGATGAAGTTTCTTGACTAGTGGAGAAAAGATGAATGTCACAATCTCAGACCTATCTATTTCTCAATTAGTGTGACAATACCACACTAGCTCAAGACTCGCAAGTAAATAGAAAAAAGAAGAAAAACCAAGATGAAGTGGAAGAAAAAAATCATTAAAGAAAACATAGGGTAGACAAAGATATTACAATGTCTACACACAAGATTAACCTTAACATATGTGACCCAATGTTCCCACCACAAATCTCTCTTTTAAATAGAGATTTTTTTACAACTGTATTTCCTACAATAATTACCTACTTACAACTATAACTACTACCCTACAACAACAACTACTGACCGCCTAGTAGTTTCATAACTTCTTATTATACAAACTTACAAGTACAACCCCACTACATCACTCATAATAAAATAACATAAAAACTAAGATGGTTGCTAGAAAATACACTTTAACAAATTTAACACAAATTATGTACGAACCATATTAAGAGTGATCAATTACCATTTGGTTTCCAATATGCTCAATATTACGAGCATCACCTCTACTCCCGTGACCTTTTCTTTTCTTTTCTTTTCTTTTTCTAAGTTGCTCTCTCGTCCGACAATTAAAACACCTAATACGGGCTATTCTTTCCTTTCTTATTTTTGTGTTGTCTGATATTCGAAATCCCGGACAATTATCTGGTATCTTTGTTTGAAGATATTTTTCAGCACCATGGGTCCCCGATGCGGAATAAAGAGGAAGCTAGTCAATAAAGCCTTGATTTACAGTGAAATTTTTTACAGTCCTAGAATTTCCCCAGAAAGGATGAAAATCTTCCTAGACACTTCAAAAGGCCACCTGCCAAGTTTCGTTGCATTCCCACATGTCTAAGGTAGTGAACACAAAGAAACAGTTTCGGAAAAATCGGCCTCTAGCACCCTGAAACGGACCCCGTAATTAGAACTCTATTTTTGGTTCATCAAATTGCTGTAGGACACCGTCATTGGATCCAGCACAGTCGAAAACCCTTAGCGGTAAAGTTTTGGCTTAAACAGACATGTTAAGACAAAGTTATGGGCGAAACATTAAAAAGGGGTAGGCTGCACACTATTCCCGTGCGGCCTCACTGCACCAAATCGCCATTAATGGTGATTGTGTTCACAGTTTCGGGTAGTAAATTCGGAGACCTATATCTCACTCATTCCGAATCGGATTGTGCTCAAATTTTATGAGCATGTTCGTCTCGACGAGAGGAGCCTTTTTAATGTCTGGTACGCCTTGTGACGACGTCGGAGCAAGGAGAAAAGCTAGAGAGGAATTGGTGATTCGTGACAAAAGTTGCAGACTATTCAGCAGCGGCACGTCTTATTCGAGCGGCCATACCACGACGCTCGCACGTCGGATCGATGCGAAACCAGTTCCATGGCGTGCGTAAGGTCCAGGGCTACCTTTGGTCTGAACCTCACGAGTGATGAACGGTCGGATTTCGTACATGAAGCCGATAAAATGATTGTAATTTCCAGCCACTAGAATTCAGATTCCGGCCAAAACCCAAATAGTGCAAAATCTTCATACAGGCACGAAATAGAGATGAGTTTGTTGCTACGCGTTCGTGACAGCATGCTCAGTGCAATTCAGCGATGAAATCACGGAAAAACATCAAGAAACAAGCATACCATCAATCAGAAGTTTTCAAGATTCATCAAAATTTTGAGTCCCATGATCATGGCTTAAAAATGCGATCCGTGGCTCGAAGTTGGTATCAAATAGATTTTCATGCCGAGCCCTACAAGAAAACAATCACATTTTTGAGAAATGAGCACTGGAGCAACATCGGATCATCCATGGAAGATCACGCACGTTCTAGGGCAGCAACAAGGATTGTTTTTTATTTCTATGCATTGTTAGGCAGGGGCAAAACAATTATTTTTCACCCATTTTTAGAATTTATTTTAATTCAATTATAATTATCATCAATTGGGATAGTTTTGGGCATCCACCCATGTTTTGGGCCCAATTCTATAAATACATGCTAAACCTAATTGTAAAAGGGACCACGTTGATTAATAAAAATTTTGATATTTTTCTTTGAGTTCGTAGGTACGTCTTGGAGAGAGAGAGAGAGGAGAGAGAAGAAAAGGGTCGATACCCTTCGGTAAGATAATTTTCTCTCTCATCCTCTTTTCTCTCTCATATATGTCTTTCTCTCTCTTCCTCTTTTCTCTCTCATACATCTCTTTCTCTCTCCTCCCCTTTTCTCTCTCATCTATCTCTTTCTCTCTCCTCTTCCTCTTCTTCTCTCTATCTTTCTCATCTTTATCTCAAACATGCACGACAATAACCATTGTCGTGCATGTCATTCTCTTTCTTTCCTCTCTCCCTCTTTTCTTCTCCTTTCTTCTTCATTATCTCTGCTCTATCTTTCTCTCTATCTCTCTTTGTTTGAACATGCACAGAGATGGGAACATCGTGCATGAATCTCTCTCTATATTTTCTTATCTTTATGACACACACGACAGTGGTAGTGCCGTGTGTGTTTCTTTTTCTTGTTTTTTCTTATTCTTCTTTTCTCTTTCCTAATTTATTGCTCTCTCTTTCCTTCTTTTTCCTTTGCCTCTCTCCCAATCTCTCTCCTCGCTTTTCTTCTCTCTTTTCTTCTTTCACTGCTCACTTTCCTTCTCTCTCTACTTTCCTTCCCTCTTTCTCTTTCCTAATCCCTCCTTTCTCCTCTCTGTATTTCTTGCTCTCATTCTGTTATTTCCTTTCTCTTTGCTCTCCAGTCACACGCGGCGATGCTCATCGCCGAGCATGACTTTCCCATGCATCCCTTATCTTTTGGGAACATGCGCAGTGAGCCGAGCCTTAACCTGAGTGGCGGGACGGGCCTCTGTCCAAGTTTCCCCTTTCCCATGTTGTGCATGGCGATGCTCATCGCCGCGCATGATATTTCTTTCCTAATTCTTTGACAAGGACACTGAACTAGGCCTTTCCCCAAGTGACAGGTCGGGGCGTGTCTAAGTGCCTTACGACATGAGCGGCGACGCCTAGTGTCGCGCGTGTCTTTTCCCTATCTTGCTTCTATCTCTTTCCTTTGTCATGAACGGCAAAAATGCATTGCCATCCATGTTCTTTCTCTCTCCTCTTTCCTTTGTCATGAACGGCGGAAACCCACCGTCGTCCATGTTCTTTTTCTCTCCTCTTTCCTTTGTCATGGACTGTGGAAACTCATCGCCGTTCGTGTTCTTTCTCTCTCCTCTTTCCTCTGTCATGAATGGCGGAAGTCAATCGCCGTCTGTGTTCTTTCTCTCTCCTCTTTCCTCTGACGTAGACAGTGGAAACCCATCGCCATCCAAGTTCTTTCTCTCTCCTCTGTCATGGACAGCGGAAGTCCATCGCCGTCCATGCTTCTGTCTCCCTTCTTTTTGTTTCACCTCTTTTCTTTCTCCATTCTTATGTTTCTCTTTCTCTCTCTTCTCTGCCCTATCTTCTCTCATATCTCTTCTTTCTCTCTCTATTTTCTCTCTTCTTTCTCTCTCTCCTTTCTCTCTCTTATCTCTTTCCTTTCTCTCTTTTCTCTCTCTTCTTTTCTCTCTCTGTTATGTCTCATATTTTTTCTCCCCTTTCTCTATCTTATTTTCTCTCTTCTTTTATCTCTTTTCTCCTTTCTCATTTTTTCTCTACATCCCTCATCTCTTTTATTCTTCTTTCTCTTCTTTCTTCTTTCTCTCTCATTTGACTAAGGGACAAGTCTAGCACTGTCACGGTGGTCTCGTCATCAAGCAGTATTGCCGTTGTGCCGGTCTAAGTTACCGTGCTCATCTTGCTGCCACTTCGAACTCATCGTTGTGCTAAGATAGTCGGTGTTAGTGTTCTGTCGTCGAGTAGTATTATCGTTGTGCTGGTCCGTGTTACCGTGCCTGTCTTGCTACTATGTCGGGTCAATCATCATGCCCATCTTACCACTGTGCTACGCTAGTCACTTGGTCAAATGTCTCCTTCGTTCGTTTCTTCTCCTCTGTATTCCTTTTTCTCTTCTATTCCTGTCCCCAACCCTCATCTCATCATTTCTTCTCTCTCTTTTGAATGTGCATGCTTGTGTGCATTTGCCCTAAAGACAAAATGGAGTCCCTTGACCCACTTGTCTTGTAAAATTAACCATATGTATGTGATTACAGAAACATGAGAGTAGAAGCCAAGAGAGGCTATTTCGAACCAGTTGTAGAACTGGGGGGCTTTTTTCGTGATCTGAGAGGGCACCTACGTGAGCCAGCCCGAGTAAGTCTCGAGCCCACCTTAAATTCCTCTCTCATCGGTTGGTATACCAGCCCTTGCTTTTTAGCCAGGTTCCTGAGAAAGCGATCTCAAGTCTTAAGTTCCCTTGAAACCTGAGACACGTGCCACTAGATCATCCAGATCCGGAGGATGATATTGAGGCACCTAACCAGTTTGGTGACTTCACTGGGGACATACTACCCCTTAGTCGGATCGTTCTTGTTTGACTAGTTTCTACTTTACTTTTCTGCATCATGCTTCTAGGTTCTTTGACCCATTTATCAGGATTAGGGATTTTCTCATCCTCGCATTCGTGACTGTTCCCCTGGAACAAGTTCCCGACCGTCCCCCAAGAACAAGTTCCTTGAACTTCATTCCTAACCTTCCTTCTGAGCAAAGATCCTGAATCTAGCTCCCAGGTCTTAATCTGGATAGGCACGAGGAGGGACTTAACCCTAACTCCCCATCTCTTAGCTTTGGTAGAATCCATACCAAGGATCGGTAGCTTGTCAGCTACCCCTCACAGCATGCACCCTGTCACCGGCAAGTCACTTACCTGTCGTATTGCTGAGCTATGCCGAAAGGCTACCCTATCCTCTACTGCAAAAGGCAAGCAAGTTGCCATCGCTCCTGTGGGTCGCCGTAAGGCCACCCCCTGTATTCCTGCACCACCTCGGGTCCCTATGCTTAGAGGCTCAACACGTAGAGGAGGAGACCCTGGGGCCTCCACCTTTCGCACACACATTAAGGCTCTTAGGTCATCCACTCGGGCCACATCTCGGGGCAACCCTTATGTTACTTCGAGTCAGTGTTCAAGAGTCAGCCTCCTTAGGTCAGGTCCTGTACACGCTATGCATTTGCATCTCACCACTCAAGGCAACTCTGTTGCTATGTCAACCCAAGTACATGAGAGACGATCCTCTTTTCTTGCCTCTCTGCACACACTAGCGCACCCTGTAAGGGGCAGGCCCTCACCTGTTCCCTTGCAGACATGTGCTCATGGTTCTCAGCCTCTTAAGGCCGGACCATCTGCTCGAGGTCAAGCTGACCCCCAAGTCACCCGGAATACTACTTCTATGGGCGCACATGTGCCACCTTTACAGACCCCTGCTCCCTCCCGACTCCAGCGTTGTCGAGAGCCGGTCCCTTCTTCTGCCGCCCTTCCTTCTCCCGATGGAAATCTCAAGACTTGGTACTCAAAGGTTTTCCCTAAGAGTACCATCCTCAGTCAACCTCGTCAGGTCAGCCATGCTTCTGGAGCCCACAAACGAGCTTGGGGCAAAGGTCTCATGACTGATGAAGTTTTACAACTGCCAAGGCAACCCAAGCTGGCCCCTGTCCAAGGACCACATTCGCTGCCCCATCTTATAGATACGGCCCTCTCGTTATCTAAGAAGGCAGACCAACCCCGACCTCAATCTCAATTCTAAAGAGAGGTCTACCGCAGTCTCAAGGTTTAGTAAGACAAAGGACTACAGATCCTGACCAGTGAGGCGACCAGAAAAGTTAGGGCACCTTGCTCCAAGAGTCTCCTCCCTGAGAATGCCTTCTACCCTCTTCGAACCATAGAGCTTGAAGAAGAGGTGTGAGTATCTTGCATAGTGGTCAGCATCATAGGAGATGACCAGGCCACCCAATAGCCATGGTCCCAAGACCGTCGAGAACGGTCCTCACATGGTCGGCCTACATGACTCGAGTTCAGTCGGGGCAAGCTGACCCCTTGCTGACCAGTTTACCTCACAAAACCCGTCAAGCTCGGAAGCCTGCAATCATACCAGAGGCTGACCTCCCTGAGGAAACGGTCAGTGTTATGGTCATAAACAAACCTAACGACTCTTAAGAAGAACGCATGTACAGGTTTGAACATATGGTGCAAGCCATGATGGAAAAAATCGATCGCATGGAGACCACGCGACAATCGGCCAACCATGAGGCCAACTCCCACCACTCAGATGATGTAGCTTCAAGGAAGACTCTTCCTCCTGCCTCATAGGACAATTCCACCCCTTACTCCATCTCATAAGCAGACATTGACGCTATGGTAACTCACAGTCTGAAGAGCAAACACATTTCGAGAATGCAGAGTACAACGCTTTATCAAAAAGGCGTACCCCTCGTACATTGATCAGGTTCTGTTTCTCGCAGACTACAAGAAGGGGAAGCTTCCCCTATTCAATGGTACGACATCCCTGCACCAGCACATCACGCATGTTCAAGTGGTGTGTCGAGAGACAGCGACTGATGAGAGACTCCTCCTTCATCAATTTGATGAAACTCTTGATGGCCCGACTTTTCAGTAGTATGCTCGGCTTCCCCCTAATTCAGTACATATGTGGGAAGAAATGGAGAAACTGTTTCACCAACGCTTCTATGAGATCAAGAGAGAAGTTCAAACTATCGAGCTTCTCACCTTGACTCAGGAACTAGGTGAACCAGTGGATCAATTCATATCAAGGTGGAGAGATTTGGCTGCTCGCCATCCTAATCTTATGCCTGAAAAGGAAGTAGTTCAGACTTGTGTGCGAAACATACGATCTGAGATAACTCTACATGTTGAGGCCTCCAATTCGACGTCCATGAGACTTGATCTTTAAGGCACTTCCCATAGAGAGCTTATCACGCCATCATGGTGGGTCATATCAATAGCCCTCTAGCTCAGGAAACAGCTAGGGCAATGGCAACTCTCAAGCTAATACCTAAGACAACCAACAGAAAGGGATGATAAGTGCGGCCATTACTGTCAGTGATCCAAAGAAGTCTGTCTCTAAAACTTTGGACCTCTCTAAAGGAATAGGCTTAGCAAAAACCCAGACACCGCATCAGGGAAATAAGCAGCAATCATACAACCGGGTACCCCCACCTGCCAATCTTAATTGTGATGACTATTGGGTTAGGCATCATAACAAAGTCTATCCCTTCGAAAAGGAATGAGTTCCCGCACTACTCTGACTATTGATGAAACATAGTATGATTGCGCTGCCTGAGATCAAGTTCCCCGATCAAGCTGGTCTTGATACTCATGCGAGACACTGTGCTTATCATCGGAAGGTAAATCACTCGGTAGAAGAATGCTATACGCTTAAAGACATCATAGAGGCTCTGATCTAGAAGGGTCAGATCAAGCTCAAAGACCTTAAGAAAGCATTCGGGGCAGCTGAAGCCTCCCAAGCAGTAACTCTCAAGGCGGAAGATGAGACACCCAATATCCTCTGTGCCTTGTTTACCATAATGCTTCAAGAAGGCCTCATAACGCCAAAGCCGACAAGGCAACCCAAGCGCCAAACTCAAGGAACTGAAGGGCCCTGGTGTCCATATCATCACTTATGGGGACACGATCTAAGTGAATTCTCTAGTTTCCAGAAGCTATTAGAGAAGGAAATGCAAGCATGCCAAGAAGCTTGTAACGTTCTAGACAGAGATCCCCAAGTCTCTGCCCCATTGGTGCAAACCCTCTTCTAGCTCTATTTGAGGCAATGCTCGAACAAGGACTAGTCATTCCCAAGCCTGCGAGGCAGCCCCGATGCATTGCCCTAGGAACTGAGAACCATTGGTGCTCATACCATCAGATATGGGGCCATGAGCTGAGTGAATGCTACGGGTTTGAAGCCGTCGTCATGAAAAAAGTCCAAAATGGTTACATCGCTTACGTTGAACATCCTCAAGATAGTATTCCCATTCAAGAGGTCGTTTCAATGCAAGACTCCCGGGATGATGCATCTCATTTAGCTGAGCCCTCGACTCCCCAGTCGTGAAAAGTCTGTTATGGGCGGAGCTGACTCAAGTCTTTAAAGCGAGAAGCAGTTGTCAAGCTAGGACTGTTCATAAACTTAGTGAGATGGGCCAAGCACCTCCAAAGGTGACTAGGAGGAGACAAGCCTTAAGGGCTGCTCGCCAAAAAAACAAAGTTCTTCAACCTCCAGCTGAGAAAGAATTCCTCAAACCTCTGTCTCCATTGTCGACCTTGCAAGACTTCATCCCTGGAGTGACCGACCTTACCCTCCCGTCTCATCAAGAGGATACCTCTGGGTCATCTATCACTCGGGCACATCCAATGAGGGTGGCGACATTAAAAGTACCCCCCAACAGTCTAAGCAGGGGAAATACTTAAAACACTCCCTGTACATGTCCAACTCTGGTGATGACATAAAAGCTGCCCAGATCAGTCCGATGAGGGGAATGACCTTAAAAGTCCCTCACCTACTAACCCCTTGTCTTCCTCTTCTTTATCTCCTTCTTCTTCTTCTTCTCCCTCCTCCTCTTCTTCTATGTCTCCTACAGGTACAGCCTTGAAATATCCAAACTTCGAGGTTCTTGACAGAGAGCTCGAAGGAACCAATATAAGTAGGACACACCGGAGGCGGTTGAAAAAGACAGGCCCAGGATTCTTAACAGTTGCTGACACCTTGGCGGCTTGAGCCAAGGCAAGGCCATCTTCTTCCACCAAGAAACATAAGAGGTCAAAGCCAAAGAAACCTCAATGGCCCCCTGAGCCTGACCTTGAGCAAAGATTGAAAGAATCAAGAGAACAAAGCTTTTATTCTCAGGAAGCCTATCACATGGGACAGATCCACAAAACATCAACAAGCACGGGGCAGACACTTGTTCGAACACTCAGTGATCCCTGTGAGGGTGATTCTGACCCAACGAAGGCTTGGTCACAACTCCACTGTGACTCTCAAATCGAGCGCTTGCAGCATGATATC
The DNA here is from genome assembly GCF_000471905.2 of Amborella trichopoda. The sequence goes on from NW_006498846.1 coordinate 3,956,150, forward strand.
TGGTCCATATTTGAGGTTGACCCCTTTTCTACCTAGCTCGAAAATAGCACAGAAATCATGTCCCCCACTGGAACCCTACTCGAAGCAGAGATGTTAGGATCGCCGGTTTCTGCTTTTGAGATTGATGAAAAGCCTTATGAGTCCACTGATGAGGAGTTGCAAGAGGCCATCGAAGAATGGGAAGAAGGCGGTCAAGCCACAACAGATGAACTTGAGGAGATAAATCTAGGAGATGAAGCTGACCCAGGCCCACTTTCATCTCAGCAAGTATGTCTCTAGAAGAAAAAGATAACTTTGTTGCCTTTCTGCGAGCAAACCAAGACGTCTTTGCCTAGCATTACCATGAAATGCCTGGTTTAGATCCTCAAGTTGCCGTCCAACGACTTGGCATTGATCCATCCGTCATGCCTGTCAAGCAAAAATTAAACAAGTTGAGGCCTGATCTTGAAATGTAGATAGATGCTGAGGTGACTAAACTATACCCAAAGTGGTTGGAGAATGTTGTCCTAGTCAAAAAGAAGAATGGACAAATTAGGGTCTACATTGACTTTTGCGACTTGAATGCTGCTTGCCCAAAAGATCACTTTCTGTTGCCGTTTACGGAGATGCTTATTGACTCCACAACTCACTGTCAGATCTTTTCCTTCATGGATGGATACTCTGGATATAATTAGATACGGATGGCATCATAAGATGAAGAGGCCACAACGTTCTTAACTCCAAAAGGGGTCTTCTGCTACACAATGATGCCTTTCGAACTAAAGAATGCTAGTGCCGCGTATCAGAGAGCAATGACGACTATCTTTAAGGATATGATGTACACGGAGGTTGAATGTTATGTAGATGACTTGGTGGTGAAATCTGAAAAGAAAGATGCTCACATGGAAGATCTGGAAAACGTGTTCGAACAGTTACGCCTCCATCAGCTCAAGATGAACCCGCTAAAACGTGTTTTTGGTGTGCGTACAGGAAAGTTCTTGGGGTTCATTATTAGACACTGAGGGCTTGAAATTGAGCCAGTCATGATCGAGGAAATTCAAGAAATGCCGCCACCAATTACATTGCGAGAGCTGCAGTCCCTGTAAGGGCAGTTGGCATACATCCGCAGATTCATCTCCAATCTCTCAGGTCACTATAAAACCTTTACACACTTGTTGAAGAAGGATACTCTGTTTGTCTGGGATGAAGCATGTCAGGCGGCGCTTGATGAAATTAAACAATATTTGCTTAACCCCCCCGTACTCTCTACACCGGTGTTGGGAAGACCTCTCATCCTGTACATGACTGCTTTTGACAAGTCACTTGGGGCACTAGTGGCACAAAACAACAATGAGGGGAAGGAAACCGCACTATGCTACCTCAGCCGCAGGATGCAAGGGGCCGAGAAGAATTATCCCCATATAGAGATGTGCCTGGCCCTAATCTTCGCGGTACAAAAGCTCTGTCACTATTTACTTGGTCATGAAGTGAAACTCACATCAAAAGCTGATCCTGTAAAGTTTCTCATGATGCGCCCATGTTTGTCCGGACGCCTGACTAAGTGGGCATTATTGTCGATGTGCCGATCCGTGTTACCGTGCCCGTCTTGCTACCATGTCAGGTCAATCATCATACTAATCTAGCCACTGTGCTAGGTTAGTCACCTGGTCAAATGTCTCTTTCTTCCTTCTCTTCTCCTCTCTATTCCTTTTTCTCTTCTCTTCCTATCCCCAACCCTCATCTCATCATTTCTTCTCTTTCTAATTTGAATGTGCACGCTTGTGTGCATTTGCCTCAAAGATAAAGTGGAGTCCTTGACCCACTTGTCTTGAAAAATTAACCATGTATGTGTGATTGCAGAAATAGGAGAGTACAGGCTAAGGGAGGCGATTTTGAACCAGTAGTAGAACTGGGGCGCTTTCTTCGTGATCTAAGAGGGCGTCTACACGAGCCAGCCCGAGTAAGTCCCGAACCCACCTTAAATTCCTCTCTCATTGGTTGGTATATCTGCCTTTGTTTTTTAACAAGATTCCCGAGATTGCGATCTCAAGTCTCGGGTTCCCTTGAAACCCGAGACACGTACCGTCAGATCATTCAGATACGAAAGGCGAGATCGAGGCACCTAACCAATCTCAAAATCCAGAGAGATGGCAAGGGCAAGTGGTGGGAAGCAGCATGGTGGGAATGTTGGTGGCTTAGGGGCGGTCATCATTATGGCGGAGTTTACCATTGGATGAGGACTAGGGCACATTGCTGGTGGCGAGTGGGGGCAGCAGTGGTGAGATGGAGTCCCCGGGAGGTGGATCTCAGTCGCAATCATAAGGGGATCTCAGTCATAGTTTTCAAGAGGGGGATCTCGATCACATGAGGATATCACTTTACAAGAGTCATGGACAAGCATAGCTAGCACAGGTGTCATTTGAGCACCTGGTTGATCTGGGAAGGAAAATCTCCCTTCTAGGATAGGAAAGGAAGATTGTTGGGCGTCTCATCCCATGAGGAAGGGCCATCGATGGAAATTGCCTAATTAGAAAAGGAAAATTTTCAAAAGTAAAAAATGGATGATTTGTTGACCAAGTCACTATCCCATGAAAATAGGAAATCTCACGTGATTGATATGGGTAGAGATATCATCTTATCTCTTAGTTGAAAAGAGATTGAGAAGAGCCACATTTTAGAAGGTTATGGGATATTCTTTCCATAATTATCATTATTTTATTGACTCATACAAAGGTAAAAACGTCTGAAGTTGCTGACTTCCTTAAAGTGATAATCTCTTGTGGTCTCCACATGAGATGAGATATGGATAAATATTATGATTAAAGATTCTACCCTATATATTCTAGAAAGAGAAAACACACTATAAAATGCCCTCACATGGGTGGGTTGTATTTGCTCTTAGGTTTAACCGAAGCCATCTCTCTTGGGCTATTTTTGGGCGTGTATCTCTCTTAGGTTATTTCTTAGGGTTGATTCTTTTTGGTGTATTGAAAAATATAGGAAGCATTCTTTTGCAGAGAATAAAAAGAAGAAGAGAGAGAAAGCTATCGTTATCTTAGAGAGAAGAAAAATAGAGAGAGAGTTATCATTCTCTAAGATAGAAGAAGTCCTTCTTCTTAGAGAGAAGAAAGATGAAAGACAGTTAGTGATCATCTTCTCAAGTTTTTTCTTTGTAGAGAGGGAAAATAGAGATTAGGGAAGAAAAAAGAAAGAAATATATAATATTTTCTTCTCGAAAAAGAAAGCCTCTAGAAAGAAAACGAGTTTCTTGAGAGGAAAAAACCTCAGAGAAGAAAACCTAGAGAGAGAAGTCTTTAGAAGAAATCAGTAAGCCCAAGAAAGTTTGTTTATTGGAAGACTATTGTAACCGTTGAGTTAATAATAGATTCGTCTCTGTCTCTCGTAGACATAACCTAAAAGGTGAAGCACATAAATCTCGGTGTTAATAAGTTATTTGCTTTATTTGCATGTTTTCCCCACTCATACACACACACATCGACTTTGGCATATTTTTTTGTCCCATATATCCACATTTCATTGCTCACATCTGCATTCATGTGAGAGGGCTCTAATCGGGTGAGCCCAACAAGTGGTATTAGAGCCAAGTTACATGATTGTAACCTGACTCATGAGCATATGCTCACAATGGTGATGGTGACAAGGTTTAGTAGCTCTATGGTTATCCCACTCTTTTGATCATAGCCGGTGCTCCTGGGCTCTGCCCTGACTTTGACTTGGATTAATTGGGATTTTAGGGATTGTTTTGAGATATGCCATTAGTCAGAAACTGTTGGTGAATGCCCATTATGCAAAGAAGGTCATGATCAACGAACTATTAGTCATCATCTTGGCCAACAGTGAATCGCCATTGTGCAAGGAATGTATTGACGAATGGACCGTCATTCACCACCTTGATCAACAGTGAATCACTTTAATCGCTGATTGACTGATGGTGACACCCTTACCGATGGGGGATAGCTTAACCGATAAGTGATAGCTAACCCACAACTGACGAGCGATAGCTAACCTACAAGTAATAGCTAACCGACAGGCAATAACTAACCTACAAGCAATAACTAACTGACGAGCGATAATCGTAATAGACGATGAATAGACATTGTGTAGATTTACTATGGTTTCCAGTATCGGAAGCATGATGATATCACTCAATGGAAATAACTGGATCATCTAGAAGCCAAAGATGGAAGATCTACTATATTGTAGGGACTTGTACACACCCATTGGATGGGGTAGAACACAAGTCTAAAGGTATGATAGGCAATGAGTGGAAGAAGCTGGATCGAAAGGCTCTCGGAACTTCTCGACAATGGTTAGAAGAAAAATGTGTTCCATTATATATCGATGGAGACATCCTTGAAGTCATTGTGGGATTAGCTACATGACTTGTACGAGATGAAGACCACCGGAGATAAGGCATTCTTGATACAGAAGTTAGTGAACATGAAGTTCAAGAACGGGGAATCTGATGCAAAGCAGTTGAATGAGGTTCAAAGCATTGTTAACCAACTCTCAATAATGAAGTTGTTTTGGAAGATGAGCTACAAACTTTGTTTTTACTCAGTTCACTACTGGGCAGTTGGGAGATCGTGGTAGTCTCATTTAGTAACTCAGCACCTGAGGGGATAGTGATCAAGAGTCAGGTCACTAGCAGCCTGCTGAATGAGGAGACGAGAAGAAAATCTCTGACACATCGAATATCAAGCCCTTGTCACAAATCGAAGAGGGTCGGGGAATGGTGATCAAATCCAATCAAATCGATCTAAGGAAACAGCTAGATCAAATACGAGAAAGGGGATGACTTGTTTTCATTGTGGCAAGGAAGGACACATCAAGAAAGATTACCGGAAGCTCAAGAATAAGCAGAATGAGAGCAATGCCATGGATGATGGTAGGGACACCACTGCAGTGACTACCATTGATGGTGTGGTATGAAATTGTGGTGAAAGGTGCATTAATATTACATCATGCAACTCAGACTGGTTTGTGGATACTGGAGTATCATTTCATGTTACTTCACAAAGATGTTATTTTACTTCATAATGATGGGCTTACAACGAGGAAGATTTTGGCTCTATTATGATGGGGAACAACAGTTTTTCAAAGCTTGTTAGTAAGGGAGATGTATGCATCTCTAACCCCATGTGACCACTGTTTGTTAGGCAAACAATATAGAGTCTCTTTCTCTAGTAAGCTCTCTAAGGAAATCTTAGATCTGATGAATTCAGATGCGTGTGGTCCCATAGATGTCAAGTTATTTGATAGCGCATCATACCTCATCACCTTCATCGATGATGGTTCATGAAAGGTATGGGTGAAATCGAAAGATTAGGTGTTTGAGATCTTTCAAGATTTCCACTCTGAGGTGGAAAGGGAGACACGCAAGCTGCTAAAGTATTGAGTTAGGAGCATGTTATCTACCACCAAGCTATATTGGGGTGAAGCAATCCTCACAACATGCTACCTAATAAATCGATCTCTGTTGTTTCCTCTGGATGGTCATATTTCAAAGAGAGTTTAGACCGGAAAGGATGTCTCTTATTCACACTTGATGGTGTTCGAGGCATTTGTGTACATGCCCAAGGAACAAAGATCCAAGTTGAATGAGAAAGCACTCATATCCTTCTTCTTGGGGTATCAGATGAAGAAGTTCAGCAATATGATGTAGGATCCTGAGTACAGGAAGTTGATCAGGGGTATGGGTATGGTCTTTCAGGAAGACCTTACTATTGAAGACGTGAAGAAGGTAGCAATGCTACAAATCTTCAATGGTTTAGAAACGGTCATAATTCCTCCATGTAGTAAATGAAGACGAGGGAGAAGTGAAATAAAAGGATGGGTCCAAACAGTTGACATATCAATTTTGGGTGATGTAGAACAGGGACAACAGCCTGTTCAATTAGTGATACCTATAGTTGAGCTAAGAAGGTCCTCTAGGGGACTTAAACCGTCTATCAATTACCATGCATCAGAGTATGTCTTATACACTAGAAGGGGCGGACCAGAAATCTTCCAAGAAAATCATGCCGACAAACACAAAGGGGTGTGGGTTAAAACTATGCAAGATAAGACATATGATTGCATAAGAATCACACCTATGACCTAGTAAAGTTGCCGAAAGGCATGAAAGTACGAGAGTTAAATGCTAGGCAAATGCCTTAAATCAAGATGAAGAAGGAAGACATACAGGAAGATCCATATGGGTCGGTTGTAGGAAGCACACACATCAAAAGCGTGGTCAGAAGATTCTTCGCCAATCTTGACGAGGAACACTAGGCAACAGTCAATTGCATATTTAGATATCTCAAAAGAACATCCAATGTACGTTTATGTTTTGGGGAGGTAAACACGTGTTACAATGGTATACAGATGAAGACATGGCTAGAGAACTGGACTCCAGGAAGTTAATCTTGAGATACTTGATTACGTTTGCAAGTGGAGTTGTTGTATGGCAGTGCAAGCTACAGAAGGGTGAAAAATTGTTGCAACTAGAGAAAATCTATATCGACATGAGTATATCGGATATGATAACGAATACCTTGGCCAAAGACAAACAAGAGTCATGAAGAAGCATGTCTAGCACGAGTGCTATTTGAGCACTTAATTGATTTGGGAAGGGAAACATCCTTCCTAGGTTTGGAGGGGGAGATTGTTGAGCGTCCCATCGCATGAAGGATGAGCACCAATGAAAATTGTCCAATTAGAAAAGGGAAATTTTGGAAAGTAAGAAATGGACAAAGTCATTATCCCACAAAAATGTGAAGTCTCATGTGATTGATATAGGTAGAGATATCATCTTATCTCGTAGTTGCAAAGAGATAGAGATGAGCCGCCCTTTAGGAAGTTATGAGATATTATTTTCATAATTGTCATTATCGCATTGACCCTTACAAAGGCAAAAAAATGTCGAAAAGTTGTTTTCTCTAAAGTGATATCTTCATGTGGTCCCCACATAAAAGATAAATATGGTGGTTAAATATTTCACCCCATTTATTTTAGAGAGAGAGAAAGAGAACAAACCATAAAATGCCCTCACATGGGTGGGTTGTATTTGCTTTTGGGTTTTAACCAAAATTAGTGCTTAAGTTTCAATCAAAGCCACATCTCTTGGGCTATTTTTGGGCGTGCATCTCTCTTGGGCATTTCTTTGGGGGAATTATTTTTGGTGTATTGAAAAATATAGGAAGTCTTCTTTTGCAGAGAAAAAAAAGAAGAAGTGAGATAAAGTTATCATTCTCTTAGAAAGAAGAAGAGAAAGATGGTTATCCTTTTCTGAGAGAAAAGAAGAAGAATGATGAAGTTATCCTTCTTCTTAAAGAGAAGAAGAAGATGAAAGAGAACCAGTGATCATCTTCTTAAGTTTTTTCTTTATAGTGAGAAAAAGATATAAGGGAAGAAAGAGAAACATCCTGAAAGAAAACAAGTCCTTGAGACAGAAAGAACATCAGAGAAGAAAACTTCTAGAGAGAAGTCTTTAGAAGAAATCAATGAACCCAAGAAAATTTATTTCTTGGAAGACTATTGTAACCGCCGAGTTAATAGTGGATTTGTCTCTTTCTCCCGTGGATGTAACTTGAAAAGGTGAACCATGTAAAATCTTGGTGCCAATGAATTATTTACTTTGTTTGCATGCTTTCTCACTCATATACACACACATCAACTTTGAAATATTTTTGTGTCTCATATATCCGCGTTCCATTGTGCACATCTGCATTCATATGAGACGGCTCTAATTGGGTGAGCCCAACAAATCAGAGATTGAAGAGAGTGAAAGAGAGAGCGCCCAAGTTAGAGAGAGAAAGCTGAAAGCTTGGAAGAAGAGAGGAGCTCGGAAGTAGAAGAAGAATGTTGCATTTGTGATATGCTGAGTTGAACTTGGAAGCTTGCATCTTAGGAGGGAAAAATATTTAATATCTCAATTAAAATGGGTACTATTTTCAAAGTTTGTATCTTGCCTTATTTTTCTTTCCTATAAAAACAGTTTGGTATTTTTGGGCGATGCCTTCAAAACTCAGCATGTGGAGATGGATTAATGTTGAGAGAGAGGTAGTTTAGCCAGAGAATGTAGGGAAGCAATAATGAGAGAGAGAGAAATAAAGAGAGAAAGAGAGAGATAGAGAGTGTGAAGAGAGAGACTAATGAGTGTGAAAGCTACCCTACGTGCCCAAGATTTTCAAGAAAAGAATAGCCCCCATGTCCAGTGTTTTTATTGCCGGATAGGGGGACAACTTAAGGAAAAAAATAGGCGGGGGGTGGTGCTTGTATTATTGGGCATATTAGATACCAAATGGTAATAGAGCACCCCAAATATGGTTCGTATGTAATTTTCTCTTGTTTTAATTTCAGAGAAGGAAAAATCTTCAAATGTGAGGAAACTTCGCAAAAATTTGGATTTGGCTTGCCAGTACAATATTCAATTGCAAACAATTGAGTTTCATGTTTGTTTCTCTCATATATTTGATTTTCTTGGAGAAATTTGTTTTAAATTATCTGAGAACCCTAGACAAATTGTAGAAAGTCATAAGGATCTTTTTATTTCCCAAGGTTGTGTTTATTTGCTGGAAGATAAACATTCTCTGGAAAAGAGAAGTTCTTCTTTGCTAGAAAGCGAAATGTTATCTTCTAGAAGGTTTATATAAGTTCTGGGTCCTTGTGTTTGACAACTTGTTGGAATGCTAAATTTCTGGCTACTTGTATTTGATTAAGTGTTGAAATATTGAAGAAGGTTTGGGTACCTGTGTTTGATTCACCCTAGAACTTTTGAACTAGAGACCTGCCAACCCAATTTGAACCGTTTGTTCATTTTTTATTAATATGGGGAAGATATGTCATGTATAAAGGAAACTAATGTTATACACGTGCGTTGCTCATGATCTGATTTAGCTATAATCGAATAAATTTTCATTTTGAAATAATTGATAATTTTTTATAATTTAACTATTTTTGACAAATACTATTAATTGATATGAAATATAAAAATATAAAAGTTTCATTATTTATCATTAAATTTATATATTTATCACTATACAATCAAAATAAAATAAGTAATAATTAATTTGAATATTGATAATTAACGGATGATATTATGAAATTATTTGATAATAAATTATTAAAAACAATAAATTATATAATTTATTATTATTGAAGAGTGATACTACCCAATTAATTTATGTAATTATCATTATATAACTATACTTGCAATAGAGTATAATGGAGGACCAAGCTTCGTGTAGCCAACCTATCAAATTTATGATTTGATAAGTGGAATCGAATAAAAGAAATAAGTATTAATACTTACATGTCAATTTACAAAAATGGGACATCAAAAAAAAATAGCGACATACCTGGTGTTTCCCCTGCAAATCATATTAGCAACTAATAGAAATATCATCACAAATCGAACCAAAACTTTCAATTTTTTACTATAGTAATTCAAAGAAAAATCCTGAATTTTCATTCTAAATCTAATACACTAGTGTATAGGGATCTAAAATTGTTAAAATGTCTCATGCAAAAGGAAAAATTGACTTTCCCTGTCGATTATTACCCACATTTACCCAATTATTTATGCTACCCAAAAAAAAGAAAAAAAATAATGAGCCCCTTTTTCCAAATAAAAGGTCAATGTCACAAATATTCAAGCCCAACGATTTACTTCTTCATATTGAATCACATAAAAAACTTTATTAATTCAATAAATAAAAGTACTATTAGGTTAAATGTCAAATGACATAAAATAAAACTCAGTACCTTTCCTTTCAACGCTTTTCAAAATTTGCCGGTGTCAAGATCGCTATAATTAACTTATTTCTTTGACCTGAAGTGACAAATCCTGGTGAAAGTAAATCATTAAAAAATAATAAAGAGATATATATATTTTAAAAGGGGAAGGGATATTTTAAATTAAAAAGAGATGAGATGTTTTGAGAGAGAGAGAGAGAGAAAGTGAGTGAGGGAGCAAGATAGAGATAGGTGGGAAAGAAAGTTTAATGACTACTCGAAGGAAAGAATAGAGAAGAGATTTGGCTATAGTGATTTGGCTATCACCAAACCTATCGTAAGAGAAGAGATTTGGGTATAGTGATTTGGCTATCACCAAACCTAACAAAAATAAGGAAGGGAATAGGATGAGAGAGAAAGTGGTTGGGAATAAGATGACATGCATATGCATAATAATTAATGCGAGAGTTTAACATTTGGAGAGAGAGAGAGAGAGAGAGAGAGAGAGAGAGAAGAGAGAGGCATGAGGGGCAGAGAGGAATTACGTGAATAGGGAGAGGAAGGGAGAGAATTGGATGAGAAACAAAAGGGATGGACATGAGATGGCATGCATGGGCATGAGAGAGATGTGGGAAGAGAGAGTTATTAATATAGTGGGATACGTGGCCCAAAAATAAAGAGGGTGGTGCTCTTACTTAGTATATAATAGATAGATAGATAATTATGAAATTTCTAATCTCTAATTGCATCCCAAAGTTGATATTAATATTATTATTAACTTTGTTTCATATTTTCATATATCACCATAACAAAAGGATCAATATTATTTCTTAATAATATGATGAAATACTTAATCTTCATTCTATCTTGGGAATGTCTCAAGATATTATTATTATTATTATTATTATGTTAACTTCATTGAAAATGTCTCAAAACTTGTAATGGTAAACCAAGTCATTAATTTCCTAATCCACCAACTTAAAATGGATCACAATATGTTTTCTTGACTCTTGTGGGGGTACAATTTTTTGAATCCTTTAACAATTATGAAGTGGAATAGGTGTTTAAATCTCATAAAAAGGTAATCGATGCCTTTTTCCCAAATATGTATACTGCACTTAGCCAAAGAACTTAAACCAAATAGAAATTCTCTGTCTATCTCTCTCACACACATACGCACACTCATATCTTTTAATGGTCGTGGCAATTATGGATATGGTTTCGAGTATTCTATTGAATTCTGCTATTGTTTGCCCAATAATTTGTCACATATTCGCAGAAGAGCTATAAACTATTACTCTGTTCAAAAAGCATAAGCACGAGGCCTATAGTTCGATTGAACAAAATTTCCTTTTCAAAAATGATACCATTGAACTATAACGAAGTAAACAAGATCACAGGAGGTAGCATCCCAAAGATACAAGAACAACGACTAGCATCAAATGAAAAGAAAACCACACCACACAATTCTCCTTTTGCAATCCAAGTCAACCCCATGGGAATTGTGAGGAACATGGTAGAATGATAACATAAGGCGGACAAAAGCACAAAGACTTACTTCAAGGAGCCGGTCGGATCCATGGAAAAAGATTATATTGAGAAAAATATTTCCTGTAAAATAGATTTCGGCGGTTTGGATGCTACATAGATGCATAACATTTACATGTTTGTTTTCTTAATTGTTTTCATTAAATATTTTTATTCTATTATTCATTATAATGTTATTTTTTTATTAAATTTGAGACAGGTTATTTCTCTAAATATTTGAGATAGCTTTTTTTAAAAAATTTTCAAATAGTTTCTCTCTCTAAAATTTGATATTGTTTCTCTATCTAAAATTTTAAGATATTTTCTCTCCCTAAAACTTAAATTTGAGATAGCCTCTTTCTTTAAAAATTTTGAGATAGTTTTTCTCTCTAAAAATTTTAAGTAGTTTTTCTCTTTAAAAAATTTTAAGTACTTTCTCTCTCTAAAATTTTTGAGATAGTTTCTCTCTCCAAAAATTTTAAGTACTTTCTCTCTCTAAAATTTGATATAGTTTATCTCTCTAACATTTTAAGAAACTTTTCTGTCTAAAACTTAAAATATGAGATAGTTTCTCTTTTTAAAAATTTTGAGATATCTTCTCTCTCTAAAAATTTTAAGATACTCTATAAAACTTAAAATTTGATATAATTTCTCTCTCTAAAATTTAGAGACAAGTTCTCTCTCTAATAATTTTAGTACCTTCTCTCTCTAAAACTTGAAAGTTGAGATAGTTTCTCTCTTTAAAATTTTTGATATAGTCTTTCTCTAAAAATTTCGAGGTACTTGCTTTTTCTAAAACTTAAAATTTGAAATAATTTCCCTCTAAAATTTTAAGATACTTTCTCTCTCTAAAACTTAAAATTTGTGATAATTCCACTCTTTAAATATTTTGACATAGAATCTCTCTAAAAAATTGATCTAATTTCTCTCTCTAAGACTTAAAATTTGAAGTAGTTTCTCTCTCTAAAAATTGAGACAGTTTCTCTCTCTAAAAATTTTCAGATACTTTCTTATTATAGGCCTTAAAATTTGAGATACTTTCTTCCTCTAAAAAATTTGAGATAGTTTTTTCTCTTTCTAAAATTTAAGTTAGTTTCTCTCTCTAAACAATTTAGATAATTTCTCTCTGAATTTTTTATAGTTTCTCCCTTTAAAATTTGAGATATTTTCTCTCTCCAAAACTTAAAATTTGAAATAGTTTCTCTCCATTAAAAACTTTGAGATAATTTTTTTCTCTACAAATTTTTAATAGTTTTCTGCTCTAAAATCATAAATAGTTTCTCTCTAAAATTTCAAGATACTCTCTCTTTACAATATAAAATTTGATATAGTTACTCTCTAATTCGTGGAGGTATCTTTGTGGAATTAAATGTACTTTATAAGGAAATATAGCTAGAAATCAATTTCGGAGGGTAAAAATAATGATACATGTTTTTTTTTTACTTTTGGCTTTAAATGAGGAAAATAATTACGACCGAAGATGCTTTCTAGTCCCAAAATTTCGATCCATGTCAAAAATGTGCCATTTCTAAAAACTAATTTTGAAAATGTATTTCCAAATATCCAAACCACCCCTTAAAGTATATGGATGTATTCATTGCATGCTAAATGTGTGAGAAAAGTGTGCGACAATCTTGATTGCCACGTAATGCGCGAGTTATCTTGTCATATGTAGAAGATATGCTTCTTCTTCTTTTTTTTTTGACTAATGTTATGAACTTTTATTAAAGCAATGCTTCAAGGGCATGAGATTATAGAGATTGGATCAAATCATTAGAAACTTGCAAAAATGAAAGAGAAACACCATGTTTAGCAAGCCCATCAGCAGCTTCATTGGCTTCGCGCATGGTTTGGCCGAAGCTTATCCTAAAATTAGGCCAAGGACCTAGGTCTTGAATTTTTAACCAAAGAGTAAAAAGGGACCAGGGGATCCTTTGCTCTTTTCTACACCACTTGATAACATTAAGGGAATCCCCGTTAATTATAATATCACCAATGAAACTCATGCCGATGATAATATGAAGGCCTTAAAGGAAAGCAGCCAATTCAGCATGATTGGCTGTTGTAGACCCACAAGGACCCGAATAAGATGAAAGAACCGAATCAGAATTATTGTGAACCAACACCTGCAGGCCCTAGATTTCCAAATGAGCTACCATCAAAATTAAGTTTGAAGCAATCTTCTAGAGGTGCAATCCAAGTTCTAAGGGGACGGTTAGAGCGAGAAGAAGAATGAGCCAAACATTTCAAATTCATATAAATATCAGTCCGAAGAGCACCGCGTTTTTCATGCGTTAAGGAAAACCAATTCCAAAGAAATTGTAAAATGAGATCTTTCACCCTTTCAATACTCTGAGACATCACATCAAAAGTTCGCCTATTACGTTCTAACCAAGTCTGCCATAAGATTGCACTTTTGAAAATTTTCCAAATCACAATTTCATTTTTTGGTAATCCAATGGCAGAAAGATGATTAATAATGTTGATGAGATTCAAAGGTATCATGAGGAAAAAAATAAAGAGAAGGCACATAGCCATAAGCTAGAGGAAAATGACAGTGAAGGAAAAGTTGAGAGCAAGATTCTTCATCATTTTTGCACATCAATCAAATATTTGGAAGAATTTTACATCTCTTTTGCAGATTGTCTATTGTTAAACTTCTTCTTTGACATGCTACCCATAGAAAGGCTTGGGTTTTAACTGGAACTGACTATTTCCAAATAGAACCTAAAGAGGTATCAACAATATAGACCCGATCTATAAAAATGAGCCTATACACTGATTTGACAGAAAAACGTCCGTCAGTTTCTGATTCCCATATGACCAAGTCTTTGGAATTAATAGATATGTAAACTTGTTCAAGCTGTTGGACGAGATTATGAAGCTGCGAAATAACTATGTCCGGTAGCCTATTGTAACCGCATCCGATGTTCCAGACCATACAATTAGAGGGAGAAAGATAAATCAACTCTGAAGGTTTTGCATCAGGTTGAACAACTCTGGCAAATAGGTCAGGATAAGTAGAAGAGAGAGACGCATCACCAAGCTATTTGTTGAACCAAACGAAAGTGTTATCTCCATTGCCAATAAGTCATCTAATGTTGCTGAAAACAATATTTCCGTAGCTATAAATATCCTTCCAAATCTGTGAGGTGAATTTGCCTCATCTACCTTTTTTAATCAAGTGGGTGAGATGATCAAAACCATATTTAGCAATTAACACATCCTTCCAGAGATGAGAGAGTTTTGAAAGATTCCCCACCACCATTTAGAAAAAATCACCTAGTTAATAAGTTTAAGCTTTTTGATACCCAAACCCCCTAGCTTTGACGGCATACAAACCTGGTTCCAGTTCACCAAATGAAACTTGTTGTGGTTATCCTCTATATTACCCAAAATGAAGTTTCGCATATATTTTTCAATAAGCTTGATTACTTCACTAAGTATTTGTAGGATTGACATCAAGTAAATATGAAGATGTGCATAAGTGGATTTAACCAATGTGATACGCCTACCAAAAGATAAAGTCTTAGTCTTCCAAAAGTCAAATTTAACTTGATACCTGTGAATAAGAGGGCCTCAAGCTGCACGAGTGAGCTTACGATCAGATATAGAAACCCCTAAATATTTAAGGGGAAACTTTTCAACTCTGCAACCCAAAATTGAAGCAAGAAAATCCAAAAGGCTGTCAGAGCAAGAGATGCTCACAATTGAAGTCTTATGGAAATTTACTTTGAGGCCTAAAGCTAGCTGGCAACACAGGAGGAATGTGCTCAAATTCTGCATTTGCTCTTCATTGGCTTCACAGAAAATCAGGATGTCGTCTGCATATTGCAAATGTAAAATAGTTGGATGAGGAAACTTAAAAACCTGTAAGAAGACATGCATTTACAAACATTCTTAAACATCAGGCTAAGCCTTCTGCTACTAAGGTAAGAAGCAAAGGAGATAGAGGGTCTCCTTGTCTAATGCCCCAAGAAGTATGGAAGAACCCCTTAGAAGATCCGTTAATAAGAACCGAGCAAGGGGTCGAGGAAATGTACCCCATAATCTAATAAATCCATCTGACACCGAAACCCATTCTTCTTCTAATCTCACCGAGCACTTGTCATTCAACTCTGTCAAAGGCCTTTTTCATATCCAATTTAATAACCACTCCCGGTTGTTCAGAAAGATTTATAGAGTGAATGCATTCTTGGGTAATAAGAATGCTATCTGTGATCATGCGGTCTCTAATGAAAGCTGATTGTTCATCAGATATCACAAAAGGAAGAACCAACTTAAGTCTCTCTCCTAAAACTTTTGCAATAGTTTTATAAAGACTAGACAAGAGACTAATAGGCGTAATATCTCAAATATCAGCAATGATATCTTTTTCTTAGAATTAAAGAAGTATAAATAGAGTTAATGCCCTTGAGAACACTCTCAGTGGACATAAATTCCTTAACCATTAAATAAACATCATCCTGTAACAAATCCCAAAAACGCTGAAAGAATATAAGAGGGAAACCATTAGGGCCAGGGGCTTTATCCCTAAGAAAAGCAAAAACTGCCAATCTAACTTCTTCTACAGTAATATCCCTTTCTAGATTATAAACCAAGAAAGATGGCAAAGAATTAAAAGGAACACCTTCTAAGATAACACCAAGGTTAAAATCACAAGAAAAAGCAGATTCAAAATGTTGAACAATAACCTCATCACGAGCTGAAATGTTACCTTCCGATACACCCGGTAGAGAAATAGTAGAAATATCATTTGCCTTCTACGCGCATTCGCAATAGCATGAAAACTTTTGGTATTTTTGTCACCCTCCTTAAGCCATTTAACTCTCGATCTCAGTTTCCAATATATCTCCTCCATCCTAAAGAGATCAAGTAGCTTCTTAAGCACATAATTTTTATTAACAATCATTTTATCAGATAAAACTTGGTTTTCCTGAATAGAATTTTCAATCATCTCTAAGTCCATCAAAGTGGAATCAATCTTGCCTTTAAGATGATACTGGTTTGCTTTTTCCAAGAGATGAGTTTGTGCTTTAGGCAGATTAGCTTATTATGAAGACGGAAGTCAAAACTGCCCAAAACATAACTACTACCCCAAGTATGATTGATGATGTCCACAACTTCAAGCTCATCCAACCAGTGAACATCAAAACGAAAAGGTCTAGGCCCAGAAAAGACCTCCTCAGTATGAAGACAGATAGGGATGTGATCAAAAGAAAGTTTGGTAAGTGCATTAACTTTGACCAAAGGGAATACTCTTTCCCAAGCCTCTGAGACAAGAAAGCGATCAATCTTGGACATAATCAGATTGGATGAACAATTATTGCACCAAGTAAAGTGAGCTTCAGTAGTAGGAAGATCTAATAAATCATTCTCCATAATGAAGTCATTAAATAGATGCATATAAGAATTAAATCGAGAAAAAGTGGAAATTTCATTTGGGTGTCGAATAAGTTTAAAATCCCCTCCAATGCAAACAGGAAGTCCCGAAGAGGAAATAACAGATTTCAGATCATCCTAAAAGACACATGTAAGGGTAGCAATATTAAGCCCATACACATTAATAAGTACCCAACGGAAACCCCTGACAGGACCTTCAAAAGCAATAGCCAAGAACTTGCCAGATTTAAAAACATCTAGGCAAAGCAAAGCTATTGGGTCCCAAAGAACCCACAGACCTCCAAAAAATCCAATGGCATTCACACCCTCAAAGCACACAGAACCATTACCCCACAAAGTCTTGACATCCAAAAGAGAGGGCGAAGCACACTTAGTTTTTTGCATCCTAAAAGCAAAAGGTTTAAAATTAGAAATCAAGAAATTGACCTCCTTCTTGCATCGATCAGCACAGAGACCACGCACGTACCAACTGATAATCTTTATGGGCGGGATGAAAGTTCACCGGGTCCCACGAAGCCACCATCTTCATAGGGACGAAAAGAGCTAGACGAGCAAGTGTTGTCGCTGCAACTAGAGGAGGACCCGTTCTTTGAAGTCGTATGGCTTGTCCTGAAAACCACTCCATTTGAAGGAGGAGCTGAAGAGCCCCAAGAGCCACGAGCAGCCAATCTAGCCGATGAGCGTACAGCTTTAGAGTTCGCCTTTAAATAGGGTTCAAAAGCAACTTAAAAGCAGGTGAGAAGACCTCCAGGTCATTCTGCAGACCAAAAAAATGGTGCATAGGGCGCTTGGCTAGGTCTGTCTGAGTCTCATTCTTCAAATTTTTCGACATTTCTTAAACCATCTTAACCGCTGCATCCATGCTGCAAGCACCACCTCTGGAGGAGCAACAAAAGTAACGCCCATGTCCTTGAACATACGGTTGAAAATTACATGCCTGGGGTTGCTTGGTAGAGTCTTTGAATGATGCTCAGTCACGTGGCTAAGCTTGGAATCAGTCCTAGCACTTGACTTAAATTCAGGAGCCGAGTCTGAAGAGATAAAGGACGATGAATCTGAACCTTCTACAAGGTGTTCCACAACCATTTCCGTTGGGATAGCATCATCAGCCAAAAGCTCACCAATAGTATCCACCAAAGGTGGTGGTACGTTCAGTTCAACGAAAGCTAGAGGGACCGCAACAAACTCAGGGTTATCCGCCACAATTATGGCTCCAGAAGCCACATCATAAATGAGATTGGTGTAGACAACCTCATCTTCATCAAAATCAACGATAACAACCGCAACCGGCCAATTGGCAACAGGCGATGATGTCCAATCCAAGACCCTAGAACGCTGCACAGAAAAACAAAAAGGAATAATCCTCTGATGGAACATGGTGAAGAGAAAAAGAAGAGCAGAAAGAAGATGACCAAGAGAGAAAAGGGAGCAAATGACGAGAAGCACGTCCCAAGATTGAAAGGCCTTGAAAGGGGTAAGGCTTCTAGAGGGTCACTTGGAGAGAAAAAGGATGAGAAGAGGATGAAGAGACAGAGGTGGTGGAAATAGATGTGAGATAAAGGGTAAGATGGACAGTGGCATAAGTATTGGGAGAAGGAGCGGGATGGGTGGGGAGTGGCGAGATAGGAGGAGCAAGAAGGGCAGAAGAGGCAGAATTGGGGAGAGGTGTGGGATGGGTAGGGAGAGGCGGAGATGGAACAAAGGGAGGATATTGAGCTGGAAATAGGGGAAAAGAGCCCGAAAGATGGGCTTTGGATGAAGAGGCAAGCCCATAACAAGGAGGCTTAGGTGCGACACCCAAAAAGGCAGGGAAAGATGGGTCCAAAACAGAATCACATAATAAAATCTTCTTTCCTTTATTTTTGAAATTAGTTGACGGTTTCAAGGAAAGAAAGCACAAAAAATCCTTTGCAAAAAACCGGCCAGTAGGCTTCCAAATTTTAACTTTTTTGGATGAGGAAGAGGAAGATCCAAGCAATTCAATCTCAGATCTATTGTCGTGTGGCCTTGCCAATCTGGGGTTCAACCGAGGAGGACCCTGTTTCACCAATGGAGGTCGACCCTAACATGTCCAAGAATGGCTCCAACAGGTTAAATAGGGGGTTTAACTTTAGGCTTTCTAAGAACCTCGACCCAAGAGCAGTCTTCCTTACCAGTAGAAATTTCAAGAGGGGCCAGAGCTGGAGGGTTGGCAGTCTTCAAACCTTTAATGGTGACATCAATGACAAAAAGGTCTGAACCAATAGAACGGTTGATCGATGAGGGAGTCAGGCCCTTGGCATATCTAAGAATATTAACTCTAATAAAAGAGAGATCATGACCCACCATACATTCCCTACCAACGTCAACAAAAACCCCCACCAGATTGGCTAGACATTGAAAGACTCCCATAGGGATACCTCCGAAGCGAACCCAGCAAGGGGAGCAAAAAGTGAGATTAGAGTGATCCCGTGGTTTCCGAGAATCCACCGATAAGAGTTTATTCCGGACACACTAGGTGTTGCGAATAAGGAGAACTTTATGAACATCATCAATAGAGGAAAGAGAAAATGATCATGTTACTCCCGAAACAACGGACTACAAGTAGGGTAGATTCCAAGCTCTCTTAGCCCAATATCTACGACCCTAGATATCAGTAAAGGGCGGAGAAAAAGAACCAATAACAAAAAGAGTAGTGGCTTTAAGAGATTCAGAAAGAAAAGAGGGAGCAATAGAGAGGCTTGGAGGATGAAGATCCATCTAGAGAAAGGGCGCTTCATGAAACATCCATGGAAAAAGCACCCATTGCGAGCAACAACCTTTCACGCTCTCTTACCCAAAACCCTCTCTCTTTAAAGAACAATAAAAAAACAAAGCTTTTGAACTTACAGTGTCATTGTAAAGGCAACTGTAAGGTATGCACACCCCCTCTCTCTCTGCCCCCAAACCCTAAGCCTCTCTCTCTCCCCCCAAACCCTAACCCTCTCTTCACCCCCAAGGAACGTCCAACATTTCTGAATGCGCTACCAAGAAGTGTATGCCCTTTTCTCTCTCAGCCCTTTTCCATCATGTAAATTGTTATCCCCTGATTTTCCCTCTATAATCTCTCCCTCTCTGAGACAGTCAAAATAAACCCTCATCTACAAGCCCTTCTACAAACTTCTTATCAATACTCGGAGAACTGAAGATATTCTTGCATTTCCAACATTTCTGCTATGGTTTCTCTCTCTACAAAAAAAACTCAAAAAAACCCAAAACTGAGCAAAACAAAAACGTATGGTTCATTTCTCTCTCTAGAAACTAGTGGAATCGGATAAGTATAACATAGAGCAGAGCAAAACCATTCAAAGAAGAAAAAACAAAGGTGCTTTCTCTCTTTAGAGACCAGAGGAGTAAGAAAAACTTTAAACTTAGCCGATACTAAAACATGGTTTCTCTCTCAAGCTCTGAAAAAGAAAGAAGAGAGAATAAATGATAAGTACCTGCGCTAAGAACAAAAGTTCACCTTAAGTCTTTCTCTAAAACAGTAGATCTAAAGGATTTTTTGCATCCTTCACACTGTAAGTTTGTAGTTTCTTGCAATGTTTATTTCAACCTCCATTGTTGCCCCTCCATGAAACTCCTCACACACAGTAGGTACTCGCCTACGCTCGCTGCACCAAAGGTCCTCCAAGTTTTCACGCTTATGTCATGGGAGAGATCTCTTGGTCTAACCCTCTTGCTCTCTCTCTCTCTCTCTCTAACTTTAACTGATCTCTCTAGTTTCAAAGGCTCTCTCTCCATGTAGAAGATATGCTCTCTTCAGAACACAGCCTTCTTATAATTCATCAAACAAAAGACAAGAGTCTTGTGTATTTCTACATATGCGGTCTAAAATGGGTAAAGCATGCATCTTAAAGATGGATGCATGTAGGTGTTCTATCTAAAAACAATGGCGACTAATGGTCTACATGTTTTCTTACTAGCATTATTATTTGGGAAAATTTCGTATAAAACTCTAATTTTTCAAATTATTTCATGGTAGACTTTCTTTCCGTTTTTCTTTCAAATGACATAAGGAAGTCCCTAAAAATTTCACAGTACCCCCCTCATATCTTACCTAAAAACCATATCCGTATATAAATGCAATTATATGGTTCCCTCAATTTCGCATAGTAATTTTGTGATCCCATCAGTCATGGAAACTACCCAATCAAATATTTTACCAACTATACATGCATTCTATTGTGAGAGTAATTTGATCTCATTTAATCTATTTTACCAACTATATACACAATCTATTATACCAACTATGCACTTTAAAAGATTTTACATAAGAGAATCTAAAGTTTTTACTATGTAAAAATGAGCAAAACTACCAACTTCTACATATTCAAAAAAAGGAAGAAATCAGGAAGAGATTTTACCATGTAATTAGATATTTTACTCTATAGAATATCTTATTTTACTTAGTGAAGTTGACTATTTTACTGAGATTTATAGACTACGACTCAAGGATTTTACCATGCAAAAATGAGTAAAACCTAATGGTTTTTATAGATTAAAAGGAAAGGAACAAACAATTCAAAGAGTTTATCCGGAGAGTTTACTATGTAAAGTATCTACAATTTTGTAGGTGAAATCAAAGACTTATGGAGACGGTAACACCAGAGATTTTGTCGAGATTCACATAGTAAAACCCAGATTTTACTATATAAAAATGAGTGAAATTTAATGGTTTTTATATGTTAAAAGAAAATTAATAAAAAATTAGAGATATTTCCTTGTATGGAAACTAAATAGAAAAGAGAAAAAGCTAAAGAAATAGATGGGTATAAATTTTGGCATATAGAAAAAGATAATAATATAAATGACGTAGGCAAATATTTAAAAGATAAAATAGTTAATGTTAAGTTAATAGGTGATAGACTCCTCTTATTAAACTTGAATTAGAGAAATAGATAGTTAATATAATTAGTGATTATGCACTATAAGTAAGATTAAATGATAGAATTAAGAGATTTTAGGAGAGCATAGATGGAATGGTTCAAAACATACCAAATAGAGAAAGGACATTTTAAAAGGGGACTTAAATGGTCATGTAGGGAAGGATAGTAGACAATATAAAGGGATACATGAAGGATATGGGATTGGGGAAAGAAATGAGATGAGTGAGGCTATTCAAGTTTTTGTTATTAGCCTACGACCTAGTAATAGCAAACAAAACTTTAAAAAGCCAGGTGAACTACATCATGTAAAGTCTGCAAGATTATCCCAAGAGAGAGTTCCACTACCAAAGATAGGCTCGTGGTTATGGACGTCTATATAAAAACATGAAAGAGAATGGACGAAATTAATCGGCGTTCAAGAACAAGGTAGTGGAATTTAAAAATGAAAAAGTAGACATATTTAGGGATAAATTAGTTGAAGAAGAAAAATAGAACTCCAAATATGAGGTCAATATTATGTGAAATGAGATGGTTGATTGTATTAAGAAAGTGGCAAAAGAAGTTTTAAGAGAATCTTGAGGGAAAATAAATTTAGATAAGGAAACCTGGTGGTGGAGTGATGAGGTTCAAAAGGCCATTAACGAAAAAACGATCATGTTAAAAAACTTGGCAATAAAATAAACATAATCATAACTTTGAAGAATATCAAAATTAGTAAGTAAAACTAAATTTAAGGCATAAAATAATCTACACATTAAACTAGGAACAAGAAAATGTGACAAAGATATCTTCAAATTAGCAAAATGAGAGACAAAAAATGTAGGGCTCTATACCATATTAAATATATTAAGAGTGATGATCAAAGAGTCTTGGTAAAGGATGAAAAAGTCAACAAAAGGTGGAGAGTTTATTTTCAAAAATGATTAAATGTTAAAACTATAAGAACACAGTGGTAAAAGGAACTACTGGCATAAGTGAGGGAGAAAGTCATAGATACAATCGTAGGATTAGGAAATCGGAAGTGAAAGACGCTTTGAAAATGAAGATATGGAAGACTTTAGTACCAGACGGTATCCTAATAGAGGTTTAGATATGATGAAGATAGAAAAGGTTTTAGAACCAGATGGTATTCTGATAGTGGTTTGGAAGTGCCTGGGGGAGATTGGCATTGACTAACTGACCAAATTGTTCAACAAGGTTTGAGAACAAAGAAAATATTAGATAAATGGAGGAAAAGTATTGTAGTAGTATTTACAAGAACAAATGAGAAATACATAATTGTGCAAACTATCGAGTGATCAAACTTATGAGCCACACTATGAAGCCCTGGGGAGAGTGATTGAATAACGACTAAGGTATTAAACGAGTGTATCATAACACCAATTTGGTTTGATGCCAGGGAGGTCAACAACTGATGTTATTTTCCTACTTAAGCAACTGATTGAGAAGTTTAGCGCGAAGGGAAAAGACATCCACATAGTCTTTATTGATCTAGAGAAAGTTTAGGATGAAGTACCTCAAGATTTGATTTGGTAGTCGTTGGAAAAGAAAGGAGTCTCCAAATACTATATCAACTTGATGAGAGATATGTACAACATAGCGTTAACTAATATACGAATAACTAGTTGAAAGACGAGTGAGTTTTCAATAGGGGTGGCAATGGACCCGGACCCGGGTATTCCCGATACGGGTCCGGATATGGGCCCAACATTTGGACCCGAACACTACTCTGGTCCTGGTTCGGATCCAGTTGAACCCAACCCATACCTATAAACTGTTAGACATAAAATACTTCAAGTCTTAATTGTTTTGGTGTATTAAGGATCAGATATAATAAGAACTCATAGTCATCTTTAGCTATTAAACGACAAATCAGACAACTTGAAATCTAATGGCAGTGGTTGTGACCTTGTTGCCAATAATATTGGTATATGATGGTAAAAAAAGAGGTAAAAAAAAAAGAAAGAAGCTCGTAGTGAGGGTGGTAATAGACAGAACCAGACTCGGGACTCGACAAGATAGACCCGACACCCAAGGTGTACAGGTATGGGTCCAACGTTTGGACCTGCCGGGTCAGGTACGGGTCCAAATCCTAGACCAGAATACTATTCGGGTTTGGGTCTGGGGCCGGTCCAACTGGACCCGACCCATTGCCACGTCTAGATTTCAATGACAATTGGTCTATATCAGGTGTCAACAATAAGCCCATACCTCTTGGACTTAGTTATGGACGACTTAACTAGGTGTATACAAGATGAGGTGCCATGGTGCATGTTGTTCGTGGATGACACAGTTTTGATCGATGAGACCCATAATGGCGCCAACACAAAGTTAGAACTTTGGAGGGATGCTTTAGAATCTAAAAGCTTTAAAATTAACCGAACTAAGATAGAGTATATAAAATGCATATTTAGTAATAATAGGAGTAAAGTCCACGGCGTGGTTAACATTGACGGCCATAAAATACCAAAACGAGTGTACTTGAGATATCTTGGGTCAATAATCCAAGGAAATTGAGAGATTGGGGAAGATGTGGTACATAGAATTAGAGCTGGAACGATGAAGTGGAGATGTACAACTGGAATTTATATGATCGTCGCAAACCAATGAAGCTGAAGGCAAGTTCTATAGGACAGCTGCGAGACTAGCTCTGCTCTATGAGGAGGAATATTACGGGGTCAAAAAACATTATACCCATAGAATGAGTGTAGCAGGGATGAAGATGTTGAGATGAATGGGTGGCAAGACAAGAAGAAATACATTCGAAATGAATACATTGGGGAAATTTAAGGTGTGGCACCTATAATCGATAAGATGAGATAATAGACTTAAGTGGGTTGGACATATGTGGCGCCGAACCAATACAACACCTGTTAGGAGCTGCAAGTTAATTCAAGTGGAAGGCTCAAACGGGGCAAGAGGTATGCCCAAAAGGATATCATTTGATGTAGTGACAAAATGCATGGGGACTTATGACTTTACTGAGGGTGTAGCCCTTAATAGGGTAGAATGGCAAAAGTTATGAGGACTTATGACTTTACTGGTTGGAAAAAGGCTTTGACAATAATGATGATAGTATTACATTGTAATTCGAGAGTTTAGTTTGTAAAATATATTGTTTTAATATGTAAAATATCTTTGATCTATGAACTCAAAGATTTATCGAGACAATAAAAGCAAAAGTTTACTAAGATTAGTAAAATTTAAGGATTTTACTATATAAAATTCAGTTAACTATAATAGTTTTTATCGAGGCTAGAAAACTTTTATCAAGGCTTGAAACATGGTTCAGAGACCTGAATCGCCCCTTTGAAAAATTGGTCTGGACCGGTTGATCAACGATCCAACGGAATGAACTGATGAAACATCATCAACCAAGTTTATCTTAATTATATGGGATCAACTACATGAATCTTGTTCTCCAATTCTTATTTATCAATAGTTATACTATTAGTAAGGTCAAAAGTCAATATTGTTTTTCACTACTTCTATTAATGTCCTTTTGTGTCTTCTCCTTGCTTTTTTAGATAAACAATTAAAAAAATTTAAAAATTTAAAAATTTAAAAATTTAAAAATTAAAAAATTAAAAAATTAAAAAATTAAAAAAATACATGTGGGACCTAATTCTTTGGCAAAAATGGGTAGGTTCCCGATACTTGGGCAAGATTGGATCGGCCTAGCCAATTCCTTATCCGAACTGGCCGATTCCAACCCAGTTTTTATAGATTAAAAGGAGAAGGGACAAAACAATATCAAATATTTAACTTTGTATGATATTTATTTTTAACCGTGAAATCAGAGGTTTATGAAGACTGTTAAATCAATGGTTTATTGGGAATTATAGAGAAAATCTAAGGCATTCACCCTGAAATTTTCAATAAAATCTTGTGGGTTTTACTAATTAAAAGAAAACGAACAAACTGAATACTCTATAATCAATTTTTTTACTCACTATCTCATTTTAATGCATAAAATGAGTGATACACGGATTCAATACATCAAAATTTTACTTAAAGACTCCCTCGTCCCTAAACTTCCAGAGACATGGAAGTAGTTGTTATCTCCATTATCAATCATAACCCAAAATTTCTCAATGATCCCCATTCTCAAACATAAAAAAAAAAAATTAAAAAAAATACTGTATAAATATTTGAGGAATCGAACTTTTTTTTTTTTTTTCCCCTTGAGCAATTCACAGAATCGCTAATTTTTTTAAAACGTTTGGTACATTGATCACGCATGTAAAGATCAACAATGTTTATGATTAAATTATAGTATATGAATAATTATTTATTGGTTGCAGTTTGTATAGAGCCAAGGCTCTGAATAATCAAAAGTAAAGCCTATTTTTAAGTAGTGTTGAGAAACATGATTTCAATTCTGGAAATCTTTGTGATAGCCTTAAAATATATTTTCATATTTAACTATAAAATTTAAAGCTTCAAAAATAATGTAGATCGAGCAGATCTATTAAAAGCTTGAAAATCTTAAAAATTGATGGTCCAAAAATGCGTTGCAAGATGCACTATTTCCAAAACTTGAAATCCATTTTTTTCTCATGTCCATGCATCTTGATGTCAAGATGATCAATTTGAGGATATTTGGGCATCAAAACAACCTCTTTTAGCAAAACTTTTGAGGTGGGCTTTAATTTGATCATTTAGAACCTCGACTCTATATAAATGTTTTCCTTATTTTAATAGCTTTCTAGAGTACTGAATGTAAATGGAATCGGACAATATTTTAAGAGCAATTTATAATAAATTGATAATTTTGTAAAGCCATGTGATTTACAGTAATTTTTAACATCATACTATCAAGGGAAAAGTTTATATAAAGCTGAGGCTCTAAACAATCAAATTTGAGTCTACCTTAAAAATTTCACTAGAAGAGGTTGTTTCGATGCCTAAATATCTTCAAATCGATCAGCTCGACATCAATATGCATGGACGTGAGAAAATAATGGATTTCAAGTTTTGAAAATAGTGTATTTTGTAACATGTTTTTGGACCGTCAATTTTCAAGATTTTCAAGTTTTCATAGATCTATAGATCTATACCATTTTTGAAGCTTTAAACTTTATAAATAAATATGAAAATATATTTTAAGGCTACTGCAAAGATTTCTAATATTAAAATTACATTTCTCGATACTATTTGAAGGTAGGCTCTAATTTGATTGTTTAGAGCCTAGGCTCTATACAAACCGCACCCTACTATAAATTACATAATTGACATTTAAAACACAGTTTCCCAATTGTTTCCACATATAAAACTGATTGCACCAATGTTAGTTATCAAACAAGGGAAACTAAGAACCAATTTTCCAGCAGTTATCAAAATGGGGAAAGTAATTGGGAAAGTGATTGCACCAACTTGCCCTGATGTTTCATAAATATCAAGAATTCTTGGTGAAGAGGAAAAAATAATTATCAAACAAGGCCTAGGAATCCTTCACATGTTCCAATGCTTTTCTATACCACTTGTTACTGCTTACCGTGTATTCTTTTTTCACATGAGGCCCTCCCACGTAATTTTACATATTATATCCAACTTGCTACTGTCTACGGTGAATATTTTCGTCACTAATTGCCCTCCCAAGTATTTATATATTTTTCCTCATCAATGTCCCTCCCAGGTCTTTATTTTCCTCATTAGTGACCCTCACAAAGGCAGTAATACCTAAAAAAAAGGCAGAAATAACTGAAAGGTTGCAGTGAAAGTCTTTTGAGAAATTTTTACAGCAATTTGTAATTTGAAGATGTCCAGAGAGTTCCAAACTAAAAAATAAAAATTTCAAATTTCGAAGTCCCAAAACAACAAATGAGAAATTTCTAGGTGGTCGGCTAGGAATGATGATGTTAGGTCTCTTAAGGGAGTTATTATGAGAAGTGATTAATATGGAAATTCGAACTTCAACAAGGAAAAATAACGGTTGGACCTCTGGACTTGAAAGGAAACAAAAAAAAAATCAGAGTCTAGAAAATCATCACATAATTCAAACCCTGTGATCTATATGTTGAAGCTAGATGGCATGGCCGAGATCGTGGATGATTGGGTGTTTAAGCATACTGACACCTTAAATTGTTTTACCAAAAATATGTAATGATGCCCATCTTCTCATGCTTAGCTTCTTTTCCTGTTGAAAGGGAAACTTCTTTTCTTTTTTCTTTTTTCTTTTTTCTTTTTTTTGGATAGTTCAGTAGAGATCGGGGCCCCTAGAGGTAGAAATGGAACTCAAATGTTGTCACACCTGGCCATCCTGACCACTTAGCCCTGAGCCCATTCCTATGTCAAAAGGAAAATCTGGAAAAGTTATTTCTACATCACCAACTATTGCCCCTCTCTCTCCCTCTCGTCTCTCTCCCTCTCACACAGTTCTGGTATTCCTGGCTAGCTGTCACCAGATGCCGAAGTCATTCACTCTCTCTTTCACTTCTGATATTACTTGCTTGGACCAGTCTATGCTGGTGCTTGACTTCTGATTAGCAGAACTTTCAATAGCATCCAAATGACTTCTCACAAAAACTGGAATTCAATTTCGAACGTAGAAAATCAAAGATTTTGTAACAATATAATTATTTGGAAATCACAAGGACAAATTTAAAGTTCTAGATTGGGCTTCTAACTGCTTAAGAAGACATAATTTTCTGTATTCAACTTTTGAAATGATGCAAGGAGACCTACTTTTGATGTCATAGGAACCATCCCAGATTCCCGATAGATCACAAGCGCCAAGCAAACCCCAAAAAATAACATGAAGCAAATGACCATTTCCATGCTCTTTATAATTCAGACAATAATGCCCCAATTTATTATCCCAAATGGCCACTGCCTAGAAGCATAAGCTTATCATAATCTCACACGTTTAAGCTCATAATATATGCGCGAGAGAGAGAGTGTGTGGTTGTGATGATGATGATGATGATGTAAGAGATAAACACATCAATATCCATAACAAAAAGGTGGCATTCATTGATTAGCAACAATTAAGCAATTATGTCAGGTGATATGAGAGAGAGAGAAGGGGGGAGCTGAGAGAACAGGAGAGACAGGGGACTTACACCTGATAAAACAAGGAAAAGAGCACCAGCACAACAGTTACATGCATCTAGCGGGGCCGGAGGGTACGCTGTATGACAAATAGAATGCCATAATAAGTCTATGAAGTTTGTAGTGCTGCCATAATGCAGAACCCCAGAATCAGACTCATAACATTCAACCTTTAAACCTATAAATGTACAGGGGCTAGTCTAACCACCATACTTTTAGCAATCCACCCAAAAGAGTGGGATAACAAATATAGAAGAATATGGAGGTTGATATTGCAAACCATGTGTTAGGTGAGAGAATAAAAAGTATTGGGTGCATTAGTAAAAGCACGATTGGCCAAACTGACTCCCTGATGCGTGTCTCAAAAATCTTCCAATATATATTTATAATGAAAGTTTTCAAGACCTTAAGATAATATATCAAGAATCCAAAAACTATAGATATACTGCTACTTGGAACAAAGGTGGTATTTGCGCCCATAATTTTGCTATCGGCACCTATGTGCAAGGATGAGATTTCTAGTCAGCCAATAATCCCACCACCGTTTTGAGTGGGGACAGCAAAAACATTGGTGCAGAGAGCACAAACATGAGCGCAACTAGTGATTATCAAATAGTAAATAGGATGGAAGCCACAGTCTTACCCTTGGACCCCTATCAGCCATCGAAGGTCTGTTGACTGTCGCTGCTGTTTGTGATGCCACATCTGGAATATCGTGCTTGTAGAATGCTTGTAATGCTCTCACTGAGAATGGGCGTATGATGTTGGCTTCCATTGCTGATAAATTTTTCAGCTACAAAATACATAAAGCAGAACAACGAATTAAGGCATATTCACTCTATGTAACTTTGGAGATAATTTATAAGGGAAAATAAGAATTGGTTTGTGCTCCAATTGGCTGGGCATGAGTGATAATTATGGATCACAGAGCAGAAGCAGCAATTAGCAATGAAAAGACCCCCTGATTGGAAGCTCTACATAATTATCAGTGTACCATGACCCTCAATAATATTAATTACGGAAGGTAACAAACTAGATCCTAGAAAACTTGCATAAATGGAGCAGGAAAGAGAGATACTTTGAATTTCACAACAGCCTGATGCATTTCTTTTTTTTTTCTTTTTGGAAAGATATTTTAATTTTTTTCCAGGTCTATTCAATATATTTACTTCTATTTGTCTAATATATTATTTTAAGTAGCAAACTGGGGCAAAATAGTCAATTAGAAAAAGGAGGATTATCCAAACATTCATTTGGGACCAAAGTTTCTGGAGCACCTGCAATTTATGCAGGTGTTACAAGTATTGCATTGATATCATCCCTATAGAATATACAAACTTACAGCTATATGAACAATGTTCTGAACGAATTCTATAAAATCCATGGAATGTGCCATGAGACAGAGAACTTAAGGCCCCATTTGGGAAGGAGCAATCCTACCCCTCCATTTTCAAAATCCAAGATTGCTACGTTTTCAATGTTTAGAACTCATCAAACCTAGGAGTTTGAAAATTTAAGATTACTCAATTTCCTCCCACCCAAATGGCCCCTAAGTGTTTTCCATTCAAAGAACAAAGAAATTCAAATGACCGACACAAAATCCAGAATGAGGGAGATAAAAGTACCTTTACTGCTTGTGTACGATTGGTAAATGTTTCCAAACCAAGTTCGACTTTGTGAAACCTTACATCCCTGATGTCCTCTACCATTGATTTCACCTGGAAACTAGCCATATTGAGAAAGGATCGAGGAAAAACAGCATTGGGAGAAGAGAATCACTCCTCTTCAAAATTTCCAAACTCACCAGGTACATATCTGGGATATCATCTTGAGCACTGTAACCAATTAGTAACCTTATATCAGTTATAATGTTGTGAGATTCAAAAGTGAAGGTGGGAAAAGAATATGGATATCCTCACATACAAATGAAACAGAAGCTTCGTTATTTCGACATAGTGGAAAGGTAATGGCTGAAATTCTCTTGAAGAATCCCTCTCCGCTTCAAGAACCTGCGTCAATCTTTCTAGTGAAAGCATTGACAAAATATCAAACAAACGAAACCCCTCATACGACTAAGTAATCAAAGTCAAATTTCAAGTAATTATCACATTTAATGTGGCATAAGAAAACACCATATTTTACTGCAATCAAATTACTAGAACGACATGAAGAAAGACAAAAATAACACATTATGTCATTAACATGAAATGAGGATACAAGGAAACCTAGAAACATAAACACAATTTGGCAAGAAAAACCTAAATTTCCCAGGAGATTCTGCATAAGTCATTAAAAAGAGGTTCTGATAAGGGTACAAAACTAGAAAAGCAAAACTCAGACCTAAGTTCCAATGGAGGAAGGCATACAAGCCATCTACAAAGTACATATAAAATTGTCTATCGGATATCTGAAGTAGACGGGTGTCCAAAGAGTAAATAAATGGCCTTGACAGTCAATTCAAAAGATAAGTTTACCAGTAAAACCTGAATGATCAAGGAATAGCAAGTCTAAGAAGGGTGAGGAACTTAAACTTTCCCTTAACCCATCCCAAGCCCGGGTAAAAGAGGTGGGTTGTATCAAGTAGGCAGCCAATGTAAAACTTTGCCATAACTATCCATGAATCCTGATAGGCAGACCAGGATTCGTGTACCAACCTCAATTACTTGCGAAAAGGCTATGATGATGATTTTCTCATGACATGATATCAGAGTCGTGCATAGGTACCGGGAACGGGAGTGGCAAGAGCTCCAGGATCGGGAGCAGGAGCGGGAGCAAGAGCGCGGAGCGAGGTAGATTCAAAGATCCGTGGTTTGATGAACGAGGTCCGTAGATGGTCCAATAAAGGGATCGAGATCCCTGACTTTCAGGGAGCGTGTTCCATATCTTCACTGGAGTAAATTCTTTACTAAATGGGATCGCTTTCCTCCATGATAAGGATCGAGGTTCTCGAAGTTCACTTGTCAACTGTTTTGTAACTTGGGAGTGAATACCAGTGAACAATATTTTTAACATTTTTCAAATTCACAAACCTAGTATCAATGTGAATAAAATGATCTAACACATAGCGATAATAGAAATCCAATATGGTGAGGTTATACCTATGTCCTCGATCCCATGTTAACAATGGGAATGGAGGGTGATAAAAACAGCACACCTACCTACATTGGTCTGCCTACAACATGTGGATCCATTAGTAAAATTGCACACCTACCTTATATTGGTCTGCCCACAACGCATATGTCCTCATTTTTGGCACCAATCAATTGGATTGGGCAACTCCCACTCAAATATCAAATAATTGTGATAGATTGCTTCCAAAAAAGAAATGCCGCAATAGTTAAGTTCTCCTTGGCAAAATAAGAAAAAGGAAAGACATTGCCATATATAACTCCCATTAGCTCTCCTCTATCAAAGATTGCTAGGGGTTCAAAGACATATATAAGAGAGACCTCAATTTCCACACACACATGTTATTCCATCACCCATAAGGCAATCTCATGAGTGGCTCGATTTGGTTGACAAACACTCAAGCAATAGAAGTCCTTCAAGAGGTAGACAAGACCTAGTGAACTAGCTCCAAGGAAGTTGAGCATATTGACATTCTTCAATTGAACCATAACGCAACTAACTTTTGTATATCCTTCTGTATTCTTGCTTCTCTCCTTGTCCTTGTAAACTATGTAGGAAATAATGGAGTTCGGAAAGATTGTAGGTAATAAAAATTTGGAGGTCCACACTCAATTGTCTATGAACCAAAAAAATGTATCGGTCAAACTCGGTCCCAAGTTAAATGATACTCGATTCCAAGTTGGTTGAATCATGGTTCCGCTTACTCATGGAACCATGATCTCTGGCATAGAGATCAGAATCCCATTAGATGGGATCGTGTTCCTCGATTTCTCGAATCGAGATCCCAAATATCAGGAAGCGCCCGGAATCAAGATCCCATATCCCGGAGCGTGGGATCGAGCTTCTGGAGCGGAAGCGACCCCCTCCTTAGAAGATCCCGGTAACTATGGAGTCATGTACATTACCTTCAATGCCAGGGTAATGCTAACCTTTAAAAAGAAAGTAACAACCCTAATAATGGTCACATGCGTAGTCGTTTTTTTATATATCTAGAAATAGTCCTTGGTTATGAGCGCAATATATAAAAAATGGTGCGATTCCGGATGAAGTACAAAGAAATCTCAATAGAAGATTAAAGAGTGTAGCCAACCTCACCAAGTAAAACAGAAGCCACATGCACGCACACACACACACACATGCGCATGCACACAATCGCACATGCAAACTAGCAATAATAGGAACTAACTATCCAACCAAGAGAATATGGAAAGCTTCAGACCATGAGACAATAGACATTACAACGATCTCCATCCAAATCAGTACAATAATCTTGTTTGGGTGGTAGATCCAATACCATATTAGCCAATTTGGCATTTCTGGGGTTTTCTTGATCAGGAACATGATACTATTGAATGCAAAAAGTATCGAAGTGGAATGCATGGTCATCGGTGAATTTAAAAAGGTAGCAAGCATCAACAAGTTGAAAGAGAGGACTAAAGTATTGGAGGGACACCACACATGTGTAACCTATCAAACAAAAGGAGGAAGTGCAAACTACAGAAATGGAAAACATGGAATATGTGAAGGGAGAATTCTGATTGAGACATGCTCTTGCAAATTTGGAGAGTTAGACCATCAGCTGAAATATACATGGAAGTTCCTCTAGAATACACTCAAGCAACTTCAAGGTTTGTAAAAATAAGATGGGCATCTCATGTCCTTCATTGGCTCCAAGAATATGGTTTGAGAACTTTAGCCTATATTCCTCAAGCTCATATTTCCAAAGAGCAGTGAGGATCATTCATTGTTTATCAAGACCTACTATACTTTTCTCCTTTAGAGGCAAGGAAGGCACTAGGATGGAAGACCTACCATACTTTTTGCTTCTATGGATGGCATAACAACAACAAAAGATGATACAAATAGCACTGAGAGATCATGAAACGGCATCAATCAATCATTTGATCGGATGATCAAGAGAACTCAACAACTGAGAAATCATGAAATGAAATCAATCAATCATTTGATCAGATGATAAAACTTAACAATTTCAATGAATGGAAGTGTTGATATTTTTCAAAAAACTATTGAAGATGACAGATAAGTCTCAGGAATTAAATCTAAAAAGAAAATTCAGCAGAGACCCTTTAAAGGACATAATTCAATATCAGGAGTGCACCTAGTATTAGATAATTGAGCAGATATATTATTAGCCAAAGGTTTATTTAGAAGTGTTTTAGAGAGGTTCAAGACACCTCAACCATGTCACTCAGGGAATTATTCCCTCATCTTCAGCTTCACCATAACTATATAAGTATGTAAATTGAGATTGGCAAGCTGACAAGATTCCAGAAACTCTACTCCAAGCTATTAAGTAGCATCTAGGGAAATTTGGTCTATTGTAAGAGAATTTCCGGATACTGTATTAAAGCAAAATATTAGCAACTCCCCTAAGGAAATGTATTGGGGTTTGCTCATGCCATTGTGACCAGGTTTCACATTTAAAGTAATGTCTTTCACAAGAAAAATGAGCATATAAAAGTTGATTGTCAATATATACAGAAAGAAATTAAAGAAGGGATGGTGAAGACTCTTTGTATACTCTCTCATACTGGAAAGATAACACAACAAACAAAGCAATCATGTTTGCAAGCTTACAGGTGTAGGCATTTACTCTCCAACATGCAAAGAAGTGGTAGATGTTGTCTATGAAGAACTACAAGGGTAAATTTTCCTCTCTAAGTAAAAAGTTGCTATGTCAATTAGTCATATGAATAAAACATTGTGCATTTCACTAGTAGAATCGTAATCATCAGCCTCGATTAGTGAGGATGTAACATATGTGAAAAGATGAGTTAAGACCTGAGGTTCCTAAACAAACAAGGGACTTATCTCTAAAGAGCCAAAACTAAGGCAATTCTCACCCTAGTCTCTATGTGCTTGGGATATTCTTGGGTAGATGAACAATGGGAGAGAGAAACACAAATAACAACATTTTTCTAGAATATATAAGAATCATAAAACCATTTTGTAAAATGCATATACACTAAAAAAGTTACAAAAACTGGATGACAACTGAGGTTTCCCTTAGGCACTCTCCTAAGTTGCCTTCAATCACAAATGACAAACAGATACAAATAAATCAATGTTAAGAAACAAAAGCCTTTCTTTGGACAATTTAAAAATGAAATGTTGTTCAACAATGCACAAGCATTCAAGAGTTTAATGTTCACAAATTTCGTTATTTAAAATATACTTAACAAGTACAAAGTCACAAAAGAAAAGAGAAAAAAAAATACCAACAGACATCCACTCTGGGGGTCGAATTGCACACTTTCCACGCTTCTTTAGAGCTACTGCCAGCCAAAGTGGCACTTTTGCAGGAATTTGTGGAGTAAAAGGACCATAGTCACCCTGATAATGAAAACTAAAATGAGTTTGGATTCTTTTATCAACCATATTTCCATCAAGTATCCTGACATGCATGCTTAGAACAAAAGCATAAACAAATAAAAATTCATCATAGAACATTCAAAAAAACAAAAGAAGGTATGCATATCAAATACATATACAATTTCAAAGAAATAGGTGTATCTATACTTATTTATCCATACATTAATACATGTGTCAATGCAGGTATGTATACATCCACAAAATATATGCATGCGTGCTGCATGCATATGCCTTGGCGCACATACATACATCAGCACAAATGAAACATTTGTTTTTCTTTTCTTTTTTTTGACAATTCAGCACAGATATACTCAATCAGACGGTAAATTGGTCTTAGATGTCATGCCCTAAATCATCTCTAATAGCATTCTGTAAGAATTGCTGCTAACAAAAAATATCACAATGGAGAAGAATTTAAGTAACATTACACAAATCATGTTTAGGGCTTCCACTCTCAAATTTGGAACAATGTCTACCATCTCGTCTTCCGCAAAAAACTCAATCTGTGCAGTTTTCATCCCATCCAAAAAAAACAATTAGCTAAACATAGACATGATCACATCGGTAAAATATTAAAAATAAAAAATGAAACAATAAATTAAGAATACAAACCTCTAGGAATGGTAGCTCAACCAGATAATGTTAAGTAATAATGAATGTTAAAAAACTGGAATTAAAAGAAAGAGGAATGAAATGTAGGTTAGAATCACCCGCCTCTGCTGGAGAGAAAAGAGAGACGTGAGGATCAGACTGACCAGCCATGCTGCAAAATCTAGGGTTCAAAAACTGAAATAAAGTTAGTAATAGTTATAAACAATCTGAGAAGTAATTTACGGATAAGTCAAGAAATAAATATCAAAATGGAATGAGATGGGAAGAAACTGGAACAAGAGGAAATAGGAGATTTGAAAGAGTGGCAGGGAAATGGAGATATACCTGAAGATGAGGAGCTCTAATGTTTTGATGGAGGGGCGGGAAATGGTTCCTGATCTGCATTTGGTGGGAAATTATTCATGCGGAGCTGGACCGCATTTCTACATATGCGGTCCAGAAAGGGTAAAGCATCCATCTTAAAGATGGATGCAAGTACGTGTTCCGTATAAAAAACAATGGAATATAACGGTCCAAATGTTTTCTTATTAGAATTATTATTTTTAGTTTTTAAAATTTATTTATTTATTCATATTCATGATCTTCATGCTAGAGATTACGTGTCTTTAAAATTAAGTCTTAAAATCCATCTCAAAAATAAATTTAGCAAGAGCCCCGCATTTTTACATATGCACATCTGGCCGCATAGGAATTAGATCCATATTTGATTGATTTCACATAATTAGATGGAAAAGTGTTTTATGCACTATGGACTCCTAATTACATCTCTACCTCTGTCGAGGTATTAAGTGTATATAGATTTGCTCTATCTCTAGAAGTTTTAAATTTCAAAGTTGGAGTTGAATATAGATTTTCAACCGACATTAGAGAACCACAATTCTTGAGTAAATTTTGAGGTACATCTTACTTATATAGTAGGAAAAATTACAAAAAACACCGTAAAATGGACTATCAATACAACTTACCCATCCCAATCATTTCTCTCACTTTTTTTCCCCAAACCTGCTTTCCTTGCAAATAATCCCCCAACCCAAAAGTAGCATGAAATAAGACTAAACTACCCTTGTTTGTTTTCACACGGCCTTCCCTCTCCTGTTTTCACACACGCTTCAGTAATACAAACACACGCTCCGGCATTCTAAATCTGCGCTCTGGCAATGTAGGTATGAGCCGCAGCGCTCTGGCATTATAAGAACTCGCTCTGGTAGTGCAAAGACGCGCTCTGGCATTTCGCTCTGGCATTGAAGTCTCTGGAGCCACAGTGCTTTGACAATAGAGGGCTGCGCTCTGGCATTCTAAATGTGTGCTCCGGCAATACAGGTCTGAGCCACAATGCTCCAGCATCATGAGAACGTGCTCCGGCAGTGCAAAGACTCGCTCCAACAGTATGCTACTTGAGACCCACAAATTGATTTGGTTTGTACGGAAAGGGCATTTCCGTCCAAAAAATAACAACTTTTTTACCTTGGGGGATTGTTACGAGGAAAGGTTGTTTTGGGGACCAAAGTGAGATAAAAAATTGGGGTGGGGGTAAGTTGTATAGATAGTCCATTTTAGGGTGTTTTTTATAATTTTTCCTATGAGGTAGGCACCTTAAAAATTTGCAAAAAGTTGCAACCTGATACTATAAAACTAAGGTGTATCTCAAAAATCCAATAGAAAAGAGGGTTCTAAAGTTGAAAAACCTTCCAATTGATCATCACAACTATATGTAAAGAGAAAACTAAATTTCACGATTAAAATGGTGTAACTTGTAAAGGAAAAAGTTTATATAAGATGTCCACCTTTATTTTGAAAGTAAGGTGCAGGTCAAAAATCCACCAAAAAGGTTGATCTTCAGAAGTAAGGTGCACCTCAAAGATCTACCGATGCACCTCAAAGATCCACCTGAAATATTATTTTGATGTGGAAGAACCCCACAATTGATGATCTCAACCTCACGACATATGAATATTAAGAAAAAGATTTTAAGTCTTAGATATTGGGCATCATGTAGCATAATACCTACACCGTCCATTGTTTTACAAATTTTTGAGTGTTTGTAGATCCACTTGATCTACACCATTTTTGGAGCTTTAACATTCATGATTAGGGATGAAAATAGATTTTTATATGAAAATAAGGGTGGAAACGAGCCAGGCCAAAAACAAATGAAGCAAAAATAGAAGAAAAATAATAAATAAATAATAATAATAATAATAAAAGAGGGTCGGGCTAGCATTAGCCCTTGCCTGGCTCTCAAGCCTTAGTTTGCAGCCTAGGCGTTACTTTTTCAAGGTTAGGCCGATCAGGCAAGGTCGGGCCGCCCGGCCCATTGCCTGCCCCACCCTTAAATAAAACCCCATACTTTTTTCATAAGTTTTGAAGATATTCTTAAGGTTTAATTAAATGTTGCCCCTTCAAAGCGACCACTTTCAAAAATTTCATATATATTTGGGCATTAGATGCATGATTTTGCGACTCCAAAAATAGGGCCTTCAAAATCTTTTTCCATTTTTTTTTCTATGGTCTACAGGTTATCAACCTATGAAATTTTAGATTTGACGTCATCTTTAAGAAAGAATTTTGAAAAGAACCACATTAAATGGGACCCACCACAAACCGTCCCCTTTTAAAAGCAAGAGAGAGGAGAGATGAGAGATTCAAGAGCTAATAGCCAAAAGATAAGTGAGATTTCTTTGGGTTTTCAAAGCACTTAGGGCTTGTTTGCTTGCTGGAAGATAAACGTTCTCTGGAAACTGGAAGTTTTTTATGCTGGGAAGTGGAATGTGTTTTTTTGAGAGAAAGTTCAAAGATATTGTTAATGTAGAACGATATTATAGAATCCAAAATAACGGCTTCAGAGAGGGTAGAACCTCCTTGCCTAGGGAATCAGCTAGCACCTTAGCCTCCTATACACATGAACAAAAGAGATAGAAAAGGAGGAGGCGAGATCCAAAATCTGAAATAACAAAGATTTTAACTCCCAAGGATGTTTCTGATCCCCTTTGCACCATTTCACAACATTGAGGGAATCCCCTTGAATAATATAAGAAGCCCCCAAATTCCCATCCACATGGGAACGAAGGCTAAAGAGAAGGGCAAAGATCTCTGCATAATTTGCAGTCCGGACCCCAATTGGCCTTGCATATGAGAAGATCACATTACCCATCCTATCTCTGAAGAACCCCTCCAAAACCAGCAAGACCGGGGTTACCCAATGAGCTACTATCAAAGTTGAGCTTATCAGCCCCCAAAGGTGGTACCATCCATCTGCCTTTGGGCCTACACTTTTGGAAACCCAAATGGAAAAGGTTAAAAAGATTACATCTCAAATCCACTACAAAAATATTATGTCCACAACTCGTAAATGAGAGGTACAACCAGATGGAATGCAAGATTTTCTCCAAAACTTTTCCAACTGGCAAAGAGATACCTTCAAACATTCTTCTATTTCTCTCTCTCCAGAACTCCCATAGATTGACACCTCTAGAGATTTGCCATACAACACTCTCAACCCTTGGTA
The DNA here is from genome assembly GCF_000471905.2 of Amborella trichopoda. Next base: position 3,995,396 of record NW_006498846.1, read on the forward strand.
AAGTAACTGAAAGATTATGAAGAACCCCAATCACCGACAGTGGCATTACCAATGCAGCCCCAAGCTGGTCAAAAAACCACCTCCAAATACGACTAGCAAATGGACAATGGAGAAAGAGATGATCACCAGCCTCTCCGTCTTCCTTGCATATGAGACATATATTCAGTAAAATTTTCCCTCTCTTAATCAGATTATCAACCGTGAGAACTCTGTTTTGAACCGCCAACCAAAGAAAACCTTGCACTTTGAGAGGTAGGGTCATTTCCACAAGATAGCTATTTCAGGCATAGACCATCGCACCCTATCATGGTAGAGTAAATCATACATATATTTAACTAAACTAATCCCATTTTTGTCAATCTCCCAAACTACCTCATTAGAAGCATTATGCGGGATATAAACATCTTTCAATAGTCTATGAAGATCAGCAAACTGAGAGAAAACCAAATCAGAAACCCTACTATAAGGCAGAGTAATATTCCACTCAACATTACTACCCCTACGAACTAAAAGCTCGGCAATAGTGGCTTCTTGATTAGTCATCAAATGATAAATCAAAGAAAAACTTAATTTCAATAGGCAGTCCCCCAACCATTTATGATGCCAAAAGGAGATATTGCAGTCATTACCCACACACCAACGAATATCACGATGTATAAAGCCTTTACATAAATGGATAACCCTCTAGCTGACTGACATGTCCCTTACTCCATTCCTATTCCCCACCCACATACCAAACCAATCCATTCCATACTTTGAAGCATCACTTCGTACCAAAGGTGGTCTTTAAGAGTAAGACATCTCCACCACCATTTACAGAGCAAATCTTAATTAACCAGTTTGATTTTCCTAATCCCAAGCTCCCCTTCCTTTTTAGGCGTACACACTTTATCCCAGCGAAGGAGATGGAACTTCTTCTTCTCCACAGAGGACCCCCACATAAAGTTTCTCATCATAGTCTCTATTTTCTTTGCTATCGAAGCAGGAATTTGTATAATAGACATCTGATAAATAGGTAAGTTTGATAGGCATGCCTTAATGAGCGCAATCCTCCCCCCAAAAGATAAATACTTAAATTTCCACAAATTTAGCTTAACTTGGATACGCTGCAAAATTTTATCCCAAACTGCAACAGGGAGACGACCATCTGAAATTGGCATAACCAAGTAGGTAATAGGGAAAAATTCAATCTTACAATCAAACAACTGTACAAAAGAGGAAACCTCTGCATCAAGGCAAATCACACCCACCATACCTGTTTTCCCAAAATTAACCTTTAAACGCAATGCAACTTCACAGTACTTCAAAAAAAATAGCAATATTTGCAACTTGCGTATGTTGTGCTTCACAAAAAAAAAGGGTATCATCAGCATATAGCAAGTGTGAAACACATGGTCCCCCATTGGGCATTTGAAAGCCTGCAAAGTGACCATTCCTCATGACATTGGTAAGCATCAAACTGAAGCATTCCGAATATAAAATGAAAGGAAAAGGGAAAGAGGATCCCCTTGATGTAGTCCCCTGGTGGCCTTAAAAAATTCCATCGAGTTCCCTTTATAAAGAATTGAAAAGTGAGCTGAACACAAACAACCCAAAACCACTGCTGCCACTTTTCACTGAAACCCATATTTTTCATAATTTCTAACAAAATATGTCATTCTACCTTATCATAAGCCTTCTCCATATCCAATTTAATAACCACCCCCGGATTCTCATCAAGGATCTGAGAGTGAATGCACTTCTGTGTAATCAGAAGACTATCAGAGATCATTCTGTCCTTAATAAAAGCCGAGTGCAAGCCAGAAATAATAACAAGTAAACCTCCTTTAGTCGCTCAGCCAAGACCTTAGCCACAATTTTGTATAGACTCGTAAGAATGCTAATTGGTCTAATATTCCCCAATACAGCAATCATAGACTTTTTGGGATCAAGGCAATAAAAATAGAGTTAACCCCTTTAAAAAGGTTTCCACTTCACAATAATCCCCTGGTCATTTCCAATAGCTCAGAACTAATCAAACTCTAAAATTGGTGAAAAAAGATTAGAGGGAAGCCATCAAGACCAGGTACCTTGTCACCAGGTAAAGCAAAAACTGTCTTTTTTAACTATTCCAAAGAAACATCTCTATCCAGGATAGAACTCAGGTGAGGCGGTAAAACTTTGAAACATACCCCGCTCAGTCTAGGGGTACAACTCACTTCTGAGGTAAAAGCACAGTGAAATTGGTTAATAATAGCACGACTCATACCCTCACCATCATCCGCGTCAACACCATCAACCTCCAGGCCAAAAATATTATTTTGGGGCCTCCTGGCATTTGCAATAGCATAGAATAATTTTGTATTCATATCCCCCTCTTTCAGCCATTTGACCCTGGACCTATGTTTCCAATACACCTCTTCCACCCTCTTAAGTTCTAGTAACTCATTCAACTTGGCACTTCTCTCCTCAGCCATCTCTATAGTCCAAGATCTTGTTTGCTTTACTTAATCTGTAGTCTCAATAGAAAGTAACACTTCATCAACCTTTTCTTTTATTGAATAGCATTTCTCTTTTTTCCAATCCATAAGCTAATGCTTAATATTGAACAATTTCTTATGGAGTTGAAAATCAAGAGACCCACTGACAATCGTATTCTCCCACGTGCTTTTAATAAGGTTTAGAACATCCTTTTCCTATCAAATTTCAAAACGAAAAGGTCTAGTACCTCCCAAAAAACCCTTAAAGGTTAACAAAATCGGAGTATGGTCCGAAGAGAGCCTGGGGAGTGCTTTAAGCTACAGGAAAAAATTCAGACCATTTAGGGAAAACCAGGAACCTATCAAGTTTAGACGTGAAGAGGAAAGTCACACTCCCATTAGACCAAGTGAATTTCGCCCCTACAATTGGAAGGTCAATGAGGCATGTGACTCAATGAATCTATTAAACAGAAGCATTGACGAAGTAATCACTCCCCCAGCAAAGCATTCATCGGCCAACGGGTAAAATTAAACCCCCCCCCAATACAAATACGATAAAGAAATTGAGAAATGACTTCAATCATTTCCTCTATAAAACAAAATTTTTTAACAGAACTATGTGAACCATAGACATTCATCAGACCCCATTGAAACTCAATTTCAAGACCCACAAAGCCAACAAGCAATAAAAAATCCTTTTTGACAATATAAAAAGAAAGCAAAACCGTAAGGTCCCAAATCAACCAAATACCACCAGACTGACCCACTAAATCAATGCCCACAAAATCTACTGCTCCATGTCCCCAGACTTCCCTAACCCCAGAAAGATTAGGGCTTGGAAGTTTGTTTTCTTGCAAAATAAAAGTAGTAGGTTTATATTTACTAACAAAAAATAGGATGTCTTTTTTGCGCTTGGGGTCACCCAAAGCCCTTACATTCCAAGAAAGTAATAACATTAAAGAGATTTGGGATGGGAAGAACCTAAACCATCCTCCCTTGGTCCAAAGTAAACTTGTTTGAGCATCATCGCCTCCTCCATGCTCACATCATCAACATCATCCCCCGAGGAAGAAGAAGTGATGGCGATATCATTAATTTGAGCCTCTTTGATCACCACTCCAGCCGCCGTATCACGCTTCCCTTTCAGTAACAATATAGCAGATGAGCGAGTACCTTTAACAGGGCTTTTACCTTTTTCTTCTTCACACTCTTCTCCTTAACAAGGGTAAGAGTCTCAACATCTCCACCAGACATCAATGAATTAGACTTATGATTTTCACCTCCAGTGGGAACCAATTTTCCAACCCTGATTTTCTCTATGATATCATGAAAAACTACCCCAATGAGTAAATCGAAGTCCATACTACTGTCATGAACTATCGACCCCACTAACTTCTCTGCTTGATCAACCCTACCATCCACCGCAGAAGTCGAGTCCATCCCCTGTGGCTCTCCGTCTTGATTCTCCTCCGACACTTAACCAGGCACCGTCTTAGAGAGATGAAGAATTAGGGGATGTTCCTCATGAATCACAAAGAGTGGGGCCATGTTCACTACCTCGATTCTCGACACCAAGTCTTGCTCTTTTCCTAAGGCACAACAACATTCTCTGGTAAGTTCAGGACAACGCCTTCAACATTACCAGCCTCCGCCATAGCAATTAGTTCAACATCATCTATAACCACCAAAGCTAGCGAGTTGACCAACAGAGGATCAAAAGACAACCTCTTCATAGCTCGGGTCTCCCTTGCTGCACGTCGATGCCACAAAGGATACATGGTGGCCAGAATCGCAAGTATCATTTGGATAACTATCACCTTCTTCTGCATCTCCCACTGTGAAGCCAAAGATTTGAGATGTTGAAGGAGCACCTTCTTTGAACTTAAGGGATGAGAGGCAAACCTCTCATAATCGACCGCCTTCACCTCCGTGAACCGATCGCCACCCTTCTTAGCAATGTCAGGGAGCTCTAAGTGTCTAACTACCGTAGATTGCGCCCATCCCAAAGAAAACTGCTCGTTTAGGTTACTCGATAAAACTCCCATACCTACACCTTCATCCTTTTTGGAAACTTCCCTGGAAACTTGCGAATGTATCTTTGATGGACACTCGGTCACTTTTGTTGGTCCCACAACACGGTCAATAACGGATTGCTCCAAGCCTGCTATATTATTCGTAAAACGCCCCACAGGCACCCAACACTTACGAATTTCAAAATTTTGAAATTTCCTCTGCAACTTACCGAAATTGCGAGGACCTACCCACTGCTGGTCGGAATTCCAATTTTCCGGCCTAGGCTTACAATGGTGCATGACCTCCTTCCACCCAGATTTTCTATCAGGGTCATTGTCAACCTTCTGCAATCCTGAATGAAAAGAGCCTCTCTCAACAGTTTCTTGCATCATAGAAATGGAGAAAAATTCTTGACCCACTCGCAAGGTCAATATTTTAGGGATGTGTGCACCTTCCAATTTCCATATGCAAACTCTTACAGATCTAAGATCAACCCCAGCGAAAGCAGACTTATCAACATCACAGAACTCACCATATTTGTTAGCGAGTTTACGAAAAGTTTGTAATGACCAAGCATGGGCAGGAACACCCAATAGTCTGATCCACATACTACATTTTCGTAGGTACGATTGATGAGAATCCGGCCTCCAAGGGTCAAGGGATAACAGTTTCCTTCTAATACGCACAAAACGATTCTTCAAAGCCTCATCAAAGTCTATCTTAGAGAGAAGGAGAAAGATGATCTTGTTCTCTCCCATAACCTTAACCTTTGGAGCATACGACAATCTCCAACTCCTTCTAGCCTAGTCAGAAAGACCGAAAATATCCGTCGAAGGGGGAGAAAAGGATCCCACCACTGGGAAATGTGCCTCTAAAAGAATGCCTCCTGAACGATCATACCTAATAATACTGACCACAGTCGCGCCATCTCCACCTTTAGCATCACCATCACCATCCCCATCAGAAACCTTGGACTCCTCCATTCTTTACATCGCCATTGCTGTTGCCCTTTTTTCTCTCTCTAAAACCACCACTAATACTGCCCCTTTTTCTCTCTCTAAGACCACCACTGCCACTTTGATGTTGCCCCTTTTACTCTCTCTCTAAAACCACCACCAATACTGCCCCTTTTTCTCTCTCTAAGACCACCACTGCCACTTTGATGTTGCCCCTTTTACTCTCTCTCTAAAACCTCCACCGTTATTGAAATTTATCCTCTTTCTCACAAAACTCCATCACCATGTTCACCTCTGCCTTTAAATGGCTCACCTCTATGGTAGATGATCCCTTAGTAATAAAAACCTTGAATCCAAGATCTAGACTAGAGAAACCCAAATCTAAAAACACCACCTTTCAAAAAACCTAACCCTAGGCCATGAATCGCACTTCAACCTTCTCCATATTCATAAGCTTGGGAAGGATTTTCTCTCACTAATCCTCTTTCAATCCCCTGATTTCTCACTGATTACATGGTTTGGGATGAATTTTCTCTCTCTAACTCTCTCGACAATAGCAGGGGCCTTTTCCCTGCTTGTTCTCTTCAAATTATCCACCAAAAAGCTCTTCAATTGCTCCTACGCACCAGCAATTGGCTCCACTATCAACGAGATCATGAGCCTAAGCATAGAAAGAGACAGACGAACAGAGTAAAGAAAACCTAGAGACTTCACTCTCTCTCTCTGATCTTGTGGGTCGAAGTGGAATGTTATCTTTCTAGAATGTTTAGAAAGTTCAGGGTGCTTGTGTTTAATAACTTGCTGGAATGTTAAGGAACTTATGAGTATCTGTGTTTGATAATATGCTGAAATTTTAACAATTAATGCACATTGTTAATGGTGTGTATGACCCACTCACAGCAATCCATTTCCACTGGCACACAATGTGTATTAACTGGATCGTATATATTGTTAACAATGTATATGGAATGTATACACTTAAGAATGACGTTTGTTGACTATTAACAGTCCATGTATACTATTAATAGTATATCAGTAATATGGATGTTAAGAGTGAGGTTTATGAATTTGTTAATAGTCCATAAATATTATTCACAATGTCATGGTTTAACAATGTATGTACACAATAAACACTATTAACAATGTACATGAACTATAAAAAAGCATTGACACAAAGGAAAATTTTGTATAGAACCCTAATTCCCTATCTTATTTCATGATAGACCTTCCTTCTATTTTTCTTTCAAGCAGCATAAAAAAATTCCTAAAGATTTCACCGTACCCTCTCATCTCTTATCTCCATCATTTATTCACTTTTCACCATAAAACTTAACCCCAACAAACCTTTTTACACCATTTCAACCCAATATGAGAGAGACATGGAGCCCTCAACGTGGCATTGAGGGCTGAAAAGGCAAAAAATAAAAAAAATATATTTTTGGAATGTTTTGGGTTAAAAGATATAATGGGGTGAGAAACATAATGGGGTGGATTAAAAAAGTTTTTGGAACGTTTTTAGGTTGAAATGGTATAGAAAGATATGTTGGGGCTAATTTTTATGGTATAATGAAGGAGATAAGAGATGAGGGGGTACGGTGAAATCCTTAGGGATTTTTTCATGCAGCTTGAAAGGGTCTACCATGAAATAAGATGAGGAATTAGGGTTCTATACGAAATTTTCCCTTGATATAATAATAAATTCATTATTGAAGTAAATGTAACTAATTATAATACATATACAAAAAGATATTGATGTATTACAATCAATCTCAAAAATATTTCAGCAACTAATATTATTCAATAACACTCATATATAAAATTCAAGGAAAGAAAATAATTACTTTCTCTGTGTATCCTCAAATGGAAATTATTGCATGACCAAAAACAGCCAAATTCGCAACCTAAATTACCATAACAAACAATGCGCACCAATTCAACCCCATTTGCGTCAAATACATATGCCATTAACAAAACAACATATATCTCCAAGAACAAATAAACGTTAAAAAGTTCCATCAACTCAGGGTCAAATCAAAATTTTAATCGCTTACCTAATGGGTTTGGTGATAGTCAAATCCCCGTACACATATTCTATTCTAAAATATTATCATGAAAAGAAAAAGAAAACTTTTTTTGAAAGAAAAAAAGTGATCTCTATATAAGGGACTTAAGGGAGGGATAATACCCATGCTTTTGAGGGTCACCCCTTTAAGAGTTATGGGAATGGATCTCCAAAGAGTTGTGTCTACAAAAAAGAGAGACATTGCCTCTTAGATAGAAGCGGTATTCCCATGAAGTTTTGTGCTGATTTAGTTTCCACTTCTAGAAAGAGAAAGTTTCTCAGTTGCCCTCGAAGTTATATTTCTGGTGTGCGGTTATACGATGGGAAAGAAGATATTGATCGACAGTGCTGCTCGATCAAGAGAGCGGGTTTAGAAAGAAAGATCGGTTGGAGGTTTCTATCAATGTCTAGAGAGAAGTATATCTCTTGTAACCTAAAATTGTAGTCTTCATTGTGATAGTGGATTTCTAATCCTACGGGGTGAACCACGTAAATTGTGTGTTGTTGTTGTGTCTTTTTTAATGTTTGCTTGATTTCTCACACTCTATTTATAATTGCATTTATATACTTCTCATTTAACTAATCATGTACACGATATTGGGTGGGATCCTGGTATCGCAAGTTAGGGTTTCCTAAGAACTCTACAATTGGTATCAGAGTACAAGGTGTGTACGGGGCTAAAGCTTACATTAAAAAAACAATGAATGCGAAATTTGATGGATACATGGTTTGAGGTGGAGCAATGTAGAGGCAAAGTGTTTGTGAAAAATTCACAATGGAGACAAGTGAAAAGAAATCAAGAAATCTATTCAATGACAGTCGCTAAGGCAATTTGGTGATTTTACTATCACGGTAAAAATTGTTGGGTTTGGTGATAGTCAAATCACCCTACCCATATTCTATTCTAAAATATTAAGGGTATTATCGTAAAAAAGAGATGACTTTCTTGGGAAGCAAGAAAGTGTAAGGGAATTAAGGGAGGCATAATACCATCCTTTTGAGAGCCACCCTTTTTGGGGATTATGGGAATGGATATCCAAAGATGAGATGGGTCTCCAAGAAATAGACACATAGCCTCTTAAATAGAAGCAGTATTCCCATGACGTTTTGGTTTGATTTAGTTTCCACTTCTAGAGAGCGAGTTTCTCGGCTGCTCTCGAAGTTATATTTTCGGTAGCGGTTATGCGATAGGAAAAAAGATGTTGATCGATGGTGTTGGTCGTTCGGGAGAGCAGCTTTAGAAGGGAAGATCTGTTAGAGGTTTCTACTAATATCTAGAGAGAGGTATATCTCTTGTAACTTAAAACTGTAATATTCATTGTGATAGTAGATTTCTAGTTGATGAGGTTGTGGTTGTAGCCCTACGGGTTGAACCACGTAAATCGTGTGTTATTATAATATGTTTTGTTATGTTTGTTTTATTTGTCACACTCAATTTATAATTGCTTTCATCTACTTTGCATGTAGCCAATCATGTACACAATCTTAAGTGGGATCCCGGTACTTGGGATTCCCAGTTTTGTAAGCTATGAGTTCCTGAGAACTCTATATCACCAAAGGCATGTAAGCCCCAAAGAGGGAAAAGAAATGACAAAAACAGAGGCACATAATTCATTTAATTAAAAAATTAGACCAAATTTAGAATACTACCCCGTATTAGGCACCCCATTCAAGCCCTAAAGATCTAGACCAGAGTTCCTTGAAAAGCATAGTCAACTATTAACCCCTCAAAAACCCAATCGGGGTTCTGAGGCGACCCCATTCTTGTCCTCAAAGTGCCCCTCAGTTCTCGGGGCAACAATCAATCCTAGAGAGAGAAGAGGTCACATTGTAAAAGATTTTCTTGGAATTGGGTCAAGCAATTTATCAACAGAGGGAATAAATGTCAAACTCCATTCATCTCCTGACAGTTCCCCTCATTTCAAAACAACAATCAATCAGAGAGAGAGAGAGAGAGAGAGAGAGAAAGAAGAGAGAGCGAGAGAGAGAGAGAGAAGAAGAGAGAGAGAGAGAGAGAGAGAAGAAGAGAGAGAGAGAGAGAGAGAGAGAGAGAGAGAGAGAGAGAGAGAGAGAGAGAGAGAGAGAGAGAGAGAGAGAGAGAGAGAGAGAGAGAGAGAGAGAGAGAGAGGTCACATTGCAAAAGAATTACTTGGAATTGTAGGGTTTTTTAGAATCCCCTAGCTTGTGGAGTTCGAAATCCCAAAAATTGGCGTCTCGCCCAAGATCGTTTACATGATTGGCTAAATGCAAAGTCGAAGAATACAACTGTAAATCGAGTGCAAGAAATAAAGCAAACATAAAAAAACACCCGACAACAACAAACGATTTATGTGGTTCACCTTGTAGAGCTACATCCATGGCCTTGGCAACTAGAAATCAATTATTACAATGAAGATCACATTTTAGGTTACAAGAGATATATCTCTCTCTAGACGTCGGTAGAAACCGCTAACTGATCTTTCCTTCTAAACCCGCTCTCCCGATCGAGCAACATCATCGATCAATGTCTTCATTTCCACCGTATAATCGCTACCGGGAAGATAACTTCGAGAGCAATCGAAAAACTTTATCTCTTTAGAAGTAGAAATTAAATCAATCCAAAACTTCATGGGAATATTGCATCTATCTAAGAGGTCATGTCTCTCTCTCTTGAAGACCCATCTCCTCTTTAGAAATCCATTCCTATAATCCCCAAAGGGGTGACCCTGAAAGGGAAATGTTTCTATGTGCCCCCAATAATATGTAACTTATATGTGACCTCAATTCATAGTCATTCGATCTGCATCGCACGGCTACGATTGTTCATACCCCAATGTCACGTGAAACACTTTTTTATTTTTTATTTTTTCTATAAAACATTTTGCGATGAAATTTTGGGCATCCCATCATAAGATTAGGGTGAACATAAGAAAAATAAAAAATAAATATTTTCTGTAAAAATAAATGATCAAAATGCCCCTGAAATATTCAATGGTATTTTGATAATTTTTCTTGTTGAAAATATTTTATTATTATTATTATCATATGCGCCTCTATCAAATCTATGCATGCCCTAAATTTTTTTTAAAATTATTTATAGAATAAAAAATAAAAATGAAAAACTCTGAACTCCGATTAAGATCGGTCAATTGAAAGCCAGTTTGTGACATAGTGACTCAAGCCATCTTAGCCATCAACTCAAATCAGATGGTGAAACTAAGGTCACATATACTATATATGTAGGTGGGGTCACATAGAAAGCCTTCCCGACCCTCAAAAGCATTGGTATTATGTTTTTTTTCATTCTCTTTTATAAATATCATTTTCTTGTTTTTCAAGAAAGTCTCGTTTCTTTTTTTAATAATAACCGTAATTTTTTTTAAAAAAATATGATTATGGTGATTTCGCTATTACTAAACCCAACACGAATTGGGCCAAGCAATTTATCAGCAAAGGGAACAAATACGTCAAAAACCCACAAAATTCAAGACACGACACCGAAAGAAACAGAGGGAGAGAGAGAGTCATGTGCTCGTATCGAAATAAAATGAGAGAAGGAAATTAAAGGATTAGAATGGAACTTGGTATAGATCTTCATTATGCGTGAGCATATGCGATGAAGACATACCAGATGAGAGAGAGTCGAAATTAGAAGGGACGAAGAGAGAGAGAGAGAGCAGGGAAAGAAGAGCTAAGATAGCAGATGTGAGAGAAAGAGAAAGAGAAAGAGGAGATGAGAGAGTACCCGGGTGGGGCTTTTGCTAGCACAAACAGAGAGGAAGGAACAATAGAATGGCGGCCTCAACACGAACGAGAGAAGAGAGCCAGAGTTTTGTTGGGGTCATTCTCGACAAAACTTTTTGAGAGTTTTGAGTTCCCCCCCTTACGAACTTAAACTTTATCCTTTTCTTTGGAAGTAAATGGAACTTTTTGAAGAGGTTTCATTTTTGGTTGTTGTGGCAGTACCCAAAAGTGCCACGTGAAACGCAGAAGGGTTGAGGAAGATATATTGACAGACATAGACTTTCTTGCAATCAAATACATCCTAACTTTTGTTGTTGTTTCTCCGAGAAAATCCAGCCTAACTTTATTAGATTCTGAGAACTAGATGAAAATCGATAGCCTGAAAGCTAATACCCTATTTGGTAAATTGTGGTGCTGGGATCTTATTTGATAAATTATGGTATTAGCATTTTCACATGTTTGGCATTGAGCAAGCTTGTAATATATATATGGAAAAAGTTTATATAAAGATGCTACTTCATAATATAGAATTACCGATGCCCCTCAAAAATCCATCAGAAAAGGTGTTTTAATGTTGAAAAACCCTTTGATTGATCATCTCGACATCGAGATATATGACTACGAGAAATAAAAAGATTTTAAGTCCCAAAAATAGTGCA
>NW_006498846.1:4008279-4033394 GCF_000471905.2 Amborella trichopoda
TTTTCATTGATGGCATGAGTTTCATTGAAAACAATGTTTAAAAAAGCGGATCGGTGACCTGAATCAATCTCACCCATACACGTGTCGGATCGGTGGATCAGTTCGGAGAAATAGCTCAATTTGTCCTTAAAATTTTCCAAAAATCCCTACAAATCTTTAAAAATAGTGTTATTTTAGTTTCTAAAAAATTAGGAGTGGTGGATTATGTACTTTCGTTACTTTGTACAAAATAAGTGAATACTGAGACACTATTTTCATGTATTGAAGTATGTATAATTAGTGATAATATTACAACATTAAATATTGCATCAAACTAATTTAAAAACATTATAAAAAACTTTCACATTACAAGATTAAAATACTTATTTCCCATATAAAGTGAAATTAGTATCACTTTGAAGTATCAAAGATTTATTATAAGGATACAACCTTATAATGTAGAACTACGGATACACCTCAAAAATCCATCGGAAAAGGTAGCTTTAATGTTGAAAAACTTTTATTGATCATCTCGACATTGAGACGTATGACCATGAAAAATAAAAAGATTTTAAGTCTCAAAAATATTGCATTTTACAACATATTATCTACACCGTCCATTTTCAAGATTTCAAGTTTATAGATCTACTTGATTATAACCATTTTTAAATTTAAAATTTTAGAATTAGATATAAAAATAGATTTTGAGATAATCCTAAAAACATTTTACAAGAAAATTATATACCATGATAAAATTGGAAGGTGCGCCTTACGTCTACGGCTACGGATGCATCCGTATGCCAAATGCATCCTTTATTAATTCACTTTACTCATCCAAAATTATCACTAACTAACTAATTATATTATTATGTACTGAAATATGATTTTTATTTTATAATTATTTTACTTTGCAAATAAGAACAAATCTAAAATATCTTACAATATTATCTAATTTAAAAAATCTTTTGTTCAACTATAAGAAAAAATTAAGACAATACATATTTCATAATGAAAATAAATTAACAAATAAAATACAAGATTCCGTTATCAATGTACAATTATAATTATAATATTATAACAAACATTTTTGGTTACCACTAAAAATTTCTATAATTAGAATTTTTTAAGTTTCAAAAAAAGATTGGGGGTGTTACATTATGTTCTTTCATTTTTATCAAAAATATGTGACTATTGAGATGTTTCTCGGTTTGAATGTCTTTATAACTATTGATTATAATTTAATACCATAATATTGAGTCAAAATGATTCAATTTTTTTTCTAAAAAAATCCATTTTATATGATAAAAAATAATACCCTTTATAAACTAAAATTAGTATCACATTAAATATTTATTAATTATCTTTGCTCATCAAAAATTATAACAACCTAACTAACTATAATACTATACATTGAAATTGAAAAGATTAGATTATATTTTATAATTATTTTACTGTACAAGTTAGACTAAATTTTAATTTTTTCTAATAACATCTAATTTAAAAAAAATTATTTACAACTATAGCAAAAAATAATATATTATATAACTTATAACATGAATGAATAAATAAATAAGATACAATAGAGAGGTTGTTATATAAGATTTTAGAGGGAGAGAAATCAAGGAGAGAGAGAGAACCAAAGTTTCTTTTGGTTAATTAAGAGACTCGAATTATTAAGGCAAGAGAGGGAGAGAAGGCAAGAGAGAGAGTAAGATACAAAGTCAATTGTCACGGCCCCGCCCCCCAACCCCTACCGTACTTGTCGGAGTGCAACAAAGTACGGGACCTGGATCGAGGGTAGCGAATACCACTCAGGTCGGAGTGCGCTCGACGCCTTAGAAAAGCGGTAATCAATGCAAACAACGAAAGAAAACAAAACTTCCACAACACACATACACACATGTACAACAAACGCTGAACAACCAAGTCCTCAAACCGTAAATTCACTGTACGTAAATTTTCTAAACTATTACAAAAGAGTTCCGGGGGTCAGAGGCCCAATTTATTACACAACTTTCAGGATTAAACAAAAACTATGGCCAAGCTGCCATCATAACATACAATAGAAAGAACTTATGCAAAAATAGCGTGCGCTCCAACCACTAGTTGCAATTCTTGTACCACATGTCCTCGACCAAGGCTATCACTCTACAAGGAAGGAAGTTAACGGAATGAGCTTTAAAGCCCAGTAAGTAAATCCAGATGTCTTGTGTCACAACTATATCAAGCAACAAGTTATAAGTGATTCTTTTTTAGGGGTGATCAGTTTCAATGCAGATATCATATACATTAGCACTTTATCAAAATCTTTCCATCCTGAGCATCATGGTAGATTATCAAAACTATAGCTTGACAAGCATAACAGGTATACACAACACTAGCAGGCATTAACCAACTCACTCCCTAATTTACTACTCCCGAAGTAGGAGCCATATCCATCAGGTCAAGTCAGTCCCATTGCTTAAGGCTTATACTATCTCTCAAGAGGGAAAACAATGATAAATGGATGACCCATTTCATAATGTCTTCACACACACACACATACACATAGTCCCTAACGCGCTTTGGGGCTCTTGATAGGCGGAGGCCTTGCAAGACACAACCCTCAATGATTCTCTAATTGGAGGGAGTTACACTACCAATGCATGATCCATTGCATAGTGCCACCCTCCCATATGACTCACATCTTGACTTCTTTCCTATCATCGAGGGTCAGGGAAAGATTTCAACTGTCGGCACAACTTTCTTATCAGATCAGATTACACTACCAACAGGTAACCCGTGCGTAGTGCCACTTATCACATTCACATAAGAGAGATTTCATTACACTACCAAGGGATAACCTATGCGTAGTGCCACTTATTACATTCATATAAGAGCAATCACATTACACTACCAACGAGTAACCCATGCGAAGTGAACTTACCACATTCACATCAGAGCTATCACATTGTACTACCATCGGGTAACCCGTGCATAGTGGCACTTATCACATTCATATTCTCATCAGAACATATTCTTATCAGAGCACATGCATATCATAACATATTATTACTATGTAAAATTCTTAAGGCATGTCGAGAAATCACATATTATTTAGCTTGTCTCAGAATCATGCACACATATCACTATAGAGTGTGCATCATAGTCGTATGCACATGTCATAACAGGGCACATTACCCAACATGCTTTTATATCATAACAGTGACCCCTTCATAGGAAAATGAGCATAATTTCCTAACCATAGAGAATTTCGACATAGTTCCCAAATTATTTTTGAAGTTTAACTCATTCACATTTCATTTAAAAGTAGTTTGAGTTTATTTGGACATGATTTGGTCAGTGAACAGCTCATTACAAGACATGTAAAGTTTTTGGAAATTCCCTGCAATCATAGCAGCAACACCTTTATAGAAACATGAGCATAATTTTCCAACCAAAGAAAAATTTGGAATAGTTTCAAAATAATTTTTGAATTTAACTCACTCATATTTCATTTAAAAGCGATTTGAGCTTATTTGGACATGATTTGGTCAGTAAATAGTTCATTACAAGACAAGTAAAGTTTCTGGAAATTCCCTGCAATCATAACAGTGATACCTTCATAAACCAATGAGTATAATTTCCCAACCATAGAGAATTTCGGCATGGCTCCAAAACTATTTTTGAATTTAACTCACTCATATTTCATTTAAAAGTAGTTTGAGCTTATTTGGACATGATTCGGTTGGCAAACAGCTCATTACAATACATTTCTGGAATTTCATATTATAATTTTGGCATATTTTAGCAAATGGCTCATAACTTTTTAATAAAAAGAGATATCGATATGGGGTCTTTTCCCCCTTCAATTAGGTTAAAAGGGATAGTTCCCCAAAACATTTCATGACCAACAGAGAAAATTTCAATATTCAAACTATTACTCAAAGGGGAGTCATAATTCTGAAAAAAAAGAGTACATACTTAACTAAATTTCAGAAACATATTCTTACACTGACATCAATTTTCATACCTTAACAAACAATGAACATGCATCAAGAAAAGCATGGAACATGGTTCGTGGATCCACGTACAGTATTAAATAAACTTCCAAAGCATTTCACAAGCCCAAGCCCCAAGGATGGTGGGTTTGAGGTCATAAGTTCTCAAGACTAAGGAGCTGGGCGTGAGAGAGAGAGAGAGAGCAAAAGCTTATGGAAGGTAAGAAGAGGGGTTTATAAATAGTAAAAGAAAGATGTGGCAGCATGTGGGTGACAAGTGGCCGCCTTGGCAGCATGCAAAGGCTTAGTGTCAACAAAAGGCATGCAAGTGCCACTTGGCACACAAAAGGGCATGCAACAATCATGTGAAGAGCTGTGCTAGGCGGCACCACTGTCTGCTGCGTACGGCGGTGCTTTCTCTCCTTTGGCACGCACGACAACACTCTCTCTCCTCTGACACGTACAGCATCACTCTTTCTCCTCTGACACGCATGACATCACTCTCTCTCCTTTGATGTGGACGACAGTGCATCACACACACGGCGGCACTCTCTCTCCTCTAGCATGCATGACAACACTCTCTCCTCTAACATGCACATCAGCACTCTCTTTCCTTTGTCGTGCATGGAGGCACTCTCTCTCCTCTAGTATGAAAACCTTATTCCTTACATCACCCTCCCCTTAAAAAGGATTTTGTCCTCAAAATCATATCTCTGTTAATCAAACAAATGGGGGTACTTATCCCTAATCTCATCTTTCTGTTCCCAGGTTGACTCATCCTAGGAGCGATATTCCCACAAACACTCGGACCAAGGGGAACTCCTTGTTACGTAACACCTGCACCCTTCTGTCCAGTACCTCAATTGGCCGCTCGATAAAGGTCAGGTCCTCTCTGATCGGAATCAGTCCGTATTTCAGAATATGTGATGGATCGGGCTGATACTTCCTCAATAGAGATACATGAAAGACATTGTGGATGTTTGCCCACTCTGATGGTAGGGCAAGTTGATAAGCCACGCCTCAAACTTTTTACAGAATCTCAAGAGGTCCAATATAACGTGGACTCAACTTTCATTTCTTACCGAATCTCATAACGCCCTTAGTTGGCGACACCTTTAAGAATAATCAATCACCCACGTCAAACTTGAAGTCACTTCTTTGATTATCGATGTAACTCTTCTGCCGACTCTGAGCTGTTCTGAGCCATTCTCGAATCAAAACAATCTTCTCTGAGGCTACTTGAACAATTTATGGCCCTAAAATCCTCCTTTCATCAATCTCGTCCCAACAGATAGGTGACTTGCACTTCCTCCCATATACGGCCTCGAAAGGCGCCATCTGAATACTAGCGTGGAAGCTGTTGTTATAGGAAAATTCTATTCGAGGAAAATGATCATCCCAGCTTCCCTTAAAGTAATTAACACAAGCTCTTAGCATGTCTTCCAAGGTCTGAATGGTTCTCTCTGATTACCCATCAGCCTATAGGTGAAAGGCAGTACTAAAAGTAAGTCTCATCCCCAAGGCTGACTGTAGACTAGCCCAAAATCTAGAGGTGAATCTAGTGTCCCTGTCGGACACGATGCTAACAAGTATTCCATGCAACCTCACTATCTCCTTGATGTATAACTGGGCCAGCTTATCCAATGTTTAGGTCGTGCGGAACGGTAAAAAGTGGGCAGGTTTAGTTAGACGGTCCACAACAACCTAAATATTATCATGGCATGAACTCGTTCTAGGTAAACCAGAGACAAAGTCCATAGTAATGTGCTCCCATTTCTATTCTGGCACGAGTAATAGCTGCAACAACCCGGTGGGCTTTTAATGTTCAGCTTTCACCTACTGGCATGTTAAACAATTAAAGACAAGTAGTGTCACTTCTCTTTTTCATGTCATCCCACCAGAAAATTTTCTTCAGGTTTTGATACATCTTATTACTCTAAGGATGTATAGCATAGCGAGAGTGGTGAGCTTCCTCCAAGATAGCTCTCTTCACACTCTCATCATTCAGGATACAGACCTGATCTCTGAATCTCAACAAGTTGTCACTACTCATAGAGAAATCGTCTCTTTTTCCCAACTTCATCTCTTCCAAAATTTTCAAAATTTTCATGAGTTGGGGATCCTTCTTTTGTGCCACTCGAATTTGTTGAAAGAGCTGGGGTTTCACCCTTATGCAAGCTGTCATACTTACCACACTACTCAAGGGCAAAGCTGGATGCCATCCCACTACATCCTCCAATAATTTTATCTCTTGAACTAACAGATGAGCCACTGATATTACTGGTTTCCTACTCAGAACATCAACTACTACGTTAGTCTTGCCCAGGTGATACTGAATGGTACAATCATAATCGTTTAATAGATCCACCCATCTCTTTTGTCTCATATTCAACTCTTTTTGGGAAAACAGATACTTGAGGCTCTTATGATTCATAAACACCTTAAACTGGGCTCCATAAAGGTAGTGTCTCCAGATTTTTAGAGCGAATACTATAGTTGCAAGCTCTAGTTCATGAGTTTGGTAATTCTATCCATACGACTTTAATTGTTTGGAGGCAAAAGCAATGACCTTCCCATGCTGCATAAGTACACATCCGAGCCTTTGTGAGAGGCATCGGTGTAGACTATAAAGCCTTCATTTCCTTTGGGTAAGGTCAGTATTTGAGCCGTGGTCAGTCTCTTCTTTAGCTCTTGAAAGCTTTTCTCATAGTCATCTGACCACACAAAATTTATATTCTTCTGGGTTAGGCGAGTCTGAGGGAGCGCTAGCTTCGAAAATCCTTCTACAAAGCACTGGTAATATCCTGCTAACCCCCGAAAACTACAGACCTCTGTCACATTTGTTGGTCTTCCCATGATAGAATAACTTCAATCTTAGAAGGGTCGACAGCAACTCCATCCTTAGAAACAATGTGCCCCAGAAAAGCCACACTAGGAAACCAAAAATCACTCTTGCTCAATTTGGAATATAACTTTATTGACTTTAAAGCTTGAAGGACCACTCTCAGATGTTGCTTATTCTCAACAAGGCTCTTCGAATATATTAGAATGTCATCAATAAAGATCACAACAAAATCATCTAGAAAGGGTCTAAAAATTATATTCATCAAGCTCATGAAGACAGCTGAGGCATTAGTCAGTCCGAACAGTATTACTAAAACTCATAATGGCCCTATTGAGTTTTGAAAGCTGTCTTGGAGATATCTTCCTCCTTGACACGTAGTCGATGATAGCCCGTTCAGAGATCAATCTTAGAGAACACTTGGACCCCTTGAAGTTGGTCGAAAAGGTCATCAATCTAGGCAGAGGGTACTTGTTTTTCATTGTTACTTGATTCAACAGCCTATAGTTTATACAAAGTCTCATGGACCCATCCTTCTTTTTCAAAAAAAGAACCGGCACCCCAAGGCGATACACTAGGTTGGATGCACCCCTTTTTAGCAACTCATGTAATTGTTCTTTCAACACTTTCAGTTCTGTTGGGGCCATTCTATATGGGGCCTTGGAGATGGAAGTAGTATCAGGGACCACATCTATCACAAACTCTATATCCCTAACTGGAGGCAAAGAGGTCAACTCCTTAGGAAAAACTTCTGAGTACTCTCTTACCACTGGTATCTCTTCTAGCTTGGACTAGACGTCCCGATTCTCTACTACATAGGCTAAGTACCCAACACATCTTTTGGCCAGAAGAAGAGAAGCCCGAAGGGTAGAAATAAAGTGTAGAGGGAGAGCATCCTTGATACCCACAAGGTGCAGTTCAGGCTGGTTAGGGCGTTCAAAGGTCACAGTCCTATCATAACAGTTAACAGTAGCATGGTGTGTGGATAACCAGTCCACGCCTAGAATAACATCAAAATCCTGAATATCTAAGAGTATCAAATAAATGGGCAAGTCGCACCTCTCAAGCAAAACTTCATATTGTTTGTATGCCTTATCAATTTCCATATAATCCCCTATAGGTGTGTACACTACTAAAGTATAGTCAAGACTTGAAGGTTCAATATTCATATGGCATGCAAAATGAGATGCAACAAAAGAATGAGAGGAACCAGGATCAATCAAGACTTTAACTTCTTTACCATAAACAAATAACGTACCTTTGATCACCGAGGTAGACGACTTAGCTTCGTTCTCCGTAAGTGCAAATACCTGACCTTGAGTCTTTGGCCTGTCTTTGGGCTTTGTCACCGAGCATTCCTTAATTAAGTGGCGGGGCTTGCCACATAGATAACACGCTCCCGACTTCTTATAACATTCAGCCGCAGAGTGGTTGTTTGACACACAATTTGAACAGGTTGGGCATCGGTTATCCCTCACATCACTCGGAAAGGTCTTTTGAGTTTTCCCGCTGCCCTGATTTGCTCGCCCCCTAAAATCTCTCCTAAGATGTGGCCAAGTCTTCTTTCCAAAACTTTCAGGCAGTACGGACCTCACTCCCCCCTCTTTCCTCAACCAAAATTCCTCGCAATCCCTCTTAACCTTCATAGCAAGGTCTACCAATGGGGAGAACAACTTAAGGTTGGCTAATACTACTCTCCCTTTGATATCTGGTCGGAGGCCCCTTTCAAACTTGCTTGTCTTGTGCGCTGTTGTATTGATGATGTGGGGCGCATACCGAGAGAGCTCTGCAAACTTGGTTGCATATTGTACTACCATCAGCCTTCATTGTTGCAGCTCAACAAATTCGACTTGCTTCCTCTCCCGGATAGAATCGGGGAAATATTTTTCATCAAATGCCACTAGGAAATTATCCCGGGTGGCCTTAGTCCATGTCTTCATCCAAGACTGCTTTACCAAGCTCCACCAATGTTCGACCTCCCCTTCCAGCATAAAAGTTACCAATCTGACCTTTTGCTCATCTAAGTAGTGTAAAACATCCATAATCTTCTCTACTTACTTCTTCCATCTTTCAGCTTTCTCCACTCCCCCAAGCCCCGTGAATGCTGGAGGTGATAGCCTCCCAAATCTCTCAATTAGCCTACTGTCTGCCTGATTTGGGGCAAGGGCAGTTGGGGTCAACATATAGTCTTTCATGACCTGAGTCAAGGCCCCAAGTGTCTTGAAGAATTCTCCAAAGGCCGCTGCATTCTCATTATTAGAACTCGCAGTGTTGGCACGAGTCCTCATCATCTTGACCTAAAACAAAACACTTAGTTCCTAACCTATCCAAAAACCACCCTAAGGACGCTCCTAAGACTCTCTAAACCAAGAATCCTTTCCTGACTACTCTGATACCATAATTGTCATGACCCCGCCCGCTGACCCCTACGGTACCTGTTGGAGGGCAACAGAGTGTGGGATGGTGATCGGGGGTAGCAAATGCCACTCAGGTGGGAGTGCGCTCAACACCTTAGAAAAATAGTAATCAAAGCAAACCACAAAAGAAAACAAAACTTCAACAACACACATAGACACATGTGCAACAAAAGCTTAACAACTCAATCCTTAGACTGTAAATACATTGTAGATAAATTCTCTAAAGTATTTCAAAAAAGTTCCGGGCATCAGAGCCCCAATTTATTACATAACTTTTAGGATTAAACAAAAACTATGGCCATGCTGCCATCAGAAACATACAATAAAAAGAACTTCTGTAAAATAACGCAGGCTCCAACCACCAGTCGCAATTCATGTACCATCTGTCCTCAACTTGCAGCTATAGCTCTACAAGGAGGGAAGTTAAAGGAATGAGCTATATATCCCACTAAGTAAATCCAGATGTCATGCATCACAACTATATCAAGCAATAAAGTCCTTAGTGATTCCTTTTTAGGGATGATCAGTTTCAATGCAGATATCATATACATTAACAATTTATCAAAATCTTTCCATCCTGAGCATCATAATAGATTGTCATAATTATAACTTGACAAGCATGTCAGGTATACACAATACTAGTAGGCATTAACCAACTCACTCCTTAATTTCCTCCTTCCAAAGTAGGAGCCCTATCCATCAGGCCAAGTCAGTCTCATTGCTTAGGGCTTCTACCATCTCTCAGGAGGGAAAACAATAACAAATGGACTACCCATTTTGTAATGTCAGCATACACCCACACACACACACAGTACCCAACGTACTTTGGGTCTCGTGATAGGCGGAGGCCATGCAAGACATGGCCCTCAATGGTTCTCTAGTTGGAGGGCGTTACGCTACCAATATGTGACCCAATGCATAGTGTCATATACACATAATGGGGGGTGTGACCCTCCCATGCGACTCACTGCTTGACTCCCTTCCTATCATCGGGGGTCAAAGAAAGATCTCAACTGCCGGCACAACTTTCTTATCAGATCAGATTATACTACCAAAGGGTAACCCATGCGTAGTGCCACTTATCACATTCACATCAGAGCAATCACATTACACTACCAACGGGTAACCCGTGTGCAATGCCACTTATCACCCAATCACATTACACTACCAACGGGTAACCCGTGCGTAGTGCCACTTATCACATTCACATTCTCATTAAAACATATTCTTATCAGAGGACATGCTTATCATAACAGATTCTTATCATGTAAAATGCTCAAGGCTTGCCGAGAAGTCACAGATTACTTAGCTTGTCTCATAATCGTGCACACATATCACTATAGAGTATGCATCATAGTTGTATACACATGTCATAATAGGGCATATCATACAAGTGTTTTGAGCTTATTTGGACATGATTTGGTCAGTAAATAGTTCATTACAAAACATGTAAAGTTTTTGGAAATTCCCTGCAATCATAGTAGTGACACCTTCATAGAAAAATGAGCATAATTTCTCAATCATAGAGAATTTAGGCATAGTTCCAAAACCAATTTTGAATTTAACTCACTCATATTTCATTTAAAAGTGGTTTGAGCTTATTTGGACATGATTTGATCAGTAAATAGTTCATTACAATACATATAAAGTTTCTTGAAATTCCTTGCAATCATAATAGTGACACCTTCATAGAAAAATGAGTGTAATTTCCCAATCATAGAGTATTTTGGCATGGTTCCAAAACCATTTTTGATAACTCACTCATCTTTCAATTAAAATTATTTTGAGCTTATTTGGACATGATTTGATTAGTAAATAGTTCATTACAAGACATACAAAGTTTCTGGAAATTTCCTTCAATCATAGCAGTGATACCTTTATAGAAACATAAGCATAATTTGCCAACCTTAGAGAATTTCGGTATGGTTCCCAAACCATTTTTGAAGTTAATTCATTTATATTTCATTTAAAATTAGTTTGAGTTTATTTGGACATGATTTGTTCAGTAACCAGTACGTTGAAAAACATATAAAGTTTCTGGGATTTCATATTACAATTTTGGAATATTTTAGCAAATGGGTCGAAACTTTTTAATCAAAAAAGATATTCATATGGGGTCTTTTCCCCCTTCAATTAGGTTCAAAGGGGTACTTCCCTACAAAATTTCATGATCAACAGAGAAAATTTCAATATTCAAACCATTGTTCAAATGGGAGTCATAATCCTGGAAAAATAAAGTGTATACTTAGCTAAATTTCAGAAAAAATTTCTTACAATCACATCAATTTTCATACCTTAACAAACAATGAACATGCATCAAGCAAAGCATAGAACATGGTTCTTGGATCCACTTACAACATTAAAGAAACTCTCCATGCACTTCACAAGGCTAAGCCCTAAGGATGGTGGGTTTGAGGTTACAAGTTCTCAAGACTACGAAGCTGGGCGTGAGAGAGAGAGAGAGACAGTAAAAGCTTATGAAAGGTAAGAAGAGGGGTTTATAAATAGCAAAAGAAAGAGGTGCAGCGTGTGGGTGACAAGTGGCCTCCTTAGTAGCATGCAAAGGGCCAGTGTCAACAAAAGGCATGCAAGTGCCACTTGGCACACAAAAGGGCATGCAACAATCATGGAAGAACTGTGCTCGGCGGCACCACTGTCTGCTGCGCACAGCGGTGCTCTCTCTCCTCCGTCACGCATGGCAGCACTCTCTCTCCTCTGGCATGCATGACATCACTCTCTCTCCTTTGACATGCATGGCAGTACTCTCTCTTCTCTAACGTGCATGACAGTGCCTCACGTGCACGGCGACACTCTCTCTCCACTTACACACATGGTATCACTCTCTCTTCTCTGACGTGTATGACAACACTCTCTCTCCTTTGACATACATGACAGCACTCTCTCTCATCTAGCACGCACGGTAGTGCCTCACGGGCAAGGCAGCAGTCTCTCTCCTCTGGCTTGAAAACCTTGGTCCTTACGTGAATGGACTAAATTAATCCCACATCAAAAAGCAAATGAGGGTTTTGCCTCGATAAATATCTCGACAATATCGGCCAGGGTACACAATAAAGCATGTGGGGCTACTCATATTATGCGAATGGAGGCCACATGGCTTTGAGTAATAAATATTGTGCAGTGGGGGTTATATCCCCTTGGTTTCAAATAGTTTTTCAAACATGCTCTAGTTACATAAACTGTACCGGCTCACTGTAGCGAATCACGCTATTCATTGTAACAAATCGGGCAATTCGTGATGTACGTTAGAATCTATGATTTCCTATAATGATACGTTTGGATCTCATTTTATTAGAGGAATCGAAACGTCTTCGACGATACCCAATCTGATTCACCTGATTCCAGACTGGAGAAACACTGGTTGAAGTTTTATTGATCCCAAACAGGAGAAATTTTTGTTGTTCCCAAACAGGTGAAAATTATTGGTAACAGAAAAAATCATGCACATTCATCGCTTTATTGTACAACGCCCTAATTTTTATAGGGTTCCAAATTTGTGTGCAGGTTGTATAGATTGTTACAAAGTAATGTATAGGCTGAATTACCTTCATAATAATATGTGTATGCAAAAAAGAAAGGAAAATATTTTACGAAAAAATATATACATGTTACTATAGATTCAGAATCCCCCTTAAACTTCAGATGGTTAAGTAAAATCATGAAGAGTTTGGAGCGAAACTAAGAGAACTAAGGTGCAGTATGTATTTTGGTAAGTAAGTCAGCCAACTGGTCAAATGAGGCACTACATGGAAGATAAATTGTGCTTGCCAAAAAAACTTGTCGTACAAAATGACACTCAACTTTTATATGTTTGGTACTTCCATGGAACTCTGATTGAAATATAGATGGTGCTCATTATCACAATAAAATAGTATAGGAGAGGTAACAATAATACCGATGTCAACAAACAACCATCAAAACCAAACAACTTTAGAAGTAATTTGTATCATTGCCCTATATTTGGATTTTGTTGAAGATAAGGCAATATGTTTTTTGTTTCTTCAGGATAGAAGAGAATCACCGAAAAAAATACAAAATTCTATAGTTGATTTGCAATCACTTGGGTTCCCTGCAAAATTTGAATCTGGGCATTACCAAAAGTTTCAGTGAGGAAGAAGAGGTGAAAAACAAAGCCTAGTTTAGAATATCTCTAACATAATGAATGATGTGTAAAATCACAGTTAAGTGGACAGATTGACGAGCATCCAGGAATTAGCTAACCTGATGCACTGCATAAGTAATTTTGGGAGAGAAATATCAAATAGATCAATTTTCCATCCAACTATTAGTAAAATATTAGATCAATGAGTGGTTGACCATCTGTTGCCTCGAGTTTGACATTCAATTTACTGGGAGAGTTAACTCTCGTCGTATCAGCCATGGCGAGCTTGTGAGATAATTTCTAAGGCATAATTGAGTTGAGATAACAATTAGCTGCAAGGAGAATTAGTAACTTCTAAGTCAAAAAATTAGTGCAAGAATCTTAAGTCTTTCACTTCAAATATTTGATTGAATTTTTGTTTGATCTTCTGAATAATGCCCATATTATCACCAATATTATCATATCATCCACAAAAAGTAACAAAAGTGTTCGCCCTGTAGAATATTAGGCACAAATAGGTTTGGATTACGATAGCTCTGTCGAAATCTTGTTACTACAAACCACATTACGAATTTTTTCAAACCAAGCACAAGGTGTTTGTTTTAGTCCATACAAGGCTCGCTGAAGTCTACACACCTTGTTTTGAGAATCTATAACTCCAGGAGGTAGCTTTATAAATACTTCCTCATTAAGGTCACTATTAAGAAATGTATTTTTATCTTCTAGCATGTATAAATGCTACTGTCAAATCAATGCAATAGAAATAAGTGTCCAAACAATTGTCATATAAGGTTTCAGCAAAGTTAATTTTATATTGTTGGTTGTATTCTTTTGCCACAAGGCGAGCTTTATGTTGGTTTAACACTACCATCTGTTGTTTTTTTATTTTGTATACCTATTGGCAACCAATAGTTCTCTTTCCTTTTGAAAGAGGTACAAAATCCCAAGCATGCATTCGATCGAGTGCATTCAACTCTTCTTTCATTGTTTGTTGACGAGCAGCTTCTTTATAAGTTTGATGATCAAAGTAAGAATGAACTGAAGCAAGAAAGGCTTGATGTTGGGGTAAGAAGGTTTCATAATCAACAAAGCTTGCAGGTGTGACAGAGACAAGACTGTTGAGTCAAACAACAGGGACTTACACGAGAACATCAGGTGTAATTGTCTAATCAATGCTTTAGGCAATAATATATTGATTGTCTTCCTAGCTTTCCAATATATGGACATAAGAGTTTGGAATAGTATCAGAAAATGGGATAAGAAAGGAGAGAGCTGATGATGAACTTTCAACAGTATTTTTGAAAAAGAAAGTATGTTCAGAAAACACAACATATCTAGATACCTTAACTATTTAAGACACTGGATCATAACATATGTATCTTTTTGTTAATTATGATAGTCCATAAAACAACATTTTTATTGTCTTTAGAGACACTTGTTTCGTTGAATTGGTGGCAACAACACAAAACAAGTTTAACAAAACACATTAAGAAGCGAGTAGTCGGTGTGTGAGTGAGCAATTCCTAAAAAGGTGAATGCCCAAATAAAGTAGAGGAAGCCATCATGTTAGTAGTATGAATAGCTTCAACTTAGAAAGCCTGAGCACTAAAGTGGGCAAACGTAGTGCCTTTGTGGTTTCTAAAATGTGACGATTTATGTACTCTGCAATACCATTTTCCTCAAGAGTGTAAGGGCAATTCTTTTAGTGTTGTATATTTTTATAGAAAGAAATTTTGAAATATCCCTCTAACATAGTCCTCTCCCAAATCAGAGGTACAAGTCTTTAATTTTGGTAGAAAATTGTGCTTCTACATATGAATAAAATTTTTAATGAAAATTTTATAAATTTCAGTTCAATTGTTCATAAAGAATACGAATGTATAATGAGTATAGTCATCAATAAAGGTTATAAAGTATCATGATTCCCCTTTTGATAGAATAGGAAAACATCACCATACATCAATATGCACATGATCAAATGCAAAAGAAAAAATTGAACTAGTTCGAGTAAAAGGGCAGGCATGAGATTTTATAAGTTTTTAAAGTTTGACAATGTTTAATATAAAAAATATTTATATCAAACAAGACCAAGAACATCACGAAAGAATAAGAAAAGCAATTGAGAGTAAAAATATGACCAAGACGTTGATGATGTGACCACAATGACTAATAGAACATAAACTTAATGAGGTGGCAAATGAAGGCAGATAGTACAAATCTCCAACTTTATGCTTAGTATCATTAGCTTCCTCGACTACTAATCCTATATGGAATATCCAAAAGGAGAAAACATAACATTACAATTGCACCGAGTGATCTGATTAGCAAAAAGAAAATACATGGTAACAGAGGGAACATGATAGATATAAACACTTACTTTACAAAAAGGGTCGGAAGGGTAAGTAGAGCCAATTTTTGAACATGTTATAGTGGCACAATCAGTAGTATGAATAATATTAGAAAAATTCTCACAGTCTACAAGGAGAGACTCAGTACTTGTCAGATGACGAAAGGCTATTGAGTCAATCAACCAAGAAGTGGAAATAGAGTTAACCTGAAAGAGAGATAGTTGGTTCACACGATGATCGAGATTGGGAGAGCATCGACTACAATTTCCCCATTGTAAGGGTCATCGTAGATGGCACCATAGTAGTAGCTTAAGTTGTAGGTGATGAATGTGAAGTACATCCATCTAGTTGATGGCTTATATCAATAACAATAGCAAGGTTGGGCTTCTTCTTCTTAGTATATATGAATGTCATAAGCCTGAGCTCTTTGCAGTAATTACATCTGACAAATGACATATTCTATCTAGGTACATAGGAAGCATTCTACTTTTTCTCTTTTGAGCTCATTTCATCGTAGAGGTGGAGTTACGACAAAGAATGTCTTCCCCTTGAATGCTGAATTTAAGTACTTAACTTTTGTTCTTTCAATGATTAGTTCAGGAAGGGCTTTAGTTAGAAAAAATGAGGGAGTTTTTATTTAGCATGCATTTCTAGCACTTTCAAATTTCGGTTGAAGAGCCATTAAGAATTCAATAACTCGAAATTCGTCTAGAGATTTTTCAAAAATTTCTACAATGGGACTAGCACAGGTCCATCAATGCCAGAGTGTCCCAGAGCATCTACATGGATGAATAAAAGATCTGAATGGACTGATCTCCTTGTCTAAACAAGCGCAGTTCTTGTACTAACTGATGTTTCTGTGCCCATTTAGTCTGATGATAAATTTCTTCAAGAAAAATCAATGCTTCATAAGCAGTTTTGAAATTGCTTAGATTATCGTTGATGATCGCATCAATCATGCTATAATTTTATGGTTATCTTATTTCTTTTAGTGCCATCTAAATACTTAAACAATCAGTTCCATGAGTTACATTTTTCATAAAAGACACTTAGAAAGTTTAGTTATCCTCTTGAGTTTTATAGGAACTAGCTGAAAAGATTTGGATTTTTCCATTATTCTTTTTTTAGTAAGAGATACAGAAAAGATCCGTCAAAGTGGTATATCACTACACCCAAAGGTGACAATAGAAGATTTATAAGATGGTCTATTTCAAGGCTTACAAAGTGGTTCACGTCACTTAGGAGCCGTTTGGGTTCCTGAGAATCTATTACATGACAATATATTACAAGGAAATATGACATTTCTACGGTTTGGATACACTTTAATAGCAAGAAAATAGAAAGAGATTACCTAAGATTACCCAAGATTTCTCCAAAAATCACGAAGGCGCATTGAAGGGTGAAAAATCTATTACACATCTTGACGGGTAATATTTGGGAAATCTTTTGCATGGTTCTCTTTCTGTCGTCTCCCCGCTTAAAAAAATGCCAACCAGCCATTTTTCCTTCTCCATTTTTTCCTCTCTCAAACTTGTCTAAGGAACTTACTAAAGCGACACTTTTTTTTTCATTGGTAATCCTTTCTCTCTCTCTTCTTGAGCCATAATAACTGTTTTGCATAGGTGCTCCCTCCCTCTGTAAGCCCACCCCCTTTCTCTTTTGAACCCTAACTGGTTTACATAAGGTGCTCCATCTCTTTAACCAGTTATTTTGATGTGATAAGCCTTATCTATTTAGTATTATCCAATGCCTCAAAATTTGCTACTGCAATTACCAAACTTTCAATTTACTAATCAAACTTCTTTCTATTTTTTAACTTATACCATAAAGATTTTAATTTGTTATCATAAATTTATTGCTTATTTGAAATTATATAGAGACATTTGAAAGACTTTTATAATAAATAAATAAAAATAAGGCTTATCACAATAAAAATATGTTATTCCAATCATATTATTCGAATAACTTATCATGTTGAAACCAAAGTCTAATCATGTTAGAAGACATGTGATTTCATGTAAATGTCAAAAGCATGCAAAATAAGTAGGAAATTGTGTGATGGTAGCTTTAGAGTGATACAAGTTATTATTAAAAAATCTTTTTGAAATGGAATGATAATGACTTTAATTTCTCATTTGAGTGGAATTTTGTGACAAAAAAAAAAAAGAAATGATAGTTTATAGGAAAGTGCTCGTAAAATGTTGGTAATGCATTTCTCATATTTCTTCCAAACATAGCCAAACAGTAGTAATGTATTTTTCAAGGGAAAAGCTTTCTATGTTCCCCCTATAACATAGAAGTTCTATCCTCCCCCTACCATCCAGTCTTCCATTTTTTATCAAGAGAGCCACTCACCGTTTGATCTTAGAATCGACGTCTCAAAGTATTTTATTTTGAGTTTTTTAATACAATTTTTCTGAATATGAAATTTGGTACGTGCCATCTTTTCATTGGGGCGCACCTATAAAAAATATCAACAATAATTTTTAAATAAATAATAATAACCAAAATACCCCTTAAATCTTTCAAGGGTATTTTGGTTATTTTATTTTATTGAAATTTTTTTATATATATTTTTCATTAGTGCGAATTTAATAGAGGAATGGACATCCAAAATTTGGTGTCAAAATAGTTTATAGGAAAAAAAATAAAAATAAAATAGTTTAGAGACGTGACATTGTAATTGGGACAATCTTAGCCCTCCATTCAAAAATAGACGGTTGGATAAGATGAGGATAGAACTTCTATGTTGTAAGGAGAACATAGAAAGCTTTCCCTTTCCCAAGTTGCATCTAAATACTATCCAAACAGTAATAATTCATTTGTAAGTAATGTATTAGACAAATAATATATTTCACAAACAATATATTTGCAGGTATTTAAACGGCCTTTAAAAAATTTCCAAGGCTTAAAAAATGGTTGACGACGCCTAAAATCTCATAAGACCCCAATGAAACAAAAGAGAGAAAGACCAATTACAAAATCACAAAGAATGCCCAAAGTAAAATACCAATATATGAAAACATGTGCCGACATCTATCTGTATCGCTGATTTTAGATTGTAGTTTCAAGGGTGGTTTTTATGATGGTGATTTCAGTGGGTAGTTTTACATATGGCGGTTTAGGTGGATGTTTCAGATCTAGCAATTTCGTTGGGTGGTTTTTCTATGATTGATTTTGAGGGTTTTCCAAATTGCTTTTTTTTTTGTTTAGTGGTTTTCTAAAGGGTGGGTTGTTTTGTAGTGGTTTTTACATTGGAAGGTGGTTTTGAAAAGTGCTTTTATAAAAGGTCGTTTCAATGAGTGATTCTGCATAGTGGTTTTCAAAAGATGGTAGTTTCACAAAGCAGTTTCAACTCAGGCTCACGCATCTGATTGATTAGGCTCGGATACCATGCTGGGAAAATCTTTTTATTTCAGACATAAAGCCCTAATCTTTATAGGGTAATTATAGGTTATGTAGATTGTTAAAAAATAATATATAGAATGTACCACCTTCGTAATATATGTATGACAAAAAAAAAAAAAAAAGGAGAATATTGCACAGAAAAAGTTATACAGGTTGCTTTATATTCACCATGACCACATCCGAACATCCGAAACTCTGATACTCACAAGCAATATTCCAATTAGCTTTAAAATGTTTAAAATGGGATGACCTCATTTGAAAATGGTTTGTTTAAATGTTAACAAGGGAACGAGAATGAAACTCCAAAGCTCATGTCGTGGCACCCATCACCCTGCGTCCCTATAACCCCCTCTACCTAGAACCCATTCTCTGGTAAGGGTGTTTCCCTTTTGAGCTGAATCAGCGTTTGCAAAATGGGGTGGTTCAAATCGAAACCGCCTGGTTAGATAGGAATCGATCGCTGCCTAGTTTCGATTTTGGCCGGTTTTGGTAACCCGGCTGGATATTTTAAAAAAAATTCTTAAAAATTTGTATGAAGTTCCAAAAATAAGGATTTGTTTACAATCCAGCTGGACATTTTTTTGACCAGCCAGGACTTTCCAGGTTACGTCGGTTGAACCGACTGGTTTACTGGTTACTTAGTATCAGCCCTTGGCCGGTTTTAGGGGCTGGTTCGATTTTTAGAGCACCGGACTGAACAAGCTGCCACCATAGACCTCCTCCAATAACTTTGTCAAATACTATTCAATGTAACTATTGATCTTCTTCAACAACTTTGTCAATACTAGTTAGTGTATTGAGACTTGGCTGAGTCCACTTGGACTCGACCGAGTAACTCAACTGCGCAAGCTGAGTTCTGGTGAATTAGGCGTACAACTTACCAAGCCCAAATAAATGCTTGAAATATATATATATATATATATATAGTAATGATCCTATAGGACCCTCTCCCATCCATGTATGTAGGACCTCAAAAGATCACCATTAAAGTTGGCATGGATCTTTAGAAAAATTATCACATAGGTATGAAAATTGACTTTTCTAAATATTTATGCCAACTTTAACAGTAATCCTTTGGAGGTCCTACACACATGGATGGGAGAGGGTGCTATAGGATCATTTCTCATATATATATATATAATACTAAGATAATGGTTATAAATACTTCAGAGGATTTTGTTAATTTTAAGGTAGCTGGGAACTTTCATATTTTCTTGATTTTTAATTTTTTTCAAATATTCAAAGTATAATCCCTTTTGTAGCTTCTAATAATTCTATTAATCATTTTAGCTTTTTCCAATTTTAATATATATGTTGGAGATCTTTTTAACTTCTTTTAGCTTTTTTTTCACTTTTTATGGGGTCCATTTTACTCAACCAAGTCCGCTTGGACTCGGCCAAATTACTCGGCTCAGCTAGGCCAAATATCTTGGCCAAGTCGATTTTCTATACAATGCTATAAGCTGGAAGGTATTTTTCTCTCTTTTTCCTTTCTTTAGATAGATATCATTTAAGATTCAAAAGTTCATTTCTCAATCGTTTATATGCAGGCATACTTTATGGATGGCACACAAGTGGTGTTCATGAACAGATGGATGGAATGTTATTTGATGGTAAAAATGTTCTAATTTATCGCAACATATGAAGAGTATGAACAAAAAACTGCACCAAAAAAAAACACGAGAAATAAGTCAAGAAAGAAAGAAAAGAAGCATTTAGGACGTAAAAATAGGAAATAAAAGTAAATACTAAGCAGCATGAAATCCTACAAATTGCTAGAAAATAACATGATTTTTTACATATCTTTTAATACAATATAAAAAAGATACATATTTTTGTAAGATATTCTCAAATCCATACCGTCCAAATAAAATAAACGTTAGAAATAAGATTGTAACCTTATATAACCTTTCACCTTAACCTTATTTTCAAATGCCAGCCACATAACGAACTATGCAGCTGCATCAGTCGTATGGCTCTGCTAGGGGTGGTGGCGAGCCCTCTTTTGGCTGAGGTTCAAAAAACAAAGTTTCTTTTTTTAAAAAAATTAAGCCTAAATTTTTGCCTTGTACCTTTAATTGATTTCATTCAGCATCATTCGAAGGATATTACCAAGTTAACTAGGGTTTCAAATTTGAATAAGAACATAACGAGAAGTACTTTGTGTTTTGCTTTTTTTTAAATAATCTTATGGTACTCTTGTTTTCTTATTTAGGTGCTTCCCATATTGACACATTCTTTTATGTACTATAAAATTTAACCAATGAATTAGATCATTAGATCATAGTATTTTACATATTAATTATTACGCAGAATGTTAAGCGGTCAAGAACAACATACCTAATTGGATGAGTATAGTTGAGATGAGGATGTTGAGATGGATGAGTGGCAAGATAAAAAAAGATAGAATTCGAAATGAATACATTTGAGATAACTTAGTTGTGGTTCCAATAGTCAACAAGATGAGAGAAAGTAATTTAGATTGGTTGGCCATGTGCAGCATATACTTAATACAACACTTGTTAGGAGGTACGAGTTAGTTCAAATAGAAGGCTAAAAAAATATAAGTGATAGGTCTAAAAGGACATAGTTGAAAGTAGTGAGAAAAAATATAAGAACTTGTGGCCTCACTGAGGGTATGGCCCTTGATAGAGTAGAATAGTAGACTAGGATTCATGTAGCCGACTCTAAATAGTTGAAAAAAGACTTTGATGATGATGATAATGATGAATTAATTATATTGAATAATAAAGACAAAAATTTTCTATTTTAACCTTTATTGGCAATTCAGACAATAAAATATTACGAAAAATACTAAAATGAAATGTCTACTATCATTTATAAGCATTTTAAATTTTTATATTGATAAATTAGTATAATTTTTAAATTTTTTGTATTCATTGCCTATATCAGAAGTAATGCACTCACATCATCAAGCCACTTAGCACAATAGACCCCTCCAATCACCTCGCACCGCATCTCTCATTTGATAACCTATCTTGATCATCTTAGATAATAATACTTTCTTTACAAATGTGTCGAGGCTCTTTCTTTTATTTGTTTGAAAAAATACCAGGTCGTTTCTATATTTCATTAAAAAAAAAAATATTGCCTTTTTGGTAATTGAGAAAGCTTTTTTTTTTTTTCTGGAGAAACTCTCAATAACTAGGCTTAAGAAAAAAAATAGAAGTAGAAAACTCATGGTTGGAAGCTGACAACGCGGTAACCTAAATGGGAAAACTATAGAAAACTAGAGCTAGAACTTGGGTAAAGAGAAATTGAGGAGGAGACATCATGAGGTCGGAGAAATAAAATACGGATGGGGCTTCACATTTCCACCCTTTCCGAGAGAAAGGTAGTTTTTCACAAAATTTGGAAAAAGCATGGAAATACAAAAAAATCTAGGGCTACACCTTTCCCCGCTGTTCCCATTCCTAATCAGATAAAAACATGGAAACTAGTAAATAGATCGTTTTCTCTTGTTTTCTATGTTTCAAAAAACTGGCCCATAATTTATTGAAACCGTTGAATTCGGAATATGGTAAAGTAGCGCTTGGATGGAGAACTACCCCTTTTATGGGGGTCACAATGGCTCTATTTACAATATTTCTATCTATATATAATTTCTTTTTAAATTCTCATCAAAACAAGACCCTAACTTATAGACAAAGGAAGGTTTTCCCCTCGAAATGAGTCTAGATCAATGTAAGAAAAAACAACCTGTTCTAACCAGAACCGGCTAGTTAGAACGGAATCTCTTCTGGTTTAGGTTAGCCCAGGTTTTTGGGTACTAGTAGTAGGATAAATCCCCCACCCCAAAAAGTATTTTTTAAATTCAAAAGAATTATCTTCAATTTTAGCTCATTAATTTACAGTTTTTATTGGAAAGAACTCAGATTTTTTAAATTTATCTCCAATTTTGTTTTAGTGCTATAAAATCTAAACTTACGGCATGTATTTTTTTTTGTCTTTAATGACTTAATCTAACATTATGGTAGTATTTTTTTTTTTATTAATCAGATTTATTTTGCAATGCGGTTGTTGAACTTTTTATTTTAAATGTTAGAAAGTATATTTGTTCATATACTTCGATGCATTAATCTGCAATTGTGTACCGTTATATTCTTGTAGACATTGTAACAAAATTGTCTTGCTTGTATTGTTATTGACATGATCGTAATGTTCTCAATCTGAATGAAGAAACTTTAATTTATTATCTTTATTTATTTTAGTTCATGGCATGTTAAATATTCATCTCTAGGTACCACTTTCTTGAGGCTCATGATTATTATACATAGACTTTAGATTACATTTTGTAACTTAGGGTAAGTAATGCAATTCCACTAAATAACTACACTGACACAGGTGCATTGTTAATTCAAATTCAAAGAAAATTTACTTCAAATGTCCAATTTAGATGCATAGACATGAGAAAAAAATAGATTTTAAGTTTTGAAAATAGTGTACTTTGTAGCATATTTTTGGACCGTCAATTTTCAAGATTTTCAAGTTTTCATAGATCTGTTAATCTACACTATTTTTGAAACTTTAAACTTTATAAATAAATATGAAAATATATTTTAAGGCTATCACAAAGATTTCCATAAGTGAAACCACATTTCTCGACACTATTTGAAGGTAGGCTCTAATTTGATTGTTTAGAGCCTAGGCTCCATACAAACCGCACCCATAATAAAATAGTATACAATTAATCTATATTTTTTGAATTTTTTATTTTTTTTGGGTTTATGACCCATTTAAAAAAAAAAAGAAATCTACCGGACCAAACCGGTCCGAATAATTGCCCAATTAAGCCGATTCCAATCTAACTGCTTTCAAACCCATGTCCGGTTAACCATTCCTGTCCGAATTTTCCTACACCGGTGACATAACAAAGCTCAATCAGGCAATGAAAGACCGAAGTTCCATGAAATATAAGGTCACAAAACCTACAATGTTAGACCATAAATTAAAATTAGCAATGCTTTCGCCGGATTCACCACCTCCCCCCTGACTTCCAAAATGAATAAGAACATTAAATATTACATAATCAATGTTAGCCTTCCCATCCATCATGGGTTCCTCATATACAGACAACCAGTATCTACCAAAAGAACCAGTTTCTCATAAAGACCAGTTTCTCATAAAGAATGCAAGAAAACAAACCCAATTTATTAACCAACAACCATAAGCTTTACAAACTACAACCCGAAGGCACCAAGAGAGAGTACAAATGACAAGAGAGAGTACAAATGACAATAGGAACAAGTCCAATTCGCTATGTACATGGGCCAAACGCCCTCCTTGGTGCCTTCTCAGAAGAGGAGTTAAAAAGACGAAACATTTCAGATCAGGCATTCAAGGGAGCTCTGGTGCAAAAGTTGGTCTTTCATGCCTGCTAATGGGAAGCATCACATACACCTCATGGACATCTTGTTTGCACACCTCCCCCTTGTCTCTGTCTATGGCGTAACATACATAAACTGCATCAATAACATCGTCAAGAACATGAACAAAGTATCCGAGAACCACGAAAAGAACCACCCCTGCAAGCACTGCTACAAAGTAGGCTCCTCCCCCGAGTGCACTAACAGCCCTTAGGATTGCGCACACCTGTTTTCATACAGAAAGTACCCCATGATATATCACCATCCAATTTTATTGAAAGGGGCAGATTTTGCATGATTTTCAAAAGGGGGTTTGGGCAGGATTGATCAAATATCGGATGTTGCAGACATTAGGGCCCACACAATAAGTGTGGGCTCCGCTTAATAAAACCCTTCTGCATATTTGTATATATAGGGATATCTTTGTTACAAGGTGGACACAATCAACCATAGCCATTCGATGTAAAATCAGGAAGCTAGAAGGTTGTCATTGACCAACCTCAAGGTTAAAAAATATACAAAAGTTCACCAAAAAAAAAAAATTCTAACTTTATGACTGCCATGGACTATCACTTTTATATTTGACGGCTAGAGGTGATTGTGACTTTTTGTCCCAGAGATAAATGGTCTTGTA
>NW_006498846.1:4033883-4080989 GCF_000471905.2 Amborella trichopoda
ATATATATATATATATATATATATATATATATATATATAGGGAGTCACTGTCGTACGCTCAGATTGATTCTAAGCCATTATGTGGCCGATTTGACGATCACGACCGTATTTCGTGTTTGAATTTTCATTTTTTTTTCTACAAATCCAAATCATTTGAAATCTTAAGTGTGTGTTCTTCTCATCAATGCACACCTAATAAAAATATTAAAAAAATAATTCCCAAAAAAATAGACCAAAATACCGCCGAAACTTTTTGGGGGTATTTGGGTCAATTTATTTCACGTAAATTTGTTTTTTGATATTTTTCGTAGATTCGCCTATTTTTGAAAAACTCACGCCTAAAATTTCAAGTGATTTGGATTTTTAGAAAAAAAAATTAAAATTCAAACACTACCGGACATCTGTGATCGTCAGATCGTCCACTGAATGGCCCAAATTGAATCTGGGCCATGGGCGCTTACTACAGCAGTACGCACCTCGGCGCACAGGATATTTTTCCATATATATATATATATATGGGAGTAGATTCAGTACACTCACTAGTTGAGTGCTACAGTAAACGCCAATGGCCCAGATTGAATCTAGGCCGATCTGACGGTCACGACCTCTTTTCGTGTTTGAATTTTAACTTTTTTTCTATAAATCCAAATCATTTAAAATTTTAAGTGTCTCATCAGGGCACATCTAATAAAAATATAAAAAAAAAATATACAAAAACAAATTGACCAAAACACCCCCGAAAGTTTACTAGGGGTATTTTGGTCATTTTTTTCATGTAAAATATTTTTTTTATCGAAGATTCACATATTTTTTATGTACACATGCTCCAAATTTCAGATCATTTTTGTAGAAAAAAATTAAAATTCAAATACTACCGGACATCCAGGATCGTCAAATCGGCCCAGATTCAATCTGAACCGTTGGTGGTTACTGTAACGGTACGCCATTGGGGGGGTGACAGGATCTTTTCTATATATATATATATATGTATATATATATATATATATATATATATATGGAGAGAGAGAGAGAGAGAGAGAGAGAGAGAGGAGCGGAAACACGAAAAAGGAAAAGGGAAATGGAAAAAACCAAATATAAAAAGACAAAAGTGTGTATTTCCAGTCCATTGAAACTTCCTAAGTCAACTATCAAAAGGTAATTACCTTCTCAAAAAAAAAACTATCAAAAGGCAAAAACCTCCTAAAGCCATCAGGCATATATAGACAGAAGCATATGAACAAGCCACTCACCACAATCGCATATATTGCCGAGAGGACGAACACAATCCCAATCAGTATACGGGTTGAAACAGTCTCCACAAAGACAGCTGAAAGAAGATTACGCCTCAATAACTCGTATGTCATCTTGGAAGAAGTGCAGTAGCTTTCACCAGTTATGGCAGCAAAGTTGATAGTGAATTTGTTGAGGAAATCAACAGCTGTCAAGAAGAAATCTACACAATATTTGAGTACAAGGTTCACGATACCCGTACTTTCTTCACTTTGTACACTGTCCACGGCAGCACGCACAATGCGCACGATCGCAATAATCATCCCAGAAAAGCAAACAGTGCCAAAGGAGGGACCAAATGCGTTTCTGAAATGTCATGATATGCATGGAGAACCCATCAGTCTTTGAACATGAAGAGCTATGAATACTAATTTATAATGTTCAATCAACAATCAGAATATAATAAGTTGGATGTACAACCATCAGTCCATCACTAAATACAACCTCTATATTTATGGATGGTGGGTTATCACACAAGTAGGGCTCATTATGATAAAACCTAGCAATCAACTTGGGCTGACATAAGATTTTTCTGCCCCACCAAATGTTACTTTTAGGATACAAATGTAAAATATCAACGCAGTTGATAGCAATAATCAAGCTCCACAATCAGATTATATTTTACCTTAGATAAAACTTAAAAGTTCTTTTCAAGCTCAAGTAATTGAGGAAACGATGTAACAATCAGAAAGTAGAAGAAATGAAACCAAATGAAGCCAACTAGTTGAATCACCCATTATTTCCAATTGATTTCCTGTTGTTTGCCTTACAAAGCACAGCAAAGGTTGCAGAGAGCTGCTGCCTTGCTGAACAGCCCCCTTTATATGCGTGTGCATCTCCCTAAACACAGCAGTTTGGTGGATGTAGTAAGAGAAGAACCTTCCTGTAATGTTCTTCTAACTTTACTCAATTACAGTAACTTTGTATATGTCTGTGTAAAAGAACCAAGATTCCCCTAGTTTTGGCTGAGATAAGTTTTGGATAACCTGTGCTTTGAATTCAAACAAAATGTGGCACCTTGAAAGTGGGATGAAAAACTGGTATTTGAGTTTTCATCCCACTCACAAAACAGCAACAATTTTTGCAAACCCACACCTCAATGGGGTTCTAAAGCGGCATCCAAAGGAACCACTAAACGACAAACTTAGCATCACATACAACAGCACCAAAACATGTACTGGGGCAGCATCAAGATGTGCCCGAAGTCAATGACATTCATTTAATTCTGGTTTTAAAGAGGGTGCTCCAAGGTTTGATCATCCTAGATCGTTCAATCTATCCCACATAGCAACAAGCAAAGCCAGTGGTAGCAACCCCTAAGGAGCGAGTTGCTCGTGCGCATAGCAGGGCAAGTGATGAGCAAGCCAGTGGCAGCAAGCCCCCTACAAATGATGACCCGTGTACATACAGAGGGGTGTGATGCAACAGCTCAACTCAGCATTCAGGACCACAGTGAGAACTCATGGCTCACACCTTGAGAGCTTTAAAGAGCTACTCATGAAAGAGTTATCAGTTCTATCAACCCGCCCGCTGTCAATGAGGGATATCAACAGCTTTCTGTTGGCCTAGGTGCTCTACTTCTTAAGCTTAGATATATAAGCTCTAGGAGGCTATTTACCAGTTACTGAGTTGGCCGAAGCCATTCGATCGCGGACATCAAACTCACATGCCACACCATCATGGTGAAAAACTTCCTGCTTGATCTGGCAGTTTTTAAGTAACCATCCTCTCAAGCTAGAACTCAAACTTAAAAAGGGAGGATCCCTCTTGGTGAATAGGCGAATCTAGCTCAATTATCCAATATAGGAACAATCATTTACTAAACAAAAACTACTTATGCAGTATCATAGTACGGATAGAATACTTTGTTAAACTAAGGCTGGGCTGCCTCGGCATTTTCAGGCATTAGGCGTGAACAGAGGCACTGTTCCCTGGCGATGGCACTGGCATTGGTTGAGTATTTTCTTAACAGCGATGAAACCATGAACTGTCCCATAATAAAACCAGTTGTTGCTGATACCTCCTTCTTGGTTCCTTCTTCCATAACCCGAGCTCAGAGAAGGAAGAGATAAGAGGGCCCTATAGAGATGTGGTAAGAAATCCATAATAGAGTCCGACCACAACAACCAAATTTATTATCTTCATGCATAAGGATAACAGATTACCTAGTAGAAAAGATTTCAAAATACGACATCCTTGGGGTTAGGGTAAGCAAAGGAGTGACAGCTACGTGAGTGAATGTGTGTAAACCTAGTCAAACATGACTGTTCTAGGTGGGGCGGGCCACCCACCTTCAGATGGTGTTGGTCCTACTGACCATGAACAGATTCGCCTCCGGTCTCTGGGTGCGTTGGAACCACATGAGTTCACCGGAGAGGAGCACGGTCTGCCAAACTCAGCATAGGTTAGGAACCATTGATGGAACACAGTAAGCCCATCTGTCACCATATATGGAAGTGCTGTGGGCACATAGAGATGTGGGTAGAGGGACTATATATCAAAACATTTTTTAGTGTACAGCCGGTGTCGTGCGGGACTAACCTATGCCCATGCTTGATCTCGATGCAGCCACGCATATCCAAGCAGCATCTATTCACTCACAGAATTTGAGCTCCCTTTACCTACTTGGAAAATATTTCATTCAATGAAGACATAAATCAATATGTTGTCAAATTCTTTTTAGTCCCGGCCCGGACTAGCATCTTGTTTCGCCCCCTACCCCTATCCTTCCTTCCCAGTGTGGACCACTCCTTGCCCCTCCCTCTGCTAGGACCAGCACAGGCAGGATCAACAAGGTCGAGTGGGGAAAAGAAGGGATAAACGATTGATTGATCCATCCATAAGGGGTGGAGATACCACAACTTCAAGGGCTGGTGGGACACATAGGATGCGAATAGGACTCATTCTTTACCCTAGAAAGGAAGTAAGTCAAATAGGATGAAGATAACGAGCATTGTTCTTGCACCAAAAGCTCCTTTCAATAATGGCTGAACCAAACGGACCAAATTTCCTGGGACTTGCAAAGGCTTTCCTTGCTCAATTTAAGACGCACCTTACTGGTAGAAGGCTCTTGCAATAACAGGGCTCCTAACGCAAAGAATACAATTGAGGAAAAAATATACATTCCCATGATTTGTATCCAAAGGGAAATACTAATAAATAAATAAAAAGAATAAAAAATTGTTTAGATTATAGAATTGCGAAGCATATATGTTTTTAGTTTTAGCTGGATTCGTCCTTCCAATTGGATGCATGCCTAAGGGATCCATGGATGAAGATAAAAAAAATCTATTTCTAATCATGACTAAATCTTCAATTTTTGTAAAAGAAAAATTGAAGCCAACATTAGGCGGGTGGGCATAAAAGGATTGAATGTGTGGATGGGGATCCCACTTTTCACTATGTAGCAGTGTTCTAAAAGGCGGACCGCCCTAGGCGAGGCACCCAAGCCCTCTGGCGTGCCTAGGCAGCCTCACCCCTAGGCGCTCTAGAGGGTTTGGGTGCCTCACCAAGGCTTAGGCGGTCTGCCCCTGAGCGGCCACTTAGGCCTTAGGGAACCCGCCTAGCCCTAAACGGCTGCCCAGAGCCTACGCCCAGCCCAGGGGCGGAAATGCCTCTCATTGAAGCATATTTTTTTGTCTTTTTCGAATCAAAAAGGGGGATAAGGGTAGGTTTTAGGTTCATTTGAAACCTACACCCCCTTAGAGCCTATTTTAGAGAGAGAAAACCCCCAAAAAACTAGTTTTTTTTTTATTTCCATAGGATCGAAGGGTTCTCAAAGTTACAAAAAATCGATCTAAACATCAGCCATTGAGACTAGATGTATATTTAGAAGTTTTATAAGTCTATTAGAGGGTTTTTTAGAAGATTTAGACCTTAAAAAACATCTTAGAGATGGAAGTTTGGAGATCGAGGAATCAAAGTTAGTAAAAAAATTTACTTTTTAGATTGTTTGTATTATTTTGAGATGCCTTTTTCGGGATCTAATTGAAGCGGTGATCCGGGTTAGAAATATGGTTATAACCCAAATCCTTTGGATAAAAATTACATAAGACGCAATAATTGCGAAAACGATACAAATAGGGACATAAATCAGTTTAAGAAACATCTTTCCAGTATCAAGGGGGAATGTTACCCAAAATTTCCTGATGCTATTAGAGAGGAGATAAAAAAATTTATAAGTACTGTAAAAACGGAAAAAGATGAGAGAGGCATCCATAACAGAGATGAGGTCTGGGGTTCGGGTCAATTTTGATGATGATAGTGATCAGGATAGGGAAGGGTGTCAAGAGGTAAAACAATACCAGATTAGGGGAAAGGGAAAGGGAGTTGTACTTAGTTTTGGGGTTGGGGGGCATAAGAGGTTTCAGGTTAGAAGGCCTATAGATTGTTTTTCCTCGGTCAAACCCTGAGGTTGCAGGAGAGAAAACAAATAAGAAAACAACTATTGAAAATAGAATCAAGAAGGACGAGAGAGATAGAGTTGCACAGTATATTGTTAGAGGCAAGCATTCCTTTCAATACCTGTCCCCTAAGCAGCTTTTACACCTTAGTAGAGGCGATTGGCCAATTTGGGCCTAGGATGAAACCCGCAACCCTTTCAAAGCCTCTTTTGAAAAAAGAGGTGATTATCACGAGGGAGATTGTTGATGTTTGGATGGAGGCATGGGCTCAGAGTGGGGTTTTTGTTATGACAGATACTTGGATTGATAGGAAGAGACGAAGCAGATGAATTAGCTGGTGAATTGTCCTTTAGGGATTGTTTTTTTGAGGTCTATTGACGCCTCTGATTATAGCCATGATGCTTACATATTCCAAGTGATGGAGAAGGGAGTCAAGGAGGTTGGGAAGCAACATGTTATACAAGTTGTCATAGATAATGTTGCTCCTAATTTTGTCGTTGCTAATTTGTTGTGCATAGCTCACTCTAGAATCTTTTAAACACCATGCGCAGCACACTGTATAGACCTCATGCTTGAGGCTCTTAGCGGTTTGAGCGATATTTCAAGTGCAGTGAAGAAGGCAAAGTCAGTTACGACTTTCATGTATAGCCATACCCGCACCCTCAGCACGACGTGTAGATTTACAAAGAAGAAAGAGATTGTGAGGCCTGGGGTCACGAGATTTGCCACTTAGTACTTATGCCTAGATAACATACATTCGAGGAGAGTCCAGTTGACGCAGATGTTTACCTCAAATGAGTGGAGAGCATGTAAGTGGTCCAAAGATCAGGTTAGGAAGAAGGTGAGAGATATTATCCTTTCTAAGGCTTTTTGGAGAA
This sequence comes from Amborella trichopoda, assembly GCF_000471905.2. The sequence goes on from NW_006498846.1 coordinate 4,040,455, forward strand.
GGTTAAAGGGTGCTCTTAAGGTATTTTTTCCTCTTGTCAAAGTCCTTCACATGGTTGATAGTGACAAGCCCCCTATGGGCTACATATATGAGGCTATGGAGAAATGCAAGAGAGAGATAGCCCAAAATTTACATGATGATGTGAGCCGCTATGAGCCTGTTTAGAATATTATTGATGAGAAGTGGGATAGGCAGCTACATTGGCCATTGCATGCAGCTGGAATTTTTTAAACCCAGCTTTATTTTATATTGATAGGGATATACACACAAATGACAAAATTATGACTGGATTTAATAGTGTGTAGATGTAATAGTCCCTAATCTGGATATCCAAGATATTATATGTGCTAATGAGTTGATAAGTTACAAGTGCGGATTAAAATCTTTTAGGAGTCCAATGGCGATGAGGCAAAGGACCAAAATTGATCCAAGTAATAATATTCTTAAGTTCATCAAGTTCAGGTTTCATTTCATGTTTGTAGTTTGTTTTCCATAATCTATAGTTCTATTATTCTATATTTTAATATTTCATATATAATTAACAATTGTAATTCAAAATCAATTTGCAGCCAATTGGTGAAGCCAACATGGGTGTAGTATTCCAAATTTAAAAAAGTTGGCCATTTGGATCTTGAGCCTAACCACTACTTCGTCCGGCTGTGAGTGGAATTGGAGTACTTTAAAGATAGTAATTTAGTTTACTTTATTTGTTTACAAATTATAGTTTACTAATTTGTATTAGTAATTTAGTAGTTTAGTAGTTATTAGTTACTTACTTATATCAGTTGTAAATTTGTATTTTTGTATTATTATTATTATATATTTAATTATTTATATTAATTAGTTCCATTTGATTTTGTTAGATTCATACGACGAAAAGGAACAGGCTTGAATCAAAGAGACTCAATGACCTAGTCTATGTCAAGCATAATAGATACTTAAAGGATAGGTTTGCTAAGAGAGATAAGAGAGACCACCTCAGATCTAAAAATATGGATAATGCTATGGAGTGGTTGGTTGATGATGATGATGAGGTCGAGGGGCATGAAAGATTGACATGGGATATGGTCATAGAGGCCTTAGGGACATCAGCCAACCCTTCTAGGGCCGCTAGATCTTCCCAGAGGACGAGGGTGGAGAAAGAGGAGGAAGCAGAGGCAGATTTAAAAGAGACAGAGGAGGATGACCATTATGTCGAGGAGGGAGGTGATTCCGATGATGATGGCTTCGACTCCAATACATATGATGCAAATGCAACTAACCCTGCTTTTTTTTATGATGAGTGACGACTGATGATTGAAGAGTTTTTTGAGTCTTCAAGTCTATATTTCTTTCATTTTTGTTTTCCTCCTCTTGGTTGTGTATTGTAGTTCACTGGTTTGGTAACTTTGGTTTGTAAATTTTAAGTTTTAACTACGTGTAGAGTGTGGACTACGGATAATTGGATATGGACTTATGGAGTATGGAGGAGTGCACGTGCTATGTGGACTTGTAGGCTATAGATATTTAAGTCCCTAACTTTTATGTGTTTTACTGTTATTACTTATTTTCTATCATTTTCTTGACAATGAATTGATGTGTTATCTTGGATTATGGATAAAATATGCCTCGATATGTATTTTGAAATTATTTACACAAAATCTGACCCTTAAAACAATTTTTCTTTCTACTGGGTCGCTCAGGTTTTGGGCATTCGCCTAGGCGCTAAGCAGCCTGAAACCCCCTGGCTCACCGCCCTGCGTTTTTTGAAACACTGCTATGTAGATTCAACTACCTTTTGATGTGGGCCCTCTCATTCCTTCCAAATCTAAGGATCATAGGGTTGAGGATCTCTTCATACGAATATTTTTATTTCTCTTAAATGTAGCTATTCTTGGACTTTGGCAAGGTTCACCAAGTGGATTTTGAGGCACTTTGATCTTCACCAAATCCATTGATCCTTGGCTCACCGCCTTCCCTCGTGTCACAAGTTCAAATCTAGCTCCTGACATGTTGTTAATGTATTGAAGAGATAATGTACAGAAACAAATTAATCGATATGGAGGGATAGAAGTTATGCATCTAAAATCTTCTTTCCTTGTTGTTTAGTCAGTCTCAAGCCCGTTAGCCATTTTCAATCTGTCTTTTTATCTTGTGAGACGTCTAAATTGTATGTGAACAGGTCTAAAGTGTTATGAGTCATTCCCGAAGGAGGGAATGAATGACTAACTGAAGGAATGATATCTTGACTTATTGACTTGAATGATAGCTTGACTTACTGACCGAAGGGAAGGAAAGACCTCTTCTTCTTACCGGCTTTCCTCTTCATTCAATCTTACATGCTTCTTCTTCCTTCTTTATTCAATCCTCTGCGTACAAGCCATGGTAAACTGGGAAACGCCACACAAGGTGCAGGAACTACGATCGTTCGTTGGATTAGTCTCCTACTATCTATAATGTAGGTTATAAGTATAGGTTGTTCCTCGAGGGCTTCATTTGACATGGCTTCTGAGCCTAGATACGGGGTTTAATTTTAGATTTTGTCTTCTGTAAATCTATGGGTCCGAAATTGGGAAAATTTTCAAGATCCAAAGCTTATGAGGCAGATATTGAAAATCCCTTAAACAGTTGTCGCACGAGATATTCATGGTTGTGACTATAAGTAGGGAAAGCTACACACAATTCAACGGAAGAGTGTTTTGCTGAGTAATTGTGCTCTAAAGTAGCAAAGCACATCTTTCTATAGAATTTCGAAATTATTTTGCTCAAAATGGAATTTTACATCAAACTTCTTGTGTGCATAGTTCTTAACAAAATAGGGTTGTAGAAAGAAAAGTTTAATATTTACTTGAAGTAACCTGCACTCTATTAATTAATATGCATGTTCCAGAAGTTGCCTTGCTAACCTCATGTTATTTAATTAATCATATGCTCCCTTATGTTTTGAATAGAAAAACACCAATATATTCTCTTTCCTGATACTCCACTGTTTGTTATTCCTCTTCAAGTGTTTGGGTGTGTTTGCATTGTTCATGTATTAGGTACTAGTAATGATAAGTTAGATCCTTGAGATGTCAAGTGTGGGTTTTTGGGGGTGTTCATGCTTCCAGAAAGGTTATCGTTGCTATCCTCCTAGTATACGAAAAAAAATTATTTGTGATAATGTTACCTTTTTTAAGAATCTACTCCATATTTTTCAAAAGAGGGTCATATGCTTGATTGCAAATTTATTTTATCCTGCCCTAGCAGAAGTCACAGAGTCCTCATCTTCCATAATTCCACTTCCTATTGATCTTGATACTTTTTTTTTCAACACAATCACCTAGACCTCCCAACCCTATTACTTCTACGTATTATAATGTCCCTAAGGAGCAGCCCGTAAAAGTTTCCATGAGGACTGTGTAGGATGGACACCCTCCACCAACTCAGTCACACAGTCATCATCTTCGCCTACAAATCCACTTCCCGCTTCTAACTCATATTTTGTTTTTGGAGATGATAATATAAGTATCATTATCCATAAAGGTATAAGGTCTTCTACTCAGCACTCCATTACTCATTTTCTTACCTATAAAAATTTGTCTCCAGCCTATCAAAGTTCAAAGTTTTGCTTTAGGTCTTTCATCTATTTCTATCCCTAAGTATTTTCAAAAAGCAATTTCTCATACTGGATGAAAGAAAACAACAGAAGAGAAAATATATGCACTCACTAGGACGTAACTAAGTTACAAGTTGAAAAAAGGACTGTTAGCTGTCGTTGGGTTTATGTATAAAAAAACAGCCTAATGGCACCGCCGAGAGATTTAATACCAGATTGGTTGCCAAAGGATACACCCAAACCTTTGGCATTGATAACTCTGAAACTTTTGCTCTTGTTACTAAACTTAATTCAATTGGAGAGGTCATATTTGTAGCTGCAAACAAGGGCTGGTCAATAAGGAGGTTTAAAGTCAAGAATGCCTTCCTCTGCGATGATTTACAAGAAAAGATGTATATGGAGCAACCACTTTGATTTATTGCTTAAAGGGAGTTAGACAGGTCATGTAAGTTGGAAAAAGCCATTTACAGTCTGAAGCAATCCCCATATGCCTAGTTTGAGAAATTTAGTGAAATTGATGTGGCATATGGACTTCGACACATCTATGCAGATCATTTAATGTTTATTTGGAAATAGGACTCCGGGAAATGTCTTAGTTGTTTATGTTGATGATATTGTCATTATATTCAATGATCAAGAAGGAATCAGCCATTTTGGAGAGACATCTAAAACAATAAGTTCAGACAGAGGACTTGGACCAGCTAAGATATTTTATAGGAACTGAGGTAGCCAAATCAAAGCACGGCATTAGCTTGTCTCAAAGAAAGTACGAGAGTGATTTATTGACAAAAAATAGCAGGTTCGGTGCTAAACCAAAGTTACTCCTATGGATTCAAAAAAAAAAATTATAGGCTGATAATGGGGAGTTGTTTAAGGATCCAGGAAGGTATAGAAGACTGGTAGGCAGGCTGATTTATCTGACCACCACTAGGCTTGATATTGCTTTTGCAAGAATGTCATGAGCCAGTTTATGCACTCTCTCAGGATTCCTCCCTGTGATGTTGTTCATAAAATTTTGAGGTATTTGAAGGAAGCTTTAGGTCGAGGTCAGATTTACAAGACAAACAGTCATTTTCCCATTAAGAGTTACTCAAATGCTTATTGGGCAGGTTCTCCATCTGGCAGGCAGTCTATCACAAGCTATTATACATTTATTGTGGAAATCTAGTTATATAGAGAAGTACAAAACAAAATGTTGGGGCCAGATCTAGTGTAGATGTTGAGTATAAAACAATGCAACATACTACATTTGAATTGATGCGGATGATTACACTAATGTAGGACACAGGGTTTACTATTGCTGAGCTTATGAAGATGTATACCGATAATAAAGCCACAATCTATAGAGCTAGCAATCTAGTGTTTCATGATAGAACCAAGCATATTGAAGTAGATTGTCACATTATTTGGAAGAAGGTTACTACTAAGCAAGTGTTTAATCTGTAAGTGAAATCTAAGGATCAATTGGCAGACATCTTAACAAAAGCCCTTGGTTGTAATATGTTCCAAACGAGTTTTTCCAAGCTGGGCATGGGTGACATTTATGCTCCAGCTTGAGGGAGAGTGTTAGAAGTCGCTTTTTTATTATTATTTCTCTCTCATTCAAGTTATTAGGACCTATATGTCCTATTTTCAGTTTGTATGGGCACTATTTCCCGTTTTTATAGTTCATTAATATAAAAAAGATATGAGAGGTGTGTGGGGTCAATTGGACTCTCAAACTACTCTCTCTCTCTCATTCTTCTCTGTCCATCTTTCCCTCCCTCTCTCTATCTCTCTCTCCCTCATTGGCATGTTTGAATTAGTGTCCAGCAATATAGTGTTTCTGATTTTGATTTTTCTTTTGTTATTTTTAATGTGTTGACCTGTTTATGATTTGGGGTTTAAAATAGTAACCATAAAATTTGTCTCTTGCATATATTGCTTTCAACATATCCACTAAGTTTCCTTGCTTAAATGTTATAGGGCTTACGAAATTAAAATTGGAGCATTGTTTCTAGTCTGCATTTACATCACACCCGTACCAAAGAGCAAACCCATTGATTGCTTTTGGGTTTCAACCAACCAAAAATAAATTAGAACATATAAATGAAAGGAAATCATCGCTAATATCCCTCTAATTTTTTGAAATTATAAAAACAAATAATTTTTTGTAATTTACGCACATATCTACTATTCCTTGTGTGTTCTATACTTAAAATGCCCCAGTTATGGATCAGTTAGCAGACAAGCACTATAGATCTAAGGACCGTGCTATAGATCTAACAGATCCATAGCGATTGACACCACTATAGACCAAAAACGTCTGTCGTGATTCAAGCACCATTTCAGTGCCTCCTTGATTCCAAGAAGCTTCAAACTGGTGCTTGTATCATAGCTCCACCGCTACAAGTCCGTAGCAGCATCAACCACTATGGACTTGTTAAATCTGTAGCACTAGAAAGTGCTACAGATCTAACAAATCCCTAGTAGGGGCATTTTAGGTATAAAATAAAAGAATTGAAAAATGGTTATGTGCGTAAATTACCAAAAACAATAGATATCTTTTCTAATGTTGATCAAGGGCCATCAAAGAAAATCCTAACACAATAATGAAAATGTAACTTCACACCTTGAAGATCTTCTTTGGAGGAGTACTAGGAAATGCTAAGCACAAAGCTTATCTATTTGCAGTATATACCAACCATACAACCAGTATCATTTTTGCTCTTCAAACTCCTTTGGCAATAAAAATTCCGTAATATATTAGGTTGGAAATAGTTAGATGACAACCTATACATGGGCATTACAATCATTCTTTATACATTTGTTACTCTATCTTATCAATTGTTTTCTGAAAGTTCTATCATTTACTTTATCAACCTTAGCACAACTACCTTGGAAAATACTTGATCAATTGTACATATGGTTATAATTTGTCATCTACAAGTTGGAGGACATCTACATCAAATAGAATATGTCAAAAAAGTGCACAACCATGGTGGTTTTACATTTGCCCAACTTATATAGATAAACCTTTGAAACCCCAACCCCTCTACATTCGAGAAAAGAAAACATGAAGAGAAGGAGCAAGGGGCCAGACCAGTAATTTACTTTCTGCTTGCCCACACACTAGAAACCTATACACAGTTTCTGCTATGACTGAAATATTACACGAACTTTACATCCTAAAGCTGTGAAGGAAATATTGCTTTTTCCAAATAACCATGTTGCTATGCTGTTCTCATTAGAAATATAGTTCAATTAATTTAATGTAAACCATATTTGACACTAATTCTTAACTTTCCATTTTTGGTGTTTGTGTGTTGTGTTTGTAGTGTGGGGAGCAGGCTGGGGCAGATGGGTTTGGGGATTCAAAATTGAGTATAAAATTTATATTGCAAGGAGAGGATCTGCTCTCTAGGCCAAACTATCATATTGACCAGTAATCCCACGCAAGATCACCCAGAGATGCTCCTCTAGAGCAACATCCACCTCTTGGTTGAAGCGTGTAGCTCTTAGAAATTCATAAGATTTCAGAAAGTTTCAGGGACTAATCTATCTGACATTGATTGGGAATCACTTGAGTTGGTGTTACCAGGCCATGTATGGCCAAGCAAAGGTAGCCAACTTTGATGTTGTGAGTGAGGTTTATGGTATATTTATCTCTCCATGGACAGGTATTTGTCTTTCACCATTTTGTCCCATTTAAATGAGATGTTTTTGCACGAACTGAAGGGCAATCTATCATATGCTTGTGTGTGTTTTTCATGGAATACAAATGCCCAAAGAGATTGGTTGTAAAGCGTTACAAAATGCAGGAGAATCTAATAAGAGAAACTATAAAGCAAACTAAGAAGCATTCCAACAGAAATTGAAGCAAATAATGATAAAAAGTTACATGATGAACCACACCTGAGAGAACTCCTTATACTCCGATGTGGAGCTGAACCTTCTTCCTTTGCAAAGTACCACTGGGCCGCAGTCCCAGAGATCACATAAACTTGGGCCTCAACCATGACCACGGTAGACCAAATTGCTGTAACTATAGCAAGCGCAAAGTACCAAGGGACCCAACTATCCTGCTTCCAAGCACAAGAATACCCATCCGTTTCCTCCTTCATGACAATTTTCCCATTTAAACGAGCATAAACCAAGAAGAAAATGACGGGCACATAATACACAAAGAGAAAGAGGGTCAAGCTAGGAAGAACAACAAACAAACCCATGTTCTGACCTAGAGCATCTGAAGCGGTTCCTATGATCCTTATAGTTAGCTCAATGCGATGCCAATTTGCATAGATTATCCAAGCAATGACACCAATTATGAGGAAGATGAATACAAGGACGAGGATTCGGTAAAAGAGGGGAAATGATTCTCGACAGCTATCACCGAGCGTGCAGGCAACAAACCAGAAGACATTGAAGAAGATGGGGATTAGGATGAAGAAAGGGAGAGATGCATAGACAATTTGCCAGGTGTAATTCTTGAGGACCCATAGAAGACCCAATACGAGAGGTATGCTTAGAAAGAATGTGATTACTAAGGTCCAAATCAAATCCTTGAGGAGAGGGCTTCCGAGAATGCGAGAGTTTAGAGAGAGCCAGCCATTATCGAGAAAACCCAACGGAGGTTTGATGGTGCGTAAGAGAGAGAAGCCATAATTGAGACCACCCAACTGAGATTTAACGGTGAAGGAGTGAGATAAGCCATTTTTGAGGTCACCTGCGTGAGATTCAATGGCTGGCGGCAGAAAGAGGCGGAGACCGGTCGAGGATTCGACGCAGGAGGAGGTGTTGGAGTCATAGGAAAAGGATGAGAGAGAAGAGAAGTTTGGGTTGTGATGAGCAATGCAGAAGATGCCAAAAGCGAAGGTGGAGAGGAGGAGGAGGAGGAAGAGGATGAGGAAGGGGAGATCTTTGAATTGCCTTGGCCCATGGTTGTAGGCGATGGTAAAGAAAGTGTTTGATGATGAATCGATTGTGCCATTATCTTCTAGTAATGGCGGTGGGGGTGGTGGGGCTGGTGAGAGAAGGGGATGCGATGGAGACGAGGAATCGTAGACCTTGTCCTCTGTGCTGCCCATTGCTGGCCTGAAGAGAGAAAGAGAGAGAGATGGCGAAAAGGACTTTCTCACTCGTGACTCTGATGAGAGAAAGAGAGAGGGCGAAAAGGAGTTCGTTCCTCACTAATTCTCTGAAGTTCGGAGGTGGAAACGGAGCTCCGCCATCACCAGGCTGGGTGATCTTAGTGCCGTCGTCTTCGTCGAATCATAGTCCGCCATTCTATTCTGTTAAGTGCTACGTTTAGTTTTCCAAATCTTTTGTGACTTTTGGGCCTATTCCATGTTGTTTTTAGTCTTTCAATTCACTTAAACGGACTCCGCCTCTTAACATGCGTTTTATCGAGTTTATATCACACCCTACCTAAGCCTACTATTTTTTATCTTATTAACCAAGCATGTGTTTTATCGAGTTTATATCACACCCCACCTATGTCTACTATTTTTTATCTTATTAACTCTTGGTGCTACATCTACATTTTTTTTTAATGGGGAATGATTTCATACAACCGTTTTATAGTAAGATAATACAATCATTTTCAAAAACCATATGAGAGAAATTTGTTTGACACAAATTTTTAAGAGAAAGCTTTCTATGTTCCCCTTACAACATAGAAGTTCTATGTTCCCTTTATCCAACCATCTATTTTTTAATGGAGGGATAAGATTGCACCAATCACAATGTCACAAATCTACATTGTTTTATTTTAAATTTTTTTTCTATAAATTGTTTTGACACCAAATTTTGGCCGTCCATTCCTATATTAAACTCGCACTAACGAAAAAATATAAAATAAAATATATTTTCAATAAAATAAAATAACCAAAATACCCTTGAAAGCTTCAAGGGGTATTTTGGTCATTATTTTTTATCGAAAAATTATTGTTAATATTTTTTATAGGTGCGCTCCAATGAGAAGATGGCACGTACCAAATTTCATATTCAAAAAAATTGTATTAAAAAAACTAAAAATAAAAATACTTTGAGACATCGGATCTAAGATCAAACGGTGAGTGGCTCTCTTGATAAAAAATGGATGGCTAGATGGTAGGGGGAACATAGAACTTCTATGTTGTAGGGAAACATAGAAAGCTTTCCCAATTTTTAAATGTACACTCTTTTCATTCTAAAGAACAATCTCAAAAAAGACAATTTTGAAAAAATTGCTAGAAAGTTTTCATTAGAGCCCTATTAATATAGGCCGTCATTTTTATTGAGAAGGTTAGATATAGGCCTCAAAAGGTTAGATATAGGTCTCAAAATGATTTTTTTATTTCTAAAATTGTTATATAGTGTTATCATCATTAGATTAATAATGCTAAAAAAGAAAAAAGTGATTTGGAATTTGTTAAGGCCTAGATCTTGAAATTCACCAAATAGATGGTCAAGATTCATTGTTGGATGGGTACTAATTTTGACCATATCTATAGTGCAAATTGAAAATTTTTTTCATAAGATTTGATTATGAGGATGAAGAGAATGTGTGTGCAAATTTTGGGGTCACACAAATGCCAAAAATATGGTTTTCTAGAGGTGTGATTGTATTATACTACTATACAACTGTTGTATTAGATCATTTCCCTTTTTTAATATATCTATTTTGAATTTTATCTCATCTTGTTTTGTCACTCATCCATCTCAATATCATCATCTCCGAAACACTCATTCTATGGGATATATCATTTTTTAACCGCCCAAGATTTTAACCCAATAGAGTAAAGCTAGTATTACCGTTGTCCTAAAGAACTTGATATTTAGCTTCATTGGAATGTAGTGATAACATAAAATTATGGTTGCACATCTCCACTTTGCTCACCAAACTCTAATTTTATAGGCGACATCTTCTTTAATCTCTTTATTTTCCTATACTAGCGATCCAAGATATCAAAATCCTACTTTTTTTGGTATTTCATGACCATCAATCTTAATTTTTTCATCTCTACTCCTATTATTACTAAACTTGTATTACATATACTTGGTCTTAATGGTAAATGGTTATCTCGGATTTATAAAAGAGCAAATATATTATGCGGAGATGGGAGCATACTGTGTATCTACTCCCCCTAGTCAAAAGACCTATAAGGACTTTTTGAAATTTTAAGAGCGACATAGATGATTATTTTCAAAAGAAAAAGTTGAATTTGTAGTGTTTTTTGAAACTCGCTCTTCAAAACTTGGACAGTCTCGAAGTTGTTTTTATTAAATTAGTCTATGGATTGATGACTTTAATCACCAAAATTTGAGATCCTAAAATTTATCTTATATTTGTTTTTACTTGAGGGAGTAATAGAAGATATACACTTATAATCTTTTGGCTTTAAAGAGAGAAATTCAAGTAAATAACAACCTACATATTAACTTTTAGGAAAGTATAAAATGAAACTATTTACCTTTAATATAAGGTGGTCAAATTAATTTCGACCATTATATGTAAATTTGGGTGGTTGTAATTATTCCATTGACCACGCTTAAACTTCAAAAAAAAAAAAAAAAATTTCGAACTTTGTGATATATCTAAACTATCTACTTCATATCAAAGATAAATAGTCCCATTGTACACTATCTCTTAAATGTTTTCACAAATAAAAAAGTCCCAAGATTTCTTAACTTATGTAGAGACCCCTTATTTTGACCCTTGGCCATGAAATACACAAATAAAAAAGTCCCAAGATTTCTTAACTTATGTAGAGACCCCTTATTTTGACCCTTGGCCTTGAAATACAACTTTTGTGGTTGTAACCCATTTCCCGTACAGGTACGGCAGAGAGAAAACTGTGCTTTCTCATTCAGCACTTACAAGTACCAACATGAACGAAAAGACAAAAGCGAGAAAAGGAAAGACGGGGGTCTAAATCATTGGGATGCCTTTGAATTTAAAAACCTTGAAAACAATGTCACGAAATGCCCAAAACAACATTGTACAAGAGATCGTTCATCTTGGAATGTGAATTAGAAACCAAAGAGAATGTATAGTTATTGGGAAGCCTCGCTTGCAGACTTGGGAATTCCAAATATCGGGATCCCACTCAAGATTGTGTGCATGATTGACTAAATGCAAAGTAGATAAATATAACTATAAATCAAAGGCAAGAAATAAAGCAAACATAAAAATCACACCACAACAGCACACAATTACATGCTTCACCCCTCAGCTTAGGCAAATAGAAATATATTATTACAGTTTTGGTTTACAAGAGATAATACATATCTTTAAACATCGGTAAAAGGCATTCACCGATCTTCCTTTATAAACTCGCTCTCCTGACCGAGCCACACTGTCGATCAATCCCAAATGCTGGGATCCCACCCAAGATTGTATACATGATTGACTAAATGCAAAGTAGATGAACATAACTATAAATCGAGTGCAAGAAATAAAGCAAATATAAAAATCATACAACAACAACACACAATTTCCGTTGTTCACCCCTCAGCTTAGGCAAATAGAAATCTACTATTACAGTTTTGGTTTACAAGAGATAATACTTATCTCTAAACATCGGTAAAACTCGCTCTTCTGACCGAGCAACACCGCCTATCAATCCCAAATACCAAGATCCCACCCAAGATCGTGTATATGATTGACTAAATGCAAAGTAGATGAACACAACTATAAATTGAGTGCAAAAAATAAAACAAACATAAAAATCACACCACAACAACACACAATTTATGTGGTTTACCCCTCAGCTTAGGCAAATAGAAATCTACTATTACAGTTTTGGTTTACAAGATATAATACCTATCCTAAACATAGGTAAAAGACATTCACCGATCTTCCTTTCTAAATTCACTCTCTTGACCGAGCAACACCGTCGATCAATGCCTTCTTTCCCACCATAATACCGACCGGAAAGATAACCTCGAGAGCAACCGAGAGATTTTCTCTTTAGAAGTGAAAGTCATACCAACACAAAAACTCATGAGAATACTGCCTCTCTCTCGGAGGTCATGTCTCTCTCTCTTGGATACCCATTTTTATATTAGATATCCATTCCCATAACCTCCAAATGAGTGACTCTCAAAAAGGATGGATATTATGTCTTCTTTGAACTCTTATATAGATATCATTTTCTTGCTTTCTAATAAAGTCTAATTGTTTTTTACAATAATACATTAATCTTTTAGAAAAAAATATGGATATTATGTTTTGGCTATCATGAAATCCAATGATCATTCAGCTTGAACCCCTAGAATTATAAAACAAATGGACTAGGGTTGAGAATTTCAAAATCCGGATTTATTTATTTATTTTTGTAGAGAGACACCCGAGAAGAGAGAGAGTGGAGGGTTGAAGAACAACCCCTCCGGCCCCCACCCACCCACCCACAACCCAAAAGCAAAAACACCCCCTCACCTCCTCTCTTGGTATTATAGCCTTTAAGTTACGTTTCTGACCCTCTATCCTCTATCTTTTAGTGTATAGTTTTTACTCCTAGTTCCCTTAAAATCCAAAAGTGTCAGCCCATAAACCACATATTTTCGCAACAAAGTGTGGGAGGGAGAATTCAGCCGATTTCTTTAACTATACCTCATTATTTCAACAATTTTATACCTATAGAGAAAAAATTATTTTTTTGAAGGAAAAAAAATAGTTGCATGGAAAATAAATTTGGGGAAATATTCCTCCACCAAGAAGCTCAAGGTGGAATAGTATTAATTATTTAAATATGTGCCAAACAAAGTTGGTATCCCTGTGTTTGCCCCATGACAAATCCCTTGAACAAATTTTCCTTTTTTTGAGGAAAATATTAACTCCTTGCACAAATATCTTCTGATCAATAAATTAGAGGATCATCAATATAGAAAGAAGATCCATTTCCTATTGATGAGATTGTGCAATGGGGACATATCTTGGATGATTTAAATAAGGATGATAAATATTACAAGTTGATTCATTATATTAATTAGTATATACCAACATTTCAGGCTAATTTATCCAATTCCTGCAATGGTTCACAAAGCTAAAAATGAAAAAGATGAATGGGAGCATTTAGAGCTTGAGGTACCAAGAAAAGAAAAAGTCCTAACTGAAGCTTGGACCGATGCAGAAGATGAAATAGATTGGTTCAACCTCCCAGGTTTGATAATTATGATAGAGAAGATGGAAATGAGCGCCAATATCTCAGCAAGACTCAATTTCCAAGATGAAATTGATGAGACCTGGGCATTCTTCTGCCTAATCTTCAGATATATCAAAAACCCTCCCAAATAATCCAAATTCTTCCTATAGGTCAGTATCCCTACATTCTTTTGTGTTAGAACGAGGAGTCATATATCACTTAGGTAATGTAAGTCCCAAAAGTTAAAAAACGAGATTTGTATTAGCTCCCTCTTTTTTAGTCCAGATTTTGAAAAACAATCAGACAAGCTGAAGTCAATTTACATGTAAAAGGAAAAGTAGTATGTCCAGTTTTCTTACCATTTTTTTAATGTTAGAATTTGAAAAATGGAAGTCTAAGAAATATCAACAGGTTCATACTGGAAAAAAAAGGTGCCGTTTGTGTAGAGAGTTGAGGTTCTAAACAATCAAAATAAAACAAACCTTCAAATAGTGTCAAGAAATGTGGTTTCAATACTAGAAATCTTTGTGATAGCTTTAAAAATACATTTTCATCTTTAATTATAAAATTTAAAACTTCAAAAATAGTGTAGATCGAGCATGTCTATGAAATTCTTGAAAAATTGACGCTCCAAAAATATATTACAAGATGCACTATTTCTAAAACTTAAAATCCATTTTTTTCTGATGTCCATGCATCTTGAGGTTGAGTTAATCAATTTGAGGATATTTAGGTATCAAAACAATCTCTTCTGGTGAAATTTTTTAGGTGCGCCCTAATTTGATTGTTTAGAGTCTCGCACTTATATCAACTTTTCTTTGGAAAAATTGATATCTTAGTACGTCTATGTTGTAATTCTTATTTAGTGCTGAATATCTAGTGTCTTAATTATATATTAGGCACTATGAGTGGGATCGAGCCTTGCTGTGTCAATTTTGAGGATTTTTTCTTAATTTTTATTTTTAAAACTCATCTTAATTTTTATTTTTAAAACTCCATTTTAGGAGAAATCCTTAGTTGGATGCTTTTTCAAAACTTTCCATCTTGTAATTTCAAAAATATTAATATCTTTGTTAAGATCGTAACATGGTACCAATTTCTATTTTAGAAATTTCTTCCCATTTGCAAAAGTTCTCTTAAAATGTTTTTTAAAAAAAAAGGAGCTGAAGAGTTTGCCTGAGATTGTTTAGCCAAGAAGCAATCTAGTACCTGGAGATGAGGACATAATGTTGTTGATGAAAAAAGTATGAATCCAAGATCCAGAAGAATTGCTTGAATCAGAGAAGTATCAACCAAAAGTGAGCAGAGTCATTACTATATCCATTTTAGAAAAGTCAACCATTAAATCCCATAGGCTTACAAAAGCCTTAGGAGCTAAGAGTGTAATAGGAATTCAATTAGCCAAAATTTCCTTCCATAAATCCTTTTAATTCACATTTCTCTAGCTCTATTGAAAGCTAATACCCATGCCAAGCAAAATTAGGCAAAGGCTAACCAGCGACTTGAAGGCTTGGCAGTTTAAAAGCCAAGAAAACCAAGGAGAACCAACAACAGTTGACCCTTGCCTCACAACATTAGCAGTTGAAGGTCGAAACACCAACAAACGCTAACTATCACCTCCAAGAGTAAGCAGTTCATGGTCAAAGGTTCCTAGGTGAACTCGCAAGAGCTAAACACAAAGCGTTAGCAATTAAAGATTTGAGTAATTAACCTGAGTGTTAGGCATTCGAGTGTATAATTCATCACTTTCTAAAACTTTGGTATATCGGGTGTCTACTTCTTTGTCGCTGACCCATTCCTCGAAGAACGGGGTGCTCTAGATAGACAGTTATAGACACTCCACTTGAATTTTGGCTAAAAGAATCCGAGAAATATGTAACTCGAACCATTGGGTACTAGTGTTATATAACCAATCTCTAAGAAGTTCAGAAACATGCAACCTTGAACCATTGGGTACTAGTATTATATAACCAATCTCTAAGAAGTTCTTAGAATCAGTTTAAATCTAGTTAGACCAACATAAATCTGTCCAAATCATCCAAATCTACTTGAATGTATTTGATCCTATCCAGGAAAGGCCAGAAACAGTAAAAGGTAGCTAATTGGAACCCCCAAAAAGTACCAAATTCATATCAGACCACTACTGCTAGACCCAGCAAGAGGCCTACCCAAGATGACAAAAATTTAGACTGTATCTGGACCAGTGATGTGATACGCATTGTTGGGCCTCGCGACACACCTCGTGTTTTTTAGTCTTTTGGGCCCCATAATTTTCAGGAAGCCTGGCCTAATCCTAAGGAGTACTTTTCTCCATGTGGATGTCATCTGGTTTTGCTTCTTAGAGTTTAGATTTCTAAAGATCTCTAGAATCCTAAAACTAGTAGAACTTTGAATTACTTGTCAAAAGTCAAACCTGTAGATAGATACTCAGCCTATTATTCCTAATTGATTTAGGAGCCCAAGGAAACCTACATAAACCCTCCTCTAAGGCCTTTTAGGGCATAACTTAGATCCTAGAGAAAACCCTCAGGCTAGGATCCGTAGCATTTAGGTCATCCCTAACCTTTGGCCCTTCAATTATTACAATCTGTATATCCTTAAGCCCCAATTCCCCACAATTCTAGCATCCATGAAATTCTAAAATAGCCATTGAGATCTAAAAACCAAAGTCTTAGAAAGAAAATGCCCTAAGCAAACCCTAAAACAAAAATACTTAGGATGAATATGTCTGAAGTAATCAAAACCCTAGGAAGATCATGCCTTAGGTAACTTCACAAATTTAGGCAAATTTCTTTAGGATTGATGATAAAGACGCTTCAAATCCTAGTGTAATCTAGGCCACAACTCCGGGTGTCGGGCCTGGGGGACAGGTTTCCAAGTAAGTAGTTATTTCTTTTCTTTAATTTTTAGTTTGTTCCGTTTCTTCTTATCTCGTTTTGGATATTCCTGGTTTCTTTATGGTTTTTATGCAATTTCAAGGTGGCTTTGCTAATGATTATGAGAAGAAGTTTTTTTTTTTTTTGCAAACATCTCATCCCATAAACTATAATTTGATGGACCCACTCATTTCTACCGAGTTAATTGGTTTAATTCAAAGTACAAATGAGAGAGGATTTCATCTTGAGATAATCACCAATGATTATGTAAAGTTGCATTGAACCTGAACAGCAATAGGACCAGAAGTACAAGTTCACTGGCCTATTCTCCTCTAGCTATGGCTGATGTTCGACTAGCAAAAAATCGCAAATTGCATTATACTTCTCTAGTTATGGCTCATGGTCAACTAGCAAAAATTCGCAAATTGCATGCTATTTGTCCATTATTCTTATTTTATAATCAAATAACTTCACACAAGGTGGGACCCATTTGGATCTCATTTAAACCCTAGTAGTTAGGTTCATGCCATAGCCGCACATGCCTTTACTGGCTTTGTAGTGAACTTCACAGTGCTAGTAAAATGTTGTTCAAATGGTGTGATCTTCATTTATTCACTTCATTCACTAATATAAATCATTCCCAAAAATTTTACCCTCTCTAGATCACATATGGACCCTTAACACAAGCTCATCACAAGAGCCACTCGCCCATACAGTAGACTGCAGTTGGCAACACCACTCACTGCACATCCACATTTTATGAACCGCCTCTGAGTGTTTGCTTGCGCCCATTTTCATGTGTGTGTGTTTACCTATCCCAGGCTGTAGTAGATCTCGAAAGCTTTTCAACGGTCCAAAAATCACTCAATTTGGACATACAGAGCGAAGTTGGAAGCCTTAGAAGGACCAAAGGTTGAAAATACCCCTCCCCTCCCCCCCCAAGCCGTTCGCCACATTGCGTGTCGAGTCGCACGAGGCGGACCGCATTGCGCACGAGGCACCATGCAACGGGCCGCACCTCACGCACCCGATGGCCCTAGGGCGGTGGTTCAATTGCCCAATTTTGGTTAATAAATTAAGTTATTTTTATTATAACATTCGAGAAAAATCCGAGATTCCAAGACTTTTTTACTTAATCTGGAGCCTTGGATCAAATTGATCTATTTTCAACGATAACCCTAATTCAACCAATGAACACCCCTTCCAAAAATCCCAGAAAATAAATATTAAAAAAAATTGAGAATCACCAAAATAAATTATAAAATTGAAATTAGGAAAATCCCAGAAATTAGTAGATGAAATTTTTAAAAATAGGAAAAATCCTTAGATAAATCCTATGAAATTAGTAAAAATCTTCAAAAAACATAGAAAATTCCAAAATTAGTATTTGAAAATAAAAGCCTCAAAATCCATTAGAAAATTAGGAAAAACCATCTCCCAACCTTAGGAAAAATTAGGTAAACCTTACTTAAAATTTCCTAACCCTTTCCAAATCCTTAGGAACCCTAGATTAAGAAATGAAGCATTAAATCCATGCAAATTCTAGTAAGTAAATGCATCCAAAAGAGGAGATTGTGGCATAGGAAGAGAGGTACAATCCATACCCGAAACTCTACGTTTTGGGTCCCCAAGATAAGTAATTCTTCATTTCTCTTTAATTTAGTTTTTTTTTTTTAATTTAGTTTATTTTCTCTGTAATTTCCTTATCTTAGAATTAGTAGAATTTTAGAAGTATTTAAAAAGGTCAAATATCTATAGATTCTAAAGCTAGCGCAGCTAGTAGACTCAGGAGAGAACCGGATCTATATGGATCTGGGATGCTTCTAAGTCTATAATTGGAGCAACCCCAATCTCTCTACTATTTCATAAGTTTTAACTCATTCTGCATGGTATTTGATTTGATCTCGCCTAGAGATTGGTACAAATCCGAGCATAAACACCTGAGTTGTCATAAGCACAAAGGATGATCTTCGTTGGTGATAAGTCATCAGCATTGACACCGATTTTCTTTGCAATGCGCAGGGGTATATGTTTAAGCAAGAGCCACCGTCAAACAACAGTTTATGTATTTCATGGTCCATTGCATCTCATAATCCATTGCATATGCTGTGATGTAAAAGGGCTAGATATGTGGTCGATCGTCACAAGCTGGGATATCCTTTTATGAGAAAGCAATAGGGGGTCCTCATGGTGATTGGCCCACTAGATTTGGGAGAGTTTTTTTGTACAATGTCATCAGAGACAGTGGTAGTTTGGAGAGCATTCTCAACCAACTTTTTATGTTATAGCGAGGAAGGTAAGAAGTTTAAGAATGGATAGTTGAGCCGATGTGCACCTTAAATGGGCTAATATGCTGTACTCACCTTTTGCTCATACTGAGGGAGCTTTTGGTGGGTCTGATTGCAGTGCATCGGCTTGAGCAGTAGGTCAGGCATTGGCCGGGGATTTGATTTGAGACACAGGTTGAGTGATGGTAAGGGTGGTGTTTTGCGGTATTTGTTGGGTAATACTTGTGATAGTGGTTCAATATGTTGGTTGAGGAACAGCTAGGGGCAGTTGTTTGAACTAGTGGTTGGGTATTAGTTGGGTCAGTGCTACTGGCGGGGTAGTAATACATTGGGGGATGTTCGAGTCAGCTGGCTTAGAGGCAGCTTGTGAGGAAACTTTAGGAGCACCTTGGGGCAATTTGGGATTTTCTTTTCTCCTTGAAACCAAAACACTTTTGATTGATCACTAAAGTCCAAGCGGATAGGCATGCCTAGTTTTTTCCATAGGTATGGGTTACAAGGTTGCCTTTTTAATATCTATAGGTGGAATAGTCCCACCTAGCTGGGGGATATGGACTTATTTAGTAGTATTGAGTGCTCTCTCAAAATGCACTGGGGGTGCAACCATTCGAAGATTTGGTGCTCTCTAAATATGAACAACAACATATGTTGTAGCTTCATTCATTAGGTCGTAGAGGAGCCCTTTGTTGCCCCAATTTCTCAAAGGGGGCCCTTACCTAGCCTTGGTAGAGCGAGAGGGAAGGCATATGCATCGCCGATAAGCTGCCTCGCCTTTCCTTGAATATCTTGCTGCCTTGTTGAGCGATTGGTGGGCAACTAGTTGGTGGCATTTTAGGGAAAATCCAAATAGATGGATCCTCATGGAGCAGCTCATCGTATGCAAAAAACATATCAACACTAAATTCAGAATTTAAGCTTTCAAAATATTGATTTCTAAAGCCCCAGTGGCAATGTCACTTGTAAGATAGTTTTCGACAGTTTTGATGTGTGTTTTAGCAACTCCATGTAAATCCTTATTTTTTTTGAAGTAACCTCTTCATTTTTTGAGAGCGATGCCTTTGAATTAGTATATTTTCTTCCCTTTCTTTCTTTTGGCTACGTGTTTCACAGTATCTTCTCTTAGGTCTCAGGGAGCGATGCCTTTGAATTAGTATATTTTCTTCCCTTTCTTTCTTTTGGCTACGTGTTTCACAGTATCTTCTCTTAGGTCTCAAGGTTGAGGTATTGTTAGCTTCTACAGGGAACCTTACCTTCGTATGCACCCATATATGTGATCCTCTACCATTAATAAGGTGCTTGGGAACCCAGGAAAATTTGTATAATTTAGGTGCTTCAATATCGTGGGTAGAAAAAAGTTCAGTATCTTAAGATAACCCAGCTTTTAGCGATTGATGAGATAATAAAAGCTCGCCGACACTTATAGCAGCAATCTGAGCATGGCAGCCAAAGGGTCTTTCTCGTCCTTTATGAGGGAGAGATTTCTTTGGTTTTAGAGAGGGATGAAGAAAATAAAGAGAATGGGGTATGAATGGCATGGGTCCATTTTTGGGGTTTAAGGGTCTCAAGGAAGTAGTCATCGAGAGTGAACTACACAAATCACCGATTTTTATAGCAAGAGGTTGAGGACTTCGGAAAATTCCAAACAGTGGGGTCATTATTAAGGTGACCATGGCATGGGTTCGGTGTATATGTGTTGAGTTTCAAGCGCCAGCATTTGAATGCATTAATTACCTCATGAGAGATGGGCTTTTCTAAAGTGGTTACCTCTAGCAAAACAACGGCCACTTGCTTTTCATGTGATGGCAGAGGGTCTGTAACACTCTCGTGTCTTGATTAGAGGAGGAGGGTTCACTTTATGATTTATGTTTTGGTGAGAAGCACAATATCTCCCAAGATATTCCCTCCTAGTTCGGTGTAGTGCGGTCTTTTTTAACTCCCTCTCTAAGAGGACGTTCAAATAGTGAGGAGAGAGGCTCTTTAAGAGGGGCAAAATCAGCAATGATGAGTCTAGAGCGCTCCTTTGACTTCTCGAATGGAGGAACCCTATGGTTGTCTCTAGGCTCTGGCTGGTCCTACATAGGTTCCTTATTTTCTTCCTCCTTAGGTGAGGGACTAAAAGATGTATCTTTCTTTTGCATTTATGGGGAATTATTTTTGGAGGCGTTCTCGACATGGAGCACATTTACTTGCTCATATAATTTGGACTTGAATGGCTTATGATCCTTCTTTTCTCTATTTGGTGCAGTGCTAACATGTTTATACTTCCTCTCCATACAATTTGGACCAAGCAATGTATACATAGAATACTTCTTTACTCCCAAGTCTATTTTCTCCTTTCTACATAAGAGTAGGGAAGTCTTTAATTGAGTGCATCAAGAAAATTTTAGCATAAGGGTCGATGAGGTTTGTTTACCACCATGACAACCTTCTCATCTGGTAGAGGGTTCAGAATGCGCACAACCACATTTCTCCATCTTGGTATGTGTTCAGTAAACTTCTTCCCCACTTTGTGGTGAATGGATTGGAGGTCATTAGTGGTGGGTCTTGCATTGATATTAAAGTAGAACTGGTTCATGAATTTTTCAGTTTATTCATCAAAAGTGGAATAAGCGCTTGATGGTAAATTCATAAACCAGTCCAAGGCATTACTAATGAGGGATTTTGGAAAGAGACAAATCAGTACTGGTGAATTATTTTGGAACTCAGGGAGGCCAGCCATGAAGGCGTGGATGTAGCTATGGGGGTTGCCATTTCCATTGTATTTCATGAAAGTTGAAGGTGTATAGGCATGGAAAGTGCCGCATGGTTGGGTGTCGCGATCTCGCCCTACCATGTCGGGATAACTTGTGGCATGGCTCCGCGTTCACGTCGAGCCTGGGACCTGATATCACTCTCTCAGGAACCACGTAAAGGGGATGTGGGCAGAAATACCAACCGGTGAGAGAGGAATTTGGGTTGTGAGGCGGGACTCACCTCACGTGGATTCGCGACACACTCGGGCTGCTCACGTGGAATGCCCCTTGGCCTATGGCCGGTTCGAAATCGCCTCCCTTGACCTGTTTCTTCTTTCCTGCATCCACACACACACAGTAGAAACCAGACAAGTGGGTCAGAAGACCTCACCTTCTCTTTGAATGAATGCACACAAGCATGTACATTCGAGGGGAAAGTGAGGGAATGATGTTGTTGAGTCCATGTCAATTGGACAGCCTTTCGGCACCTTCTTAATAGGGGATTCAGACATAATTCCTTAGTGGAAAATGAGGAAAAAGGGGGTGAGATGAATAAAGTAAAGAGGGAATAGAGAAATGACGAAATGAAGACCAGTTTGGCTTTCACCTGGTTCTTCAGAGAAAGAGAGTAGAGAAAGAAAATAGAAACGAAGGTAGTTTGGCTTTCACCTAGCTCTTCAGAGGTAAAGAAAGAAAAATATTTGTTTTAAAGATAGGAATAAGAAAGAGGGTAACAGTTAGCTTAGCTCTCGCTAAACCTTCCGAAGGAGAGAAGAGAAGAGATGAGACTGAAATAAGAGAAAGAGGAAGAGAGAAGAGAGGAGAAAGAGAGAGGAAAGGAATGAGGAAAAGAGGGTGAAGGTTAGCTTAGCTCTCGCTAAACCTTCCAAAAGGGATAAGAGACAAAAAGAATGAGAGAAGAAGAGAAGAGAAGAGAAGTGAGAAAAAGAGAGGAGAAAGTCAAAAGAAGGGAAGAGAGAAATGTCGTGCACGACGGTGTACCCTGCCGTGCCAGACATAAAAGAGAGAAGAGAGAGAAATGTCATGCATGATGGTATATCCTGTCATGCCAAAAAGAGAGAGAGAAGAGAGAGAAATGTCATGCACGGCGGTATACCTTGTCATGCTAGATAGAGAAGAGAGAAGAGGAAGAAATGTCATGTATGGTGGTATACCCTGCCATGCCAAATAGAGAGAGAGAAGAGTAAAGTCAAGGGGATGACGCCATCAAGGTCTTAGTAGTGTGAGCTAGTCTTTGCAAGTGAAAGACAAGGGGATGACACCACCACCTCATTCAGACTGAAAGGCCCCATCAAAATACATCTTCCAATCATATGCTGGCTCAGCACAAAACACTTCCTCATCCAGGAGGTCGCTTGACAGGGGAGATTCTACAGGTAATGGGGTGCTGCCAGGAAATCAGCCAGGGCTTGGCCCTTGATGGATTTTTGAGGCACATACGTGATGTTGAACTCCATTAGTAATAGCGACCATTTAGCCAAGCTCCCTGACAGACAAGGGGGCATCATGAGGAACTTGATGGGGTCAGCTCTTGAGATAAGCTGCACCTCATGACCAAGTAAAGAATGGCAAAGCTTCTGGACCGTGAAGATCAGTGCCAGGCACATCTTCTCGATTGACGGGTAATTCTTTTCAGCCCCTTGTATCTTGCGGCTGAGGTAGCACAGAGCGGTTTCTTTCCTTCTCTCATTGTTCTGTGCTAGTAGCGCTCCAAGTGACTCGTCGAGGGCGGTCATGTACAGAATGAGGGACCTTCTTAACACTGGCGTGGAGAGTACCGGGGGGCATAGCAAATACTCTTTGATATCATCTAAGGCTGCCTGACATGCCTCATCCCATATGAAATGAGTGTCCTTCTTCAACAGGTGTGTAAAAGGCTTACAACGACCTGAGAGATCGGAAACGAATCTTCGAATATAAGCAAGTTGGCCCTAAAGAGACTGGAGTTCTTGGAGTGTTGTTGAAGGTGGCATTTCTCGAATTGCCTTGATCTTGACAGACTCGATCTTCAATCCCCGATACCTGACAATGAACCCTAAGAATTTCCCTGAACGTATGACAAAGGTGTGTTTTAAGGGGTTCATCTTGACTTGATGAAGGTGGAGCCGCTCGAACACCTGCTCATGCATGTGGATATCATTCTTTTTGGATTTCACCACCAAATCATCCACGTAACATTCCACCTCCATGTGCAGCATATCTTTGAAAATGGTGGTCATTGCTCACTGATACGTGGCACTTGCATTCTTCAACCCAAATGGCATCATCGTGTAACAGAAGACCCTTTTGGGAGTCAGGAAGGTGGTGGCCTCTGCATCCTTTGGTGTCATCTTTATCTGATTGTACCTTGAATATCCATTCATGAAGGAGAGAATATTTGGCAATCGGTTGTGGAATGGATAAGCATTTCTATGAAAGGCAATGGGAAGTCGTCCTTTGGACAGGCAGCATTCAAGTCACGAAAATCAATGCAGACCCTGATTTGCCTGTTCTTCTTTTTAACTGGCACAACATTGGCGAGCCATTTTGGGTATTTGACCTCCTGAATAAAACCTGCTTTCCTGAGTTTAGTTACATCAGCATCTATCTGCATTTCAAGATCAGGCCGAAACCTTCTCGATTTCTGCTTTACGGGTTTGAAGGATGGATCAATGCCGAGCCGATGTACCACGACTTGGGGATCGAGACCGGGCATCTCATGATAGTGCCAGGCGAAGACGTCATAGTTTGCTCTTAGGAAGGCAATATAGCGCTCCTTCTCATCTTGTGACATGTTAGCTGAAATAAAAGTTGGCCTCAGGTCATTCTCATCGCCCAAGTTTATTTCCCTGAGATCGTTAGCGCTTGCCCACCTTCCTCCCATTCCTCGAGGGCTTCTTGAACTTCCATCTCGTCATCGATCGGTGATCCAAGGGGTCCTTCATTAACCTCGAAGGTCCCGACCTCCGAGTTCATAGGTACCCATTCTTTTGACATGTCCACCTCAAATTGGGCTTTGACGGTATAAAGCATGGTGCCTACTTCTACTACTTGCTTGATTGAGGAGGGGTCGACTTCAAGGAGAGGGAGTGCATAGGGTTGAGAGAGAGAATTTTGAGGCACCTGGGTTAATTGGGAAGAGCGGGGCTTAGAGAGTGTGAGGGGAGGGTTCTGAGATTCAGCGATCATAAATACAGCTACCACATCACTCTCGTTCTTGCGATCACCATTTCTATGTACTCTTAGATCCACCACATGATTTTGTGAGCTAGTAGGTTGTGAGGATTAGGTAGGTAAAGGTTGGGTGTATGAAACAAATGGTGGTCGCGGGTACCTAAGGAGTGGTGGATTGGTTGGTGTGTTAGGGTATGGGATGACTGACAGACCAGGGTACTTCAAGAGTCTCGGTTTCTGTATGAGCGGCTGTAACTTCCTGCCTACCTTAGACCGATTGGGTCCATGTTGGTTACTGCTTCAAAGATCTACACCATGTGGCATGCTTCGTGAGAATGAAAGTTCTCCCCTCTTGACTCTTTCAACCGCTGCTCGAAGTCGGGCTCGAGAGACCATTAGGCTCCCTTGGCCTTCGGATTCTTACGTCGCTTAATGATCTCCACAATAGTGGGAGGAGGCTTCGCATTGGCTCTGGACGCCAATGCAGCAACAACTGACAGGAACCCAGCTGATTGGGACACCATCTTCTTCAGCTATTTTTTATGCCGCCGGCTAATATTGCAACTTTTAAGCTCTTTGTAAAGAGCATCAATGTTTGGGCATTCAAGAGTCGAACATGCAAAAGATGTGTTAGAAAAAGAAGGAGAAGGGTTAAAGGAATCAAGAACAGATGATGGGGGAGAGCTTTTAAGGTCATCACTTGGATTGAACCAATTCAGGTGGCTTTTAGTGCCATCACAGGAATTGGGCATGTGCAGTGAATCTTTTTGGTCTTCACCTTGCTTGGATTGTTAGGGGGTGCTTTTAATGTCATCACCCTTATCAGAAGTTTGGGGAACCTCAGCAGAGGAGGGTTTAGGAATGCCCTCGTGACTGGACTGCGGGTCTTGGTCAGTGAAAGCGACTGACTCGGGGAAGAAATCCCGCAGGGTCGGCAACGAAGGAAGGGGCTCGAGGAATTCAACCTCAGTCTGGGGTTGAGGGAGTTTCCTCTTTCAGTGGGAGGACCTTGGTGCTCGTCTCCTTTATCATTTTTGTGAATGGGTGCAAGTTGACTAGGTCCACGTGGCTTGGGAGTTGGCTTTGCTTGGCGAAATGCTTCCCTTTTCATGGACTTCATTCTGTTTTGTCCTCAATAGACTTGCCATGGTTGGGAAGTCGACGGTTCGTCAGGATTAAAAGACTAGGGTGGCGCATTCTCACAGGCGGTCTGTGTCTGAGTGACTTCTTGTGCTGGCAGCCCAGTGGTTCGCACTTCATCCCCTGGTATAATGCCAGTGAAATGTCCTCCTTGGACTTTCTCCATGATTATGGCTTGGAAGCCGAAGCACCCATCTAAATCATGGCCTCGTATCTGGTGATACGAGCATCAGAGGTTCTCAGTTCCTCGAGTGAGGTGCTTGGGTTGTCTCAATGGCTTTGGTGCAATGACCCCTGCTTGAAGCATCATGCAGAATGTCGCCTGAAGAAGGTCTAGTGGTAGTTCATCAAGATGATATTCTTGCTCATCTTCTTCTTGTATTGTCACCACGTGGGATGCTTCAGCTGCCCCGAATCCCTTCTTGAGGCTGTCGATTAGTATTTTTCCCTTTCGGATTAAGGCCTCATTGTGATATTTGAGAGTGAAGCAATTCTGAACAGGGTGCCCCAACATTCTATGATAGGCACAATAATTCTTGTGGGTGACAAAATCAGCATCTTCTAGCTTTTTCATCTGAGGCAAGGTGACCATTTGTTGCTCTATCAACATCCGGAGTAAGGTCGGGACCCACTCCTTATCGAAGCTATAGACTTTCTTTCTCTTCTCTGCTCAATAGTCCTCTTTATAAAGGTTTGAAGGTGGAGGCAACTTATTGATTGGGGTTTTTATTGGCTTGCCTGAGGTGTCCTCTGAGTATTTGCAGGGTTCACCCC
Organism: Amborella trichopoda; assembly: GCF_000471905.2. The sequence goes on from NW_006498846.1 coordinate 4,067,121, forward strand.
CTTAGAGAAATTCAGAGTTTGAGAAGAGGCCTTCTTGGGATCTGATACATTCACAGTGGCACTGATCATTCATTTCTGTTGATTGCCCCGAGAATTGATGCGAGCATTGCCAAAGTTCTGGTTGTTTCCTCCGCTTGATGATTGTGTCTGAGGCCACCATGATGCTTAAAGAGGCTTTCTATTCGGTCAGCTTTAGTGTTTGAAGCCTCGACATGCAAGGAGATTTCTGGCCGTGTTGCACACACATGTTTAGACGACATCAATCTCAGTCATGGGGGTAGCTTGGTGCGCAGCAAGCTCTCTCCATCTTGCAATGAATTGATCAACCAGCTCATCTGGGCCCTAGGTTAATGTGAGACGCTCAATAGCCTGGACTTCTCTTTCGACTTCATAGAAGTGCTTGTAGAACAAATGCTCCATTTCTTCCTAGGTTTGCACAGAGTTCAGGGGGAGTTGGGCATACCACTTAAATGCTAGCCCGTCAAGAGTTTCAACAAACTGATGGAGAATAAGCCTCCCATCAACTGCTGTCTCTTGACAAGCTGAATAAAAATGGGCAATATGCTGGTAAGGGGAACTCGTGTCATTGAAGAGCAAGAGTCTCCCCTTCTGGTAAATAGGGGGAAACGGGAGCTGATCAATGTAGGAGGGCTTTCTGATAAAGGGTTGTATCTTGCACGCTCGGGATTTGCCTGCCCTGCAAGCTATGGGTGAACATGGCATCGATGTCAGCTTGTGAGACCTGACGTGTGGAGAAATGGTCATACGAATGAGGTGGCTGCCTCAGAACCGGATCGGATGGATGAGAATTCCCAAGGAACCGGGTACCTTCTATTAGCTCGATCTTCTCCATCATCCTACACATCATATCCTCTAACCGATTCATACGGTCTTCTTGATTGTCATTGGGCTCCTCAACAACCATCACGCTGACTACCTCTTCAGGGAGATTGATCTCATACGCAGTCATGGTCTTGTGTATGCGTCGGATTGGGTTCGGCAGGTCAGTCAGCAGGGGTTCGACATACCCTGACCGAGCTCGAGCCTTGTATGTTGATCGAGTCAGGATCGGTTTGCGACGGTCTTGGGGCCGTAAGGCCTATGAGGTCGGGTCATCTCCCATAACACTGAAAACCATGCAAGATTCTGACTTCCCTATCTTAGACCGCTGCCTGTAGTGGGTAAAAGGGCTTCTCTACTATGGGGTTAGCATGCTTGCTTGCCCCGAGTGTCTTGGGTTCTTCTCTAGGTATTATTCACACGCCTCAGTCACGATTGGCTCTCAAGCTCTGGTATACGTCCCTCCAGAACCGAGACTGAGACAATGATTGTGAATGGTCCGATTTCTTCAAACATGACCGGGCAGCCTCAATGAGGTGAGGCAAGGGATGCGGGCCAGAAATAGGAGTAAGCTCGGGCTTCTATCTTGGCTTGGGGAGAGACCGGGGATGGAAGACCTCATCACCCAAGGGAGCCTTGCCTTGAGCTCTTTTGTGAGATCCAAGGGTAAGGCCGGTTTGAAGAGGGTACTCCAAGAGGGTACTCTTAGGGAAAGCCTTCGAGTACCAGGTCTTGAGTGGTTCGATCGAAGCATAAGGGACGAATGGGGGAGGAGACAGCCGCCAATGACCTTTCGATCAGGAGCTCGAGCCAGTTTGTGTTGTGGCGCATGTGCATCCTTTGAAGAAGGATTCCGGGTGACTTGAGGGTCAACTAAGGCTTGAGCAATAAGTCGGGCCTTAGGAGGCCGAGTACCGCGAGCAAGTGTTTGTGAGGGATTGGTCTTGTGACCACCCCTCACATAGTGCGCCGGTATGTGCAAAAAAAGATGACGAGGGGGTTGGTCTCTCGTGTACTCGGTTAAACACAGCAATAGGGCTGCCCCGAGCAATACGATGCATATGCAAAAGGTATACAGGTCCGGGTTCAAGAAGACTCGAACCCGGATAGTGGTTCAAGGCAGCCTGAGGAATTCCCCGAGGTGTGGCTCGAGTGGATGGACCATGAGCTCCGGTGTGTGTGTGGGAGGCGGTGACCTTAGGGCCTCCTCCTCAATTTGTCGAGCCTCTTAGTACAGGCGCCCAATGTGATTGAGAGTGGGGGGTGGCCTTACGGTGACCCACAGGAGCAACGACAGTTGGACTGCCAGTTACAGGGAAGGAGGGGATGACCTTTCGGCTGCCCCGAGCAACTGGACCGGCAAGTCACTTGCCGGTAGCGGGGTGCATACAGTGTGTGGTGGCTAGTGTGCCACCCAAAGGTGCATTGGTGGAGGGTCCACCAAGTCAAGGAGATGGGGAGTGAGGGACTTTTAGGTCCCTCCTCACAGCAATCCAGGTTAGGACCTAGGAGAGTGACACGGGTCAACACTCAGAAGGAAGGTCGGGATCGAGGTTCATGGAATCAATTCTCAAAGTGGACTCACGAGTGTGGGGACCAAAAAATCCCCGACTCGGATGAAGGGGTTAACCAACCCCGAAGTCATGTGTGTGTGTGTGTAATAAGGCAGGAGCGAGAAGAAAGGAAAGCCAAACAAGGACGATCCAACGATGGGGTAGCATGTCCCCAGTGGAGTCGCCAAGCTAGTTAGGTACCTCGATCTCGCCCACGGGGTCAGAATGACCTGGTGGCGTGGCTCTGTGTTCGCGTCGAGCCCGAGACCTAAGATCGCTCTCTCGAGAACTGCGTAAAGGGGATGTGGGCAGGAATACCAAGCGGTGAGAGAGGAATTTGGATCGTGAGGCGGAAATCACCTCACCTGGATCTGTGACACACTTGGGCTGCTCGCGTGGGCGCCCTCTAAGATCATGTGGAATTCTCCCTGGCCTGTGGCAGGTTCGGAATCACCTCCCATGGCCTGTTTTTTCTTGCATGCATCCACACCCACACATTAGACTACAGGCAAGTGGGTCAGAAGACCCACCTTGTCTTTGAATGAATGCATACAAGTGTGTACATTCGAGGAGAAAATGAGGGAATGGTATCGTTTAGTCCATGTCATTTGGACAGTCTTCTAGTGTTTTCTTAACAGGGAACTTAGACATCATTCCTTAGTGGAAAATGAGGGAAAAGGGGGTGAGATGAAGAAAGTAAAAAGGGAATAGAGAATAAAGAAACAAATACCAATTTAGATTTCACCTAGTTCTTCAGAGAAAGAGAGTAGAGAAAGAAAATAGAAACGAAGGCTAGTTTGGCTTTCACCTAGCTCTTCAGAGGTAAAGAACGAAAAATATTTGTTTTAAAGAGAGGAAGAAGAAAATGAATAAGAAAGAGGGTGACAGTTAGCTTGGCTATCGCTAAACCTTCCGAAGGGGGAGTAGAGACGAGACTGAAATAAGAGAAAGAGGAAGAGAGAAGAGAGGAGAAAGAGAGAGGAAAGGAATGAGGAAAAGAGGGTAAAGATTAGCTTTGCTTTCGCTAAACCTTTCAAAAGGGAGATGAGATGAAAAGAATGCAAGAAGAAGAGAAGAGAAGATAAGTGAGAAGAAGAGAGGAAAAAGTGAGAAGAAGGGAAGATAGAAATGTCGTGCACGGTGGTGTACCATGTCGTGCCAGATAGAGAAGAGAGAAGAAACAGAAATGTCGTGCATGACGGTACACTCTGCCATGCCAGACAGAGAGAGAGAAGAGAGAGAAATGTTATGCACGAGGGTATACCTTGCCATGCCGGACAGAAAGAGAGAGAAGAGAGAGAAATATTGTGCACATCGATATACCATGTTGTGCCAGATAGAGAAAGAGAAGAGGGCGAAATGTCGTGCACGGCGGTATACCCTGCCGTGCCAGACATAAGAGAGAAGAGAAAAGTGAAAGAGAGAGGAAAATTTTGGCATAACGGTTAAACTGACATAGCTGCAAGACTAGCATGGTGGCTAGTCTGGCATGGCAGCTAGATAGGCATGACGGCTAGACCGGCACGGCGGCTAGACTCGCACGGCGGCAAAACTGGCATGATGGCAAGACTGATACGACGGTTAGTCTAGCACGACGGCAAGACTGGCACGACGGCAAGACTGACACAGCGGCTAGTCTGGCATGGCAGCTAGACTGGCAAGGCAACTGAGCCTTCCACACGAGAAAAGGCTCAGCCTACCATCTAGTCAAGCAAGCAAAAAAGAGAAAGAGGAGAGGAGATAGAAAGAAGAGTGGAGAGAGAAAATAAAGAAGAAGAGAGAAAGGAAAGAAGAAGAGAGAGAAAGGAAAGGGGAAGAGAGAAAGGAAAGAAAAAGAGAGAAAGACAAGAAGCCAAGAGAGAAAGGCAAGAAGCCAAGAGAGAAAGGAAAGAAGAAAAGGAGAGAAAAATAGGAGAGAAGAGACAAAGAACAGAGAGAAAATGGAGAGAGAAGAGAGAGAAAGAGGAGAGGAGAGAGAAAGAGGAAAGGAGAGAGAAATTTTTCTGGATGGCTTAGGGTACCACCTAAAATATTCTCTCTCCTCTCTCTCTCTCTCTCTCCAAGACGTAAGATGCGCCCCTCCAAAACTCAAGCACAAACCTAATTTTTAATTATCGCTATGGGGTCTATTACATGAGAGCATCATGTGCTTATATAGAATTTAGGTCCAAACATGGGTGGATGTCCAGTTCTTAACCTAATTGTGAAAATAGGAATTAAATGAATTAAAGAAAATTAAGAAATTAAGGGCAAAATGACGATTTTGCCTCGCACCCACAAATCCTGAAATTTCAATTAAGTCCATGTCATGGCCATGCAACTTTTGCGATCTTCCGGGGTCCGTTCGGGGTCTTTCCGGTCTTCATCCAACCAAAAGATTATCACTTTCTTGATCGGCTTGGGAAGACGGTCGCTTTGATACCTATTTCGAGCCATTGATCGGACTTTTGGGCCACGATCACGAGGTGCAAAAATTATGAGAAACGTGCAATCTTTGATTCAAGATCACGCCCGTTTCTCAGTGTTTTTCTATGATTTCTTCACAGTATTTTAACGAGCATGCCGTCATGAGCGTTTGGTGACGAATGTGGCTCGATTTAGTGTCTGAACGACCGTTTTCTAAATTTGGCATTTTTGCCGAAATTTGGTTTTTGGTGGCCAAAAATATTAGCAACTTCGACTCCATCATGCGAAGACTTTAACTATCTATCACATGCGAGGTTTGGCTTGAACGAAGCCTTTGACCTCGTGCTCGTAGTGAATTTGGTTTCAAGCCGATTTGACTTGCGAGCGTCGTAATGTGGCCGCTCGATCAAGGCGTGCTCCTGCTGAAAAATTTGCAACCTTGCCTTGAAACGCAATCTTCTCTCTATTTTTCTCCCGGCTCAGGTCACGGCATGGGTCATGCCACATATCGAAATGCTCAGGCCATGACATTGGTCGTGCCACATATCAAAACGCTCAGGCCGACGAGACGAACATGTTCCTAAAATTTGAGCTTGATCTGACATGGGACAAGAGAGATATAGCCTTCCAAAGTTTAGCCCAAAACCTAAACACACAATTTCCATTAATGGAAACTGGTTCACTAGGGGTGCACGATAATAGCGTGAGGCCTACCCGTTTCAAGTAATTTGGCCATAACTTGGCCCAAAAATGTCTGATCCAACCGAAACTTGGACTCTAGGGGTTTTCGAACGTTCTGGATCCAATGATGATAGTCCCATGGTCATTTGTGGCTGGTAATGGGGTTGTAGTTATAAGGTTCATTTCCAGGGCGCTAGAGGCCGATTTCCCAAAACTGTTTCTTCATCTGTATTGCCTTAAACTTGTCGAATTATGACGAAACATGGAAAGTTTTCTTAGGAGACTCTTAGGCACGATTTTGAACCTTCTTGGGCCGTTATGAAACTATCGGAAATTTTACTTCTGGATCAAGGCTTATTGTCCTACAGCTTCCGTAATCCACATACATTTTAGTACATGCGAACCTTGGTTACGAACTTCTCTCTCCTTATTCGCATCGGGGATACAAGTGTTGAAAAATACCTTCAAACACTGTTGTCATGACATTCGTGTATTCACGAATAGTTTGTTAAGCATCACGACGACCAGATTGCCCTTGCATATCGAAGACTTATCTTTGAAGGTCTTAGATGATGTTAACCAGGTTGTTATAGGTTTGTGTCCTTGGAGCATTCAGGAATGGTTTGCTAAGCATCACGACGACCAAATTGCCTTTGCATATCCAATACTTGTCTTTGAAGGTCTTAGATGATGTTAACCAGGGTGTTGTTAGTTTGTGCATGTGTAGCTAATGTGGGGATTGGTGGTTGAAAATGTTGATGAGCATTGTAGACGGGTGGAGGGTAAGGTGCCTATAGATCGTGGGTTGTGGTGGTAGGGGCAATTCCATATATAGGTAGAGGCATGGGGGCTTGGGTGAAATTTGGTTCTTGATTTGGATGAGGCATGTGGAGAGGGAATGGTGATTGGGTTAGATAGTCGTTTTGGGGGGGTTGTGTTGGATTATTAAATGGAGTAGTGGCATATGGTAGGCGAATGGGATTTGGCATATGGGGGTCTTGAGTAACGGGTGTGGAATAGGCTTGGCCAGCCTTATAATGCATTGTTTTATGTTGGGAGATATCGACTTAGGGGAGTGGAAGTGGCTGAATGTCCACACACGAGGACAAATGGTTGGTCTCTTTCTCTAAGATATGTGGGGTGGTTTAAGGGTGGAGGATTATTTTGACCCTGGGTTGGTAGTTCATTTTAGGATTCCCCATCTTCCCCCAACTCACATAAAGCTTCCTCTTGAGGAAGCCTAGCCTCTTTAGCGGCCACCGAGTTGTGTTTAACTTGTAGGGGGCAGATCTCCTTGAAGAACGATATTGATTAGCATGGGATTCTCCATCAATGACATGGACCATGGGGTTAACCTCTTTAGAGTTGTCGACTACTTCTTCAAAAGAGTGGGTTGGCATATAAAGTTAATCCTCTCATCTCATTTTTCTTTGAAGTAGTATGGGAAGCATGAGAGCTTCCACGGGCTTCTAGTAAACGATAGCATTCACATCAGCACCATCAACACTTGCCTCAATAACTCAATCATGTCAACCGTATTAAGCTCTTCTTGCGATTTGCAAATAGGTTTGGGCTTAGGGTATAAAGAATAGGTCCATTGAGCTTATCAATGATTGCCTACTAATATATTTGCACGACCAAGTGCAGGTCGAAGTACGACATATAGGGGGATAAATCAGTCTATTTTGGGTGAGCTAAGGTTATTAAAGAAAGTAATGGCTTCTCCTTCGTGGGTAACCCAAATAGATATCTCTTGCCTACAAAGCTAAAGATTGACCTCTACCTAAAGATAAGGCACCACTCGATCGATACTTGCGTGGTGCTTTCCAAGGGTCAGTGATCAAATCCTAACCCTTTCCAACATTACAAGTTTTAAAAATAATTTTTCTTATGATGCAAGAAAGATTATTTTTCCTTCATTCTTTATGCTTCTTTACTTTTTCTTTTTCTCTCCTTTTTTTTGGGGTTTTAAATTTGAGACCATGTCAAGGAAACCATACTAGAATAATAAACAAGTGAGTGCCTGCAATTAGTAGCTTTTAAAGTCGATGATTGTGGTAGAAAGTATGTAAGAATCTTCTTAGCAACATGGCACAAAACTATGCACTATTCCCAAGCTAGAAGTCACAGGTAGGACGTTTCAAGGTGTGACTCAGAGTAGTACCTCAATTGCAAAAATGGCACAACTTCAAGTAGCACCTCAATTGGACATCGTAGGTCGCAGAAATGCGCAACTTCAATTAGCATCTCAAAGAGGGCGCAACTTCAATTAGTATATCAGAGAGGGCGCAACTCCAATTAACGTATCAGAGAGGGTGCAACTTCACATAGCTCCTCAATCATAATTCACAAGCCACAAGAGAGCGCGATTTGAAATAGCATCTCAGAGAGGGTGCAACTTCAAGTGTCGCCTTAGTCACAATTTATAGGTCACAACAAAGTGCGACTTAAAATAGCATCTCAAAGATGGTACAACTTCAAGTAGAGTCTCAGTCACAACTCACAGGTCACAACAGAGCACGACTTGAAATAGCGTCTCAGAGAGGGCACAACTTCAAGCAATGCCTTAGTTATAATTCAAGGTCGCAACAAAGCACGACTTAAAATAGAGTCTCAAAGAGTGTGTAACTTCAAATAGCGCCTCAGTTACAATTCACATGTCACAACAGAGCGCGACTTAAAATAGCTTCTCAAAGACTGCGCAACTTCAAGTAGCGCCTCAATCATATTTCACAAGTCACAACAGAGAGCGACATGAAATAGAATCTCAGGGAGGGTGCAACTTCAAGTAACATCTCAGTCACAGTTCATAGGTCGCAACAGAGCACGACTCCAAATAGCATCCTTTCAGGAAAGGTAGGACATGATTTTAAATAGGGTCTTCCACACAAGGATTGTGTCAAAGTAGGGTGATATTCCTAGTAACGCTTTAAAAATCATAAACTAAGAAAAAACAATAACTAACATCTTTCATGCCCAAATTACAACATGAATCACTTGGGCATTTTAGAAAAGACCATAAGGTATCTAAGAAGTTAAATGACAATATCAAAATAGAAAACATAAGGAAATATGGAGCTAAAAGCAATGGTAGGAACTGGAAGGGTCCCATCCCAATCGCCAATGATCTATAGCACCCTTGAGAAAAATTCGAGAGGTTCATGACCACCGTGGTGCCTTTCAGACAATCTACAAACTGGTTAAAAAGAGAAAAGGTGTTGGAATTGCGATCGCCACCCTTGGAAGGGGCACATAGACCTATGATTATGCTTATACAGGTCAATAAACTTGCATATGCATAATGTGGATTAGAAGCAATTAGATTTTTATGGAATTCGCTTAAAACTACAAGTATTGGGCCAGCTTTAAGATGGATACCTAGGGGCCTTAATACTTATAGCACTTAGATGCCAACATACTCGCTACAATGGGTTCCGACTTTCCTTTACGAAAATTCTAAGCTTTGACGTAAAATAAAATGTAAAAGTTCTAAAGGCATGCAAGTATAACCATGAGAATTGACCTTTGGAGGAGGGAGAGAGAGAGATGAAGATAACTTTCTTAATGGATTATGAAATGCTAAATAAATAAAGTGTTACCTTCTATAAGTCCCAAATCAGCAACAAGTGTGGAAACTCTTCGAAGCTTTGAGCATGCATAAGTAGATCATTGAGCAAGGACACACCTAGTAAAATACTCTCTCTTCTCACGTAATTTTATCATAGCTTCCACAAGGTCGATGAAAATTTGTGGGTGGGACAATTTATAGAGTTTTGGAAGGGTAACCCAAGAAAATTCGAGTGGAAAGGGAATCTTAAAAAAAAATGTGCAACTTCAAATTGTGCACTGATGCGTCATTCCAAGTTGCGCCCTGAAGATAAGCGCATTCCAAAAGTGGGGCCCTCAGGGCTTCGACAAGCATGCAACATGCCTTAAAGATTCCAAGTGTACTAACTACTACCTGATTGGCCGAGGTGCTAATCAGAGTTAAACCATTTTTTTGTTGAAACTAGGGCGATTGAAAGTTGCGCCTTAGTGCATGATTCCAAATTGCGCCTTATTTCCCGAGAGCGGTGCCTCATGTTTACAAGTAATGGAAATAATGACACATGTTTTAATGGTAAGTTGCTCTACCAAGGCACAATTTAAAGTGATGCCTCATCTACTGGAGAAGAAGTCGCAACTTGAAGTTGCACACTAGGGCGTTATTTGAACTTGCGCACCAATTTTCTTGTGTTTGTTAAAATGTAGGATGTGGGTCCTACAAGTGAGACACGTATCACGGATGATATTCGAGTGATTCTATACGTGTTAACCGTCATATGGAAAGCAAGACGCAACTTTAAATAACACCTCATTTTTTGGTAGGTAGCAAATAAAGCTTAACATGAAGTTACGCTCTAGTGCGCAACTTTGAATGATGCTTTAATAGTGGAAGTTTGAGCTTTTGTGTAACTATATAGTACAAATATATGTCGATTGAAGTTTGAAACGATGTAGAAGTGGGCACGGTTCATGTGCTTACCACATATCTTCGAAAGTCGAGTATCTTCAGGAATACCTTACAATTTTGAGAGAGAGAGAAAGAGAGTCATAAGGGATAAAGATGTGCCATTCTTTTGAGAGGTCTTTTCTCTCGTTATAAACTTTAATATGAAAGAGATAGAGCATAAAAAACTTGGAGGGGCATGCCCCTTATAGAGAGATGGATATTTAGTTGTGCTCAATATGAGATATGGAGTGGGTATTTATAGTGTTAAGCCTAAAGATACTTCTAGATGTACTTTACTCCTGGCCATTGAAGTCCGACATCCATTATTACAAAGAGATGTTCCATTCTAACCCACCATACACTATCGTTCCATTTTGATGTGTGGTATGCATTTAAACACCATTATCCTCTATTTTTTTAATAACTATAATTCACTCCAATTTTCTTTGTATGAAAATACCCTTTCTATTTCGTATAATTGAACTCAAAACCATGTTGAAGGACATACCTTTGATGTAATTTGACAAATATTGCAGTAAAAATCAAATTTTAAACTTCCCTCCATTTTATAAGAACATGTGGGGCTAATCAAATCATAATACATAAGTTATTTGGTTAAGTGCATAATTATCACTTATCCTTAGGGTTTCAATTCTAATTTCAAAGTTTATGCCCCTAGAATGGTCCGTACATTTACAAAAACCACTTTCTTTGTACATTTAAATATGTCAAAGTTATTTTTCTCAATTTCTAAAATTGCATAAAATCCAATATTACAAAATGCCCCCATTATAACAAATTACAATGACCTTGAAGGCCACCATGAGGAATTATGTCATCCCCATGTCATCTCCACGTGGGGCTGATGTGGAGGACCCCATGGCCCCATGTGGGCAGCTATTAGCCATTTGGGTACCCTGTGTAGGTCCCGAGGGGTCTGTCTTTAATTGTCTTTTATAAAAATAACTTTTGAAAAACACATTTTCTTGTTCCAAAAAATCTAAAAAATCTACAAAAATCATCTTAGTCATTTTCCATCAAAATAAACCATTTTAACATTGTTTAAAAACATTTTCAAGGGAAATTCTGATCCTATGTAGTTAAATTAGGAATCAAAATACTCCACTAGGCTAGACCCAGAATCCAAAGCAACATTCTCAGTATGATCCAACAAACTCATTACCTATAGTATATAATCAAGGACTCAGGATATAGCTTATCAAAGTCAAACCAATGAGTGACCATGAATCTCCAAGTACAAGTGGATTCCAGGTTCACCCTCAAGAGGATATGCACACATAAGGTGTTGGGGTTCCTCTATTGGCACATGTGCATATCTTTTCTCAATGGATCCCTGAAAAAATTGGCTTTTCATGCTTTGAAAATGTTTATGCACATGCTATGAGAAGGTTCTATGAGTCAACGATTTAAGCTAATGACATTTGTTAGCCTTAACGTTCTCATATAGGGCTAATCATCGAACTCATCACGTCATACACATTAAATCACATCACCATGGCCTAGTAAGCTCAATAAATAACATAGAGTTCATCACAGACAATCATGAGGCCCAATGAGCTCAATAAATAACATTAACTGACCTTAACTATAGGCAACCCATAAACCTCTTAACACTTCTCATATATATAAAAATCATCGTCATGACTGTCTTAAGGTTTCCATGACTCTTGATCCCAGTGTGCCAAGATCATAGAGTCCTATTGTTTTTTCACTCCCACAGTAATCAAAAGCTATAACATGTTGGTGTTACAAGGTCTTGAAAGACCATAACTCCAACATTCTCTCACTTAACCTTTTGAGGCCTTAATCATATAACCACATCACATGATGCACATCGATCCACATGCCATATCAATCATAACGATCCAATCGATCTATAGGGATCCACAATGACCATTCTAGTCCAACAATCATAATGATCTTTAATGATGATCTCTTCAAAGAATCAAGTATACATCGAGCTACGATTTCATCTACGCTTGAGATCAAGCTCAAATGGAGCCTCAAAGGAGGATTCTCTCACTAGATTTTTACATCTCTTACTTTCTATCGTTAAGTGTTTCTCTCATTAATAAAATGATGAAGAAACAAAGAAGGGGCGTGCTACGCTCTAAGAGAGCGATTCTCTCACTAAAGATAAGGAGATGAAGAGAGAGAATGAGAAGAAGAAGGGTGTAACTCATAATTATGAGAGAGAGAGATAATCATAAGGGATAAAGATGTGCCATACTTTTGAGAGGTCGTTTCTCTATTTAGAAACTTTAATATGAAAGAGAGAGAGAGAGAGAGAGAGTAAAAAACTAGGAGGGGCATGCCCCTTATAGAGAAATAGCACTTTTTAGTTGTGCTCAAAATGAGGAGATCAATAGGATATTTATAGTGTTAAGCATTGAGATACTTCCAGATATGATTTAATTTTGGTCATCGAAGTCCAACATCCATGGCTACAAAGAGAGACTCTATCCTAGCCCATCATCTACCATCATGCCATTTTGATATATGGTATGGGTTTAAACACTAGTATCATCCTTTTTTTTTAATAACCATAAATTCACTTCAATTTTTCTTGTATGAAAATACTCTTGATATTTTCATATAATTGAACTCAAAAAACAAATTGGAGGGTATAACCTTGAGGTAATTTGACAAAAATTCCAGCAAAAATCAAATTTGAAACTTCCCTCCATTTTATAAGAGCATGTGGAGATAATCAAATCATGTCACATACGCTAGTTGGTTAAGTGCACAATTACCAATTACCCCTAGGGTTTCAATTCTAATTTAAAATCCTATGCCCTTTTTGGAAGGCTAACACATGTGCATAACCCACTTTCTTTCAAATTTAACATGTGCTAAAATTAATTTTCTAATTTTTAAAAATTACATAAAATCCAACAGTACAAAATGCCCCCATCATAACAAATTACACAATGGCCTTAAAAGCCACCATAGGAAATTACATCACCTCCACATGGGGCTGACGTGGAGGCCCCCATGGTACCATGTGGATACCCATTAGCCAGAATCCAAAGCTAGATTCAGAATCCAAAGCTACCTTCTTAGTACGACCCAACAAACTCATGACCCACAATGTACAATTAAGATATCATGATATGGCTTATCAAAATAAACTAATGACCTTAAATCCCCAAGTACCAGTGGATTTCAGGCGCAACCTTGAGAGGACATGCACAGACAAGATGTGGGGGTTCCCCTCCTAGCATATGTGTATACCTTTTCTCAATGGATTCCTAGAAGAGTTGGCTTCCATGCTTTGTAATTTTTTATGCACATGTTATGAGAAGGTTCTTCGAGTCAGATATTTAGGTTAATGCCCTCTATTAGGCTTAACCTTCCTATGTATGGATAATCATCAAGCTCATAACATCATATACATAAAATCATATTACCTTGGCCCAATCATCCAGTTAAGAGGCCCAATGAGCTCAATAACGATAGCAATAACCGACCCTAACTAGAAGCAACCCGGAACGCTCATGGTGTCTCTCATATATACAAAAATCATCCTCATGACTATCCTAGGGTTTCCTTGACTCTTGATCCTTAGTGCCTCAAGGTCCTAGAGTCATGTCACTCATTTCACTCATTTTGTGATCAAGAGCTCGAACATAGCGGTATTACAAAGCCTTAAAAAGCCATAACTCCAACAATCACCACTTAGGTTGTGCATTAGGATAGCAATATTTTGACATACTTTTAGCGTGGACCATCTCTCCATTTAGTTTCTTCTAAAACCTATATTTGTTTTCTTTCAAACTAACCCCCATTTTAGAAACTTTAGATAGGTAGCAAATTGCGACACAAAACACCTGGAAATCTATGCAATTCACTTAAGGGTGCAGTTTACATACGGAT
>NW_006498846.1:4113629-4130328 GCF_000471905.2 Amborella trichopoda
TAGTGCTTTTTGAGGTTCCACTCTCTTCCCAAAACCCTTAAAAAATAAGGCCCCGTTAGCGTGGGCTGGGGATAAGGAAGACGGATTTTTGCCCCCCTTAGCTTTACCAGAATCAAACGTTGAATTCAATCTATGATTTCTATATATATATATAAATAGAAATAGGATAGATAGATGGATCTATCTTTCTATTCATATAGATTACTATGGATCTATATATCTTATAGAAATATTCAAGAAGCCCCAAATCCTTGATTTGGCCAGCAAACACTGCACTGCTTTAGGCCCTGGAAGCGAAGGGAATGAGCTCGGCTGCTTCTCCTCCGCACTTCTTTTCTCCATGCCCGTTTCGCATGCGCTTCACGCGCCATTGGCGCTTTGCTCTCCTCTTATTCATTGGACGGTTCGGATGGACTTCGTCGTTCTTTCCCAACTAAAAGAGAAAGGGCTGTATCACATCGAGATGTCGATTCGTTTTCCGCCCCCAATGAGATGGGGATTTAGTCACCTCTATCCCTTCATCTTTCTGAATCGAGGCCTGGCTCGTGTCGTTCCAACAACGGGCGGGGAGCACCTCAGTATATGATTGTGCACAGTAACTGGGAGTCCTATTACACCTAAGGCCAACTTCGATTCACCAAACCCTGGTTCATCTCGTGTAGTGATTGTGGACTCGTACAAGGATATAGAGTAGACGGTTGATGTATAAGACCTGGCCTGTTCTTTTGTAGCATGTATTCCCATCCGTGTCGCAACTAATTCAGTAAGCTACTTCTTATGGTGATTGGATATATCATTGAAAACTCACCACTCTTTTTCATGGCTTGCAATTTAACTCTTCTTTCCTCCTGCATGACATTTAACAGTCAGCACTCACTCATTGTTCTTCTTGCCAGCCACGAGACTTTTAATATCCTTGTCTCAACCTGCTTAATTTCTCTTACACTTCCGGGACTTCCCCTGTCTTGCATTTCTGGGTCCTTAAAATGCAGGTCGCCCTTCATTCTAACTGAAATATCTTTCCCACACTTTGAGAAAACTTTCATGTATCCAAATTCTGCACTGGCCTGGAATATTCTCCTTCTTGCTCCTTATTTCACCTGTGCTATCATCCCCACCGACTTAAATTATGATCACTTGTTTCTTCCATCTGTGTCTGAGGGGATGGTTCCTCTTACATTCTTTTTATTCCTACTCTACATTTGTCAGCTTCAAGTTATTCCATATGATCTGTTTAATCTTGGAATAATTCAGGGATGTCATACATGGTATTAGTTCTTATGAGTTTATGGCCCTTGGGAGAGTCCGAGTGTGTGGACATCTTGTTATTTCTTAGGCTTGGTGGGATTGGGTTTGAGAAATTTAATTTTCCTTAAGGCCTGATATGCCGCCGGACTCTTAGTCTGTTTTGATTATTTTTTTTATTTTTTTATTTTTCTTATAATTGAATTTATATGTAGGTGGCCAGTTAAAGGAAGTGGATTAGCTATAAGGAAAAAAAATCAGAGTATGTTTAGTAGTTTCCTTTTTGCAGGTCTTGAAATTGGTGGTGAGATGAATTTGACAGCTGGCATTCAAGTAGCTCAGCTAGCACTCAAGCATCGACAGAACAAAAAGCAGCAGCAAAGAATTATTGTATTTGCTGGAAGGTAGTTCTTTTCGAGTGTTAGTTAATTCTTTTGCTGTGTTAAATACTCGCTAAAGCTATTAATTTGATGATTATATGCCGCCTTGCATTTCAGTCCTGTCAAGTATGACAAGAAGGTATTGGAGATAATTGGAAAGAAGTTAAAAAAGAACAGCGTGGCCCTTGACATTATTGATTTTGGTGAGGAGGATGATGGAAAGCCGGAAAAGCTCAAGGCTCTTCTTACTGCTGTGAACAACAATGACAGCAGTCACATTGTTCATGTTCCTTCTGGTCCTAGTGCTCTCTCAGATGTTCTTTTGAGGTAAATGAAGAAGACCAGATTGTCAATTTTGATCCTTTGGAGTTTTGTACTGATTGGTTGCTTGACTGTTTTGGACACCACTTTGGTTGCAGCACACCAGTGTTCACCGGGGATGGAGAAGGTGGAAGCGCTTTTGCAGCATCTGCAGCAGCGGCAGCTGCTGGTGGCGGTTCATTTGATTTTGGGGTGGATCCTAACATAGACCCAGAGCTGGCCCTTGCTCTCCGTGTTTCAATGGAAGAGGAGAGGGCAAGACAAGAGGCTGCTGCAAAACGAGCTGCAGAGGATGCTGCTAGACAAGAAAAAGAAGGGGGTGAGCAGTCTTCGAGCTCTCGTGATGCCACCATGGCTGAGCCCACTAATGTTTTGGATCCTGGGACTGATGCAAAAGGACCTGATACCATGGTATGATCTTGTTTTTCAGTTACTGTACTCGATATTTTTGACTTTGAGGTTTGTTTTATCGAAATGGAAGCTTGAAGATCTCTATTGGTAGAGTGCATCTAGTTCCTCTTTCTTTTAATGCGTTCATATCATCATTGTCATTAAGTTGGAAATTTTACCATCCTACATGGTCTATATTTCCTTACAAGGTAATAATTCTCGCATGGTACCTCTTTGTTTATTGGAATGAGCTTTTCTTCTTATCATCAGGTAATACATGGTTGGGTGTATTGGGTCAGGTTTATAAAGATGATTTTTTTTTTTAAATAAAGAAATTCAATGTGTTATGTCTCACTTTCCAATCTTGAATCCATATGCATTCCTAGGATTAAGTTTACATGTTCTGACCAACTGTACAATCCAGAATGTGGGAATTAAAATATTTCTTATGTTCGTACAGTTTCTTCTTCACTTCTTCAGTTGGTCAACATAAGTAGAAAAACAATATTTCTTGTGTTCACACTGATTCTTCTTCACTTCTTCAGCTGGTCAACATAGGTAGAAAAACAATAATCACACCACTGGCATCCTATTTTATTAGAGGCTGCTAGACAACTCAATTAATGATCCCATGACTTAGCCTAGAAGCATGTGCGCCTCTCAAGGAGATGAGGCAGAAATCTCAGGAGTACCTTGTGCCATGCTAGATTAATTTTCATTATTTCATGGACATTTAAAAACTGTGGGGTGGAATGCTCTTTCTGGTCATCTGGACAGAGCTATCTAGTGTCGACCTTAGTGTGTTACTGAATTAGGGACAGAGGTGCCAATTTTTATTCCATTTGTTATGATGATACCTTATGTAGGGGCCAATGAGTTGTGGTAAGCAAAATCCTATCGTGGCTATGAAAATTGTTGGTGGTAATAGGAATGGATAAGGTACTCCATAGTATCCGTGCTTTTTCCAAAGGAAGGTCTACAGTTTGAGGTCCTTAACTCCTTATGCAATTCCCTAATCTGCATGCTAGAACCTTAGAGAATACCAATCCTTGTTGCAATTTGGGTGATGTAATTTAAGCTGTTCGGATTTGGGCAGGTGCCTCATTGGTGGCTTACCAGGCTTACCTTGAAAAGTAAGTTTTTAAAGATGAGATTCTAAAGAGCATTTTCAAGATGAGCAGATGCTCACTTTGTTGCTGATATGGTTGACTTAATTTGCATTGCTAGTTCTGACAAGGTCACTGTAGAACGTGCTAGTTTTCTCAGTATGGATCTGGCTTCTAAGTCCGTTCTGGGGAAGTTCTGTAGTTGGCAGTTCTCAAAATGAATGGTTGTGAATGAATATAATATGTGAATATGTGTCTTTTCTCCCTGGTTGAGTTATGGATCTCCAAGCAGTAAATGCTTGGCTTGGCTCACAAGTGGCTAGGAGGGTGGACAAATGAATGTAAAAGCAGATCATAAATTTATGCATGTGTCATAGGGTGAATGGCATCATCTTCACTGCATGGAACTTGCAGCTTACACCCTTCAGCTATTTTATTCTTAATTCTGATGACAATTGAAGAGGAACCTCTGGTCTAGTTTGTTTTCGTTGTGTATTTATAATAAGAGTGTAGTTATCAAAAGCAAAATAGAAGAATGATTGACAGTACTTGTCCTCCACAGTGCATTGACAGGGCTTGTTCTTCATTATGCGTGTCCGGCACGCTTCGCACGTGAAAATAGCAGTTGCTTTGTTGATATAGGGATTTTATTTTCTTAGACAATGCTCGCTTTTATCTTCTTTTAATGAATGACAACTCACTTGATGTTTGTGGTAGTTTGGTGGAAAACGGAATATTCTATGGAGGATTTCAGTTTTCTTATGCAACATTTTGGACAGCATTAGGAAAATAGAAGTCAAATTGGCAAGCCATAAGCTTAGAGCAAATGGTGATTGGAAAAGCACTGATTGTTTGGTGAAATCCACTTTCCCTTGAGCTTGGTTATTTGGACTTATTTGTTTCAGTCTTTGACATTTATCGTCTTGTTCTACTTTCATTGTATACGATAGCAGCTTTCTCTATAGCATAGGTGTTGAGATTGGGAGCAGAATCGGGAATGGGATCAGGATTGGGAGTGTAGAATCCTGACAGGTTGGAAGATACCCATGGTTGGGAGTGGCATTTGGGAGTGGCATCTGTACAACCCCTATGTTAGCTATCAAGTTCAATCCTGACTCTTTGGGATCTCAATCCTAGCCTTTTGGGGATCTTGCTCCCAACCTTAAGAGTATATATGTCTAGGAATAGAATATACTTTTGAAGTAGGGATCTCTTAATTTATAGCATAGTTGTTGGAGACGGGAACTGGAGCGGGAGCGGGATTGGTTTGGGATTCGTCGAACCGCCCTATAGTGGAAGCTTCTTGGGGTTTGGATCGTGTCCAGGCAATGAACAAGACAAGGAACGAGATCCTTAGGTTTGTGGGAGCGAGATCCCATGTCAATGGATTCGATGTTTTTACTAGTACGAATCTATGCTCCACTATACATAAAAATGAGGTTGTCAAATAGAGCTAGTATGAGTTCCCATTGTTAAGGAATAGAGGTTTAAGTATATTATATAACGGGGTTCCTCTTGTTCTAATATCGAGATTCTTAAAGTGTAGGAATCAAGGTCCTCAGCTGGTTGGCCCCAGCAACCAAGAATCCTATCACTCAGGGGTCATCTTCTTCAAATTTAGTCTCCTTTGCTTCCATTGTTTCTCAAAGGATGAGTCTCCGAATGGGCAAGAGGACAAGATGAACTACTCTCTCTCTCTCATGTAAAAGAAGCTTTTTTAAAGCTTGAAATGAAAGCATATATTCTCATTTCACAACTAAGAGGATTCATCATTGTGATTTAAGAATCTAAAAGAATATCACATCATAAATATGAGATTTTAAATGAAATATATATTCTCACAACTAAGAGGGATGTCTTACACAATAAAACTTAATAAACAATGGGTCACCCTGGACTATACCTAGTTCAAATTAAGAATCTAGGATAATGAAACTTTGTGCCATGTGAAAAAAGGGACTGGATTTTATCATCATGGAACTTATGTTTCCTAAATAATGGGAACTTGGAACACTGGCAATCTCTAACCTTGTATAATCCGTTAATAAAAGTAGGTCCCACAAACATGGAACCCAAGATTTTAATGAACCAAAACCTTGGCCCATGGTTGATGGGAGTGGGGATCTATTTTGAAACAGAACTGGATTCCACTGATGGATGGAACGTGTTCCCCTTTTTTTGGAAGCGAGATCCCAAAATCAGAAAACTAGGGTCTCTACAAGATCCCTTGCAAGAATCGTGGGATCGAGGTTCTGGAGCGGGATCGTCACCCTACCCACAAGGTTCCCTTAACTATGATTTATAATCAGTAAGCAATGCAACTAAAAGTATAGTTGCATTGCTAGTTGGCTATAGGCAAAGAAATTCGTCAATATGGCTGTTATCTTGGTCTTTAAGATGGAGATTGTTATCGCTCACCGTGGGGATCGAGATCCTAACTTTAAAAATCGAGATCCCTTGAAGATCCCTTTCTTGCAGCGCTGGTGCAATATTATAAAGCCACCTAGGTTTGGAGATCGTATCAACTATGTTCTATAGCCACTTGTTTGTAGAAGTTGAATTGTGATGCACTGGTCTTCAAACTCAACCATAGGGGGCAAATAAAGGATTCTGTGCCTTCCTCAGATGCGATCTTAGCATACTTTATACCTATTCAAGTTTTTTTAATATATAAACTATATTATATTATTTTGTTTGTCTAAGTCTAGCGTGGAATCTGGATTTAGTTTCTATGGAAGGTGGCTACCCTGACTTGGCTTTGGCTTGATATGGTTACCTTTTGTTTTCTAGATTGGACTGATAAATCCTTGCACTTCTTGTAGATAATTATTGCAAAACGTGGTGTGTAGCTGGTTGTAGGAATTGAAACTTGTTCTTGAGTTACATACTTATTTCCAAGCTTGCTGTGTTGATGATAGGTGATAGTCACTAATTTCACCTTATCACAAAAACAAAAAAATTCACTAATTGTTGGGAAGGAAGATAACCTTCATCTTTAAATGTAATTATAAATTATTCGTTGCTAATATAGTTTCATGGAATTTTTTTTTCTCAATTAAGCATTTTCTCATTGAGATGCATCTCTATATTTCTTGTTTAGTTTCTTTACCTTAACTAGTTCCTGAGTTTCATAAATGTTGTTTTTTCTTCTCACCCTTTTATAAGCATTTTCCTTGAATGAATGGATCCTTATAGTGTTCTGTTTGTTGTTTGAGTTTGACAGGATGATGAGACTGCATTGTTAGAACAGGCACTTGCAATGTCCATGGATGATCCTAGAGCTAGTCAGTCGGGTACTGCATCTATGGGAGATACGGATATGTCAGAAGCGACTCATGAGGATCAAGAATTAGCTTATGGTCAGTGTCTCTGTAACTTCAAAAGAAAATGATGAGATCTCTCACTCTTTCTGCTGAATGGGTTTTTTAGTTGATTCAGTCATAGTACTATAACTCATAATTAGATGTGTGCACACGTGCTCTAAACAAGTTTCAGTTCATGATAGTGTTTGATCCGGTACTGTGGAGGAGATGAACCCGTTTCATAAGCAAGGGAAAGAGTTTTTCCATGC
Organism: Amborella trichopoda; assembly: GCF_000471905.2. The sequence goes on from NW_006498846.1 coordinate 4,120,643, forward strand.
CTGAGGACCAGTTGGTTTGATGCCCAGAGTATGGTGTTTGGGGGTTGGGTTGGATACCAAACTCCCCTAATTGAACTTACCGAAAATTTGTTTTTTTTAATGGTGTCTCAGCTTATTAGTGTGTTATTTTGTTGTGCTATTTGAAACACATACGCGCTAGAGTTGGAGATTGAAATTGAAATACTAAAACTATGAAATATTGAAGGTTGCCTGAAATTCATCCATTATGCCACAACAGAGTCACATAAACTATTACATGTAGATGATCTGTCATTACATGCCAATATGAATATGCCTGAAGCCCATTGTAAACAATCTACTTCATCATTTCATCACTATATTAAACACTAAGTCACAACTTACAAGAGTCAATTCTCAAAAGACTTAAAATCTTAATTAAACAAAACTCAAAATTCTAAACAGTTCGACAGATCTGATGAACTGAACTTGTTATTTGAATTTAATTATCACTACCTACATTATCGCAAACTCTAGAAATCAGATGCATCTGTATCTGAGGATGCCATGATCGTCGGAGTCATTCCCTTTCTCCACATATTCTTCATCTTCCCTGGTCTCCTCTGAGTCTTCGTCTTCATCCTCCCCCATTGCTCTCTTTAATCTCTTCCTTCAAGATTGAGATCTAGTTTTTTTTGAGAATGTTTACTTGTATTAAGTATATCGAACTTTACAAAATTGCTCCCCGCCAAAGGGTTTCTATGCAAAACTGCCTTGAGGGGCAAAGAATGAATTACAAGAACCGCAATATAAAAAACTACACTGAAAACATCTAGGCAAGGCCAGCGCATCTGCGGTGAAGTTGGATTCCCTGAATATGTGCTTCCATGATATGTGGAGATTCCTGGAGACTTGGGCAATCTCCTCAAAAATATGGTCGAGTCTCCACAGGCAAGAGGAGGGATTGGAAGCCATGAAATGACGTTCCTTGAGTCTCCTTCCATGGTAAGCATAGAACTCCAAGAAGGGTTAAACTTGCGAAGGCCCTCAAACAGAGCTAGGGCCTCAGCAAGAGTCGAGTTTGCTACGCCTATTGGGTGGGAGTAGAATAACAAAGTGTTGCCGTCATAAGATCTGAAGATGTTTTCTATTCCAGAGCCCCGGGTTGCCTAGGGAGCAGCCGTCGAAGTTGAGCTTTAGTTGTCAGCATGGGGCTCAATTATCTTCAAGCAGCCTCATGCACTTGGCTTCAGGTCAAGTTCTCTCTAGGGCAAAAGAAAAATCACATTGTTGCTTTTCAATCAAAGGACAATTCTAGGACCAAGTTGGAAAAAAAATCCATTTGGTTTGAGTTTGATACATTCTGTTAAGATTGGTTTACAAGTCTTAATAAATGCCAATAAACTCGAACTGTAAACCATTCTTGAATGTTGTCTAAAATTCCAAAATCCAAACATTAAAAAAGAAAAAGAAAGAGGAACAACAACCAAATATAAAAAAAGAAAAAAAACAAATCAGAAATATTCACAAAAATCACCAAACCCCAAACCCAAAATTTATGTATATGACCTTTCAATATCATATTGATAGTGGTTTCAATCGGTGACCGTTGGTTGCCAAAGACCTTTTTCTTGACCCCTTCAAATCGCAAAAAGTATCAGATTGATTGTTTTTCAATTTAATGAGTAATCAAAAACTAATTCTTTTTGAATCTTTAAATTTTTTTCGAAGTCTCAGTTTTGGGCAACTTTTTCTCACTCAATAAGGGGTTTAATATGGTTTTCGGCTGCCAAATTGCTTGCAAGACCCTTTTCTCCTTATAAGGTCAGAAAGTCTTCTCCTGTCCTTGGTCAAGGGCCTTAATTAGCCTTTGGACAAAGGTTGTTGAATCGCTGCCTAGGTGCCTGGGTTCAGGTGGATGCCCTAGCCAGGGCATCGATCACCTAGATAAGAGCCTAGTCCCATGCCCAATTAAGGCGCCTGCTTAGCCCCATGCGGTTCGAAGGTCCTCCTAAACCATCTTGGCAGTTTGCCTAATCAACCGGGCTGTTGAATTTTTGAACAATGTTTGTTTTGATGTGCTTGAAGTTAGTGGACGTTTGCTACCTGGTGATTTCTTGGATTGAATTACTAGTAATGGAACCTTTTGTAAGAATCATCAGAAGAAAGCAGGTAAACTTTGTGGCTATGCAATTGTGGACCACACCCTAATCTGGTGGCAACAGGTACAGATACATTGAGTTTGAAAAGGGAACAACAAGATCATGACTTGGAGGAAGATTTACTCATGCTTGAAGGGGTTTGTCCAATCTATACCCCGGACTTATATAAGAGGTTTCATCATCCGCGACAAAAAGAGTAGAGCGTGCAAGAATGTATTGATAATCTTTATTTATTGCTGTGATGTAATGAGATTCATGAGAATGATGATCGACTCTTTCCTCATAATGTAAGTGACTGGCAAATTCAGATCCAGGATGAGTTTATTTTACACCTAATTTTCGGCCTTTACAAGGCCTACCGTCGAAAACAAAGTTGAAGGGGAGCTTTTTAGATTGCTCTATGATTGGGGATCTTTTTCTATCTTCAAAGGGTGCCCTGCTAGTTAGAGACAACGAGATGTAGCTTACCCGAGCCCTCGACCCAGAGATGGAGCAAAGGAAGGAAAGAGCCTGGTGGTGGGCTTGCCTCTTCAAATCAATAAAAAGGTCCAAAGCATGTGGTGAGCCTTGATCTCTTTTCAATGCCCTAAGAGGCTGGCTGCGACACATCTTTATGATGGGGACGAGGATTATAAAAGATATATTGAGATGGGACCTGTTTATGATGAAGAACCTGATGATCAACCCCAAGGAGGGTGAATTCTTCGTGATCAGGCAACTATTGTCAGCCTCGAAGGTGGTGGAACAACCCCAGCTGCAGTCTTTGCACCAGATGCACAACCTAGGGCAAGGTTTGCATGATTATCATTTATCGTGGAGATGCAGTAACATGATGTTGCAAGAGATGGTGGACAAGTTCAAACAAAAGTGTGAGAAGTCTGTTTGGTATGGGGTTTAGTTAATTTAACTATTGGAAAAAATATGAGGAGTCTGTTTGGTATGGGGTGTAGCTTATGGATGCATGCCATATATTATTGTATCGCAAATGGTAGTATGATTGTTGTGCTATATACATCATGGGAGAAACAATACGTAAACTTTTACAAACAATGAGGATAAAATTACTTTGCTACTGTTGGAGGACGGTCATCAGCCTGAATCTGAGAAGGGGATCTTTAAATCGGTTTCTTGAGGAAAGCCATGAACAAGGGATATGCATGCACTGGTAGTAAAAAGAGAATGTTTTAGTTCTAACTCGTACTGCTGTTACACCACTGGTTGAAGAAGTTGTGGATTTTATGCCCGAGGAAATACCAAGTGGTTTACCCCCATGAGTGATGTTTCACATTGTACAGATTTGATCCTTGGTGCCACTCTTCCAAACTTGCCTCACTGTCATATGAGAGCAAAAGAACATGAGGATTTGCATAGGCAGGTTATTGAGGTGAGTAAGTGCTTGCCCTATTGACACCTACGAAGGATGGTTCTTGGTGGATGTGCATAGAAAGTATGGCTATCTATAAGATGATGGTAAAGTACCTGTTTCTTGATATTCTTGGTATGTTATTGAGGTCTAAAATATTCCAATTTGTTTGTCTTTTGCTGAATCTTTTTCAAGGATTTGAATAGTGGGTACCTTGAATTTGAATTTCCTGGAGATAAGTGGAAGACGGCTTTTAAAACCGAGGAGGTTCGTATGAATGGCTGGTGATACCGGCTTGTCCAATGTCCAATTACCTTTATGAGTGTGCAGGACATTTGAGGTAAGTGTTAGAGGAACTTGTACGTGAATTTGAAGAAGTGTTAGCTTCGTGTTTCTGGGATATGTAGTCTCAACTGAAGAAGTTAAGGTCGATCAAGTGGAGGTACAACTAATTGTGGACTGGCCAACAGTGAAAACTGTAGGGGAGGTGAGGAGTTTCCATGTTTGGCCACTTCCAATAGGCAATTTAGCGAGAATTTTAGTATTGTTATTGCACGATAACTTACCTTATGAGGAAGGGAGTGTTTGAGTGGACTAAAGTGGCTGAAGAGAATTCCAAGCTTGTTAATGTGAAAATAACCAATGCTCTTGTCAATGGCACTTCTAGACTTTGAGAAGCGTTTTTTAGGTAGAATATGATGCTTTGCACGTGTTTATTGGACTGTCCTTGGGAAGGCAATAGAGTGGCTTTCTCGAGTGAGAAGCTGAATGAGTCTAGTCTAAGGCTTGGTAATCTACCTGCGATATCTAGTTTTATGCTATTTGTTTGGGCTTGGTACCTTTGGGAGGAAGTTGGTGTGGCCCCAAAGTGCCCAACAATTATTTTTGACCCCCTCCTTTCCTTGTGGCCTGGTTGTTCTTTGGCATGCTATCATTTTGGCTATGCTTTGGTCATCATGGATTGAATGAAACTCTCAAATATCTGATTCTGATGCCAAGGAAGATGCGCTGGAAGTTTTAAAAACAATCAGATCCACTGTGTTATTTTGGGTGCACCATAGTAAGGAACTTGTAGGCTGGTAATGCTTGGACTTTGTCCAAAACTGGAGTACAATGCAGAGTGCTGGGGAGATGACATTTTCCACATCCATCACGTAAACTTGATGGTTTCTCACTTGGCAAGCCTTGTTTGTGGGAAGTCAGTGGTATCTATAGAAGTGGGGGTGACTGTTTACTCTTTTATCTGGGCTGCATTAGGGTCACATACTCAACGAGGGTGTGTAGGTCACCGCTTTGTTGGGACAACTACTGTTCTCCACCAAGTTCGCACACTCCCTGATGGTGGAAGGAGACGCAAACGATTTGATTATATTAGCCTCGTAGGCGGTCTCCTGCCCCTGGTTTCTAGATCTCTTTGAACAGATTTTTGTGCTCTTGAGAATTCAAAGAGATCTAGAAACAAGTCCTCTACAAGCACACATGGAGGGGCCATCGTGGCTGATGATGCCCTAGGAAAGGATTAATAAGTGTTCAGCCTGAAAGGAATTTTTCGTTCTTTTTATATTTCTATATACTACTGTTTTTTGAGTTTTGTCATTCAGCATGTTTGGGGATTGAGTTTCTTACTCGCAATTTTGTAAATGCTCTTTTCCATCAATGTAAAGTCAATCATTGCCAAAAAAGAAAAAGAAAATTGATACTAGTTTACTGCTTTTATGAATGACCCTGTCTGGCTACTGATAGGTCTCCATGTTCCTTTCTTGCTATAGAATATTTCGCCAACATCGAATTGTCCTCATGTTTTTTGTTTGCTTTGCTCCCCCAAATTCGACGAGATGCTCTATTTAAGAGTTGCTTATTGTACATTTCAGGATCTATCAAATAATGGTCCTTGTGTGGTTCAAGTTGCTTTCTTTTAATTTTTCTAAGGAGATAAATGTATAATCTTTTTGACCATCTTGCCTTGTTGCAGCTGGCACATCTCTTATTATATATTTTAGTCATATACATAGACTAATCTTCTTCCGTGTGTTGCTGGTGCAGCTCTTCAAATGTCTGTGCAGGATACTGCAAAAGATTCTTCTTCTCAAACTGACATGAGCAAAGTGTTGGGAGATCAAACTTTTGTGTCTTCTATTCTTAAATCGGTATAAACTTCCCCATATTTCAACGATTATAGAAACATACATTTATTACTTGCACCGCTGCATATACTCATCCGATGTTTCTCTTGCAGCTTCCTGGAGTTGATCCCAATGATCCTTCAGTCAAGGACTTATTGGCATCTTTGCAAGGTCAAACAGAGGTGAGTACTGTGTAGATCAAGGGCTTCTCACTGACCTTAGTTGGGTGCTGAAAACCTTGTTGGTCTATGATGATGGTTTGCTTAGGAGCCTAAGATTGTGGTTATTCTATGCATAACTCACAGAGTGGTTTTCTATTTGTGTTTTCAGAATAGGTATGCCATTGGAATGCAATTTAGTGATGATTTTGTGTTGACATCATGTTGCTAGCATTTCTTCAATTTCAATTTTTAAAGATGCTTCTATACAAAGAAGTATTCGTTCAGTGTATGATGTATGCCTATGCACTGTAACGTTCAATACATTTTGTTTCTCTTTGTAGTGGATCTTTTAATTTAAGTCCTGAAACCTATAAATGGTATTCTTAGAAAAGTACTTATCATATTCTATAGTGCATCCATCGTAGATAGGTAGTTTGTAGAAAAGATATTTGATCTAGAAGAGCTGTTTTTTTGTGTTTATTATATTTATTAGAGGCCTTTTTTGTGCATCTGCCTCATCTATTACTTCTTATTCTCAATAATGGAGATCTAGCAATTCTGTGGATGCTTCTAATTGCCACTCTCCTGTTTTGAGTTCCTGAGGAAATGTTTTTTAAAGATGTGCTGTTCATTGTGTGGAGCTTGCTTGGATATTGACTGAGAGAACTTACTCACACAATTCCGAGAACAAGAAAGAAATAATTCAGACTGTTGGTAGTTTAGATAGTTTTAAAAAACTTGGGAATTGAATCAAATCAATTGACTTTCAAGCGCCTTACATGGTTTAAGTGCTTTTGTGATTCATATTGACAGACCCCTGGAAACTTCAGTTATGCTGGAAACTGAGCTATGGAAAGGATGACAGATTTGAAGTCCCATGCTTGTACAAGTCTAATACCTTTTTGCCCACTTCCTTGTTATGGTGGAGAAGATGATGGTGGTTGTTGGGGTTGACATGAGAATTTTCAAATGCACCACTTAACATGAAGCACACCCGCATTCATGTTTTTTTCTTCGCTTTTTTTCTTTTTATGGCTGTTAGTTTTTTATGATAGCTCATGCATATTGTGTTATGGATATCATCTTTGATAAAATATTGCATCCATCCAAAGCGAGGTTCTGTAGACATCTTGGTTGTTCTGCCAAAGGGATGTACCGAATTTCCAAATGCATTACTCAACGTGCATGGAGACACTCATTCCCTGTGTTTTTCCTATTCATTTACTAACTGTATGGCTGTTATTTTTTTGTTTGATAAGTTTGTCTATTGTGCTACGAAATCATCATGTTAAATTGCTGCTCATCTCCAAAAAGAAATGTTTGCAAAGATATTGTCTTGTGCAAGTAGGAGATCATGAATTTTGTTTCTGTATGTGTAATTTGTTTTTGGTTAATTTCATGATTCAGGAAAAGAAGGAAGATGAACCTCCAAAGGAAGATGAGAAGTGAGGATAGAGAGAGACATCTTTCACAGGGAATGGGCAAATCATATCATCTTATCTACTATTTCAGTTTGTAATGCACTGGGTATTGTAACTGAAATCGTATCTTCTGTGTCCTCTATATTACCAAACCAACCATCTTGACATTCTTTTGGCTTGTTATGGACATCTCAAGTCATTTCTCCCGTCTTTTGATGAGCTTCATGTACCAAACCTTGAATGTGAGTTGTGTGAGAGAAGAAATTCTACTGTTCAGTCATAAGGTCTGGAGCCGAAAGACTATCCATGAACTGCAGCAATGTAAGACTATCTCTACCCATTTAGGAGACGTGAATGATGTGAAAGGCAATTGCTGGTGATTTGTGTCTTCCATAAAATGTCGTCACATTCTTTCTTATGAGATAGCAAGAGGGGTGCATTTTCTGCACTCTGAATCTTGTTTTGAGAGAGAGAGAGGGGACTGATTTAAGGGGCATTTTCTGCAGTCTGAACCTTGTTTTGCTGCATTTTTCACAAAGGCTAGTTTTCTGCTATTGAACAGATTATTATATATCTTACTCCTAGGGCATCCTCTGCTCGATGGTGAACGGTGGAGGTTAACCATTTTGGGCCATACGTGTCATTCATGTACATCACAGTTGGTCTTGAAATTGTGGATGCCCCTTTGGAGTATATGAAAATGGTCATGGCTTGGTTGGCTTTAGTGTGCAATGCACTATTTTTGCTGAAATCATTTAGGTCAAGAGATTGTCCATCGTTGACATGGCCATTGATCACAAATTCCAGCAAGATGGATAAATGGGGGATTTAAATTTCATCATTAGACGAATGGATATAAAAAAAGGTATGGTTTATATAAAGCGCCCCCTTTAAACCGTCCAAGTTACGTGCACCACAAAATCCTGCCGGAAGACAGTGTTGGCATGAACCAACCCCAGTAAACAATCAAAGTTAAGTGCACCTCATGAATAATGCGGTGCCATGACACCTTTCTTCTTCCGAAAAAAGAGAGCCTGAAAATGAGGCCTATGTCAATCTCCATTTATCTTTCCAAAAATAGATGATTAGTCTTAACTTAAAAGGCTTCAAAAAATGTGGGAAGAATCAGGTAATGAGGCTCATTTGCCCCTCCAAAAGAATGGTAAATGGATAATGATTATAAATACAAGTCATGTGCTATGCACATTATTGATTAAATATTTTATTTCCTTGACCGTTACTAATATAGTGTTGAATATTTTCAAAGTACAATAAACATCCATGTAAAGAAACAAAGAAGGAAATAACATAAATCATCACTAAACTCTTTGAAACCATGGTGAAATATCCCAAAAATCCGATGGAGAGAGAGAGCCGGGGGGTGTAAGATAGGAAACCAAAATTTCTTTGTTCGAGTCTCGAACAATTATCCCAATAATTACATATCTGATTTGACCTATGCATAAGTTTCATGCTTGTTTGAGTAATATATAATTAAATGAACATTATTGGGCAAATCAAAGTTTTTCTCTATAACTAAATTAACAACATGGAAAATTAACTTTTAGCAAACTTTTATGGCAGATATCGCAGAAATATAATTTTTTGAGAACTAAACGACAGTAGTATGAAACGAAGTTAAATTTTATCAACGCTAATTGATAAATAGTATGCCAAGCAATATTGAATGTATGATAATGCAGACCATGAGGTAATTTTCCTCGATGTTAATTGTGAGAGTAATACAAAAGCAACGATCACTAACATTATCTTCTTCGCTAGTTTGGAGGTTGACATCATGAAAACATCACCTTGACTAATTTTAGTGAGTTGACTTCTTAATAACATTCGTTGAATTGGTCAAGTAAAATTAATAGGTGTAAGGGTGGACAACTAAATTTGACTAAAATTAAATTAGCAACTAATGTAGAACTAAATTTGACTATTATCTAAATTTAGAACTTTTACATCATGAAATTAAATTTTTGTTTAATTTTAGTAGTATGACATCATTGTACGATAGAAAGAGAGAGATGAAAGGTCTATTATCTTGACAAGATTAACAATCTTTTTTCCCTTTAGGCACCAATATAATGGAAGGAAATGCTTTAAAATTGCATAGCTATTGTGGTGAAGACATCCAATGGTCCCCAAAAAAGCAAAACGGTAACGCTAAAAAAAAAACAAAACGGTCATATCTTCCCCAAATTTTTAACTAGACTTTTCCCCTCTAATGAAAGGATCCATAGCTACTTTGTTGTCATCTCACTTGTCTCTGCATTTTTTTGTAAAAAAATTATTTGGATCTTTTGTAAAATCCAAGAGATGAATATCATTGCCATAAGACATGGGTTCTTTGTTGACATGAGTTTCAACCCCATGAAACTTAAGAACATGAGAGGTCAATTAGAATTCAGGTCTCCTGTCTTATCAGAAACACAAATTCCCTTTTCCTCTTCTTATGAGAATCTCAAAAGGCCATGTTCTTTACGACATAT
>NW_006498846.1:4135590-4217835 GCF_000471905.2 Amborella trichopoda
AAATTTAGTAGAAAGAGTATTTTTAGTAGAAAGATGGAGATTTCAAATAGAATAAACTTTTTATTGTTTTATTTTTTATGCTTTTCATATTATTTAAAAAATAATTATACCACTATATACAACAAAAATTAACTGATATACAAAAAATTAACTTTTTTATTTTTCATTTTTTTATGCTTTTTATATTATTTACAAAAATATTTATACAATATATAAAATAAAAACTATACAACACAAAATAATAACGCCCACGAGGGGACTCGACCTTGAGACATCACATGAAGAAGCAAAAATCTTAACCACCACGCCACCTCACCATATGTGGTTATATTTTGATGATTAATAGAATATATTTAAATTCTTTTTTCATTTAATGATGTTTGGGAATTATCCCACATCGAAAGATGAGTATTCCACTTTGGTATATAAATACCTATGTAATATAGATTAATATGTTTGTGTAGAAATATTAGGGTAACCTCACACGTGTCGCATGCGTGCACGGAGGGAACTAGATAGAATCGGATAGAACCGGATTGGAACCCCGACGGTTCTCCTCTAAAATCAGACGGTTTCCGATTTTGGTTCCTCAGTCGAATCGGGTGAGTCCGGTTCGACTCGCCGGTTTTTAAAACACTGGTGCGACCAATTTGCCTAATAACCCTCTACTCCTTTGTATGCTCGCAATCTGGATCAGGAAACTGTCGATGACATCCTCGGAATCGCGCGCCAGCTCTCTTACTTGTTGGATCCAAGCATCAAATAATTTATTTTTCTCAATTGACTTAGTAGACCCCCATATATTATCAGCATCCCAGAGAACCGCTTTCATGATGGAGAGTTCATCTCTGATCCACTGAAGGTCATCTCTCACCCCTTAAAGGAGGTAAGCTTCTTTTACAACGAGTTCTGCCAATTTTCCAAGCAAAACTGATACTACCATGTCCGCCATCTCTCTCTCTAAACAACAATGTGCTTGGTTTGCTATAAATACTCCATAGCTGCCTTCTGTCTTCACCCTTCCATGGAACTATTCGCGCATTTCATTGCTGACTTAAACATAATTAATTTCAAGTCAAATCAAACATAGAAAACCATTCAGAAACTTAAAAAATAAGGCTTATGAAATTTTATATTAATTTTCTTTGCTTACTTGTCAATAAAGAATTACCACTCATGATAACATGTAGCGAGCTGTAGTTAAGTAAGTGCCAAATATCCCAATTTTCCATCTCTTGTGATTGGGCAATGATCCTCTGTATTTTGAATCGAATGACTCTAAACAATGGTTAAGAAGACAGATCGGTGACTCGAGTTGTCAACGCCCATACCCATATCGGATCAGTGGAACAGTGGGTCGGATAAGAGAATCGGTCGAATCGACAAAGTTTGTCTCAAATTATTTTAAAAAAATTATTCTAAATATTTAAAAATAGTATTGTATTAGTTTCTAAAAAAAATTAAAAGTGATGTATTATGTATTTTCATTACTTTGTAAAAATAGATGAATATTGAGACATTATTTTTTGATTAAATGTCTGTATAATTATTAATTATTATATTATAATAAACATGATTATAAAATTATTAGAAAACGATTATATTTCTTTTTCTTTTTTTTTTCTTTTTTGATAAGTCATTTCATTTCATATGATTAAAAACAAAAATAAAACCTTCTAGAAATTTTAATATTATAATATTAAAAAATTCCAAAAAAAAAAAAACTAAAAAAAAAAAACGAAGATGTTTAAATTCAAAAAATAAAAAAAATGGCTTGTTCATTGACCGACGTTGCCCAAATCCAAACCTGTTTATTGATGAAACAAAAAAATATTGAACAAATGGTATGAAATAGAAAAACTAGCCAAAGTATTTTGTCGCATGTCTTTATATATTATATGGTTATTGCGTTCGTCCAAATAAGCGTGCGTTCGAAATAAGTCTTTATAATAAATGCACTGTCCTTGTCATCGCATTTGAAAAGTAGGCAGGACGGTCGCATATTGGGCGATTGAAGGAGTATATAAAAGTTTGATGCTCATTATGTGGCTGTGAGCAGGTAGGGTGTGCAGGAGGGTCCCATACGTTGTGACTTGTGATACAATATCCGTCGACCGACACCAAATTTTTATTAAAATATATATAAATAATATAAAAAACCTGGTTCTCTTATTAAAAAAATGTTAAAAAAACCTTATTTTTTTTGGGATCCAGATATCAATTTTTTATTAAATTGAACAATTTCGATTCGGATAAGTGATTTTTTAAACACTGAACCAACCTGGTTCTCTTGAATCTTGTAAAAGCATTCCAATATATTATAGGATCTAGATCGCTTTGGACGATTTTCAAATAACATTGAACGATTTCAATCCGAATCAACGATTTTTTAAACACCGACCCTAAATATTTTAAATATCTCAACATTGAAATGTATTTCTCGTATCTTATAATTTTTTAAGCTAATAAATCGGTCAAGCCTCGATCCTAAAAATTTTCAAATTTTAATATCGCTTGGCATGTGATTTAAGATTTACTCGGCCACATGTATGGAACTTGATTTGTTAATTATTGGGAGTTTTCTACCTTCAAATTTAATATCTGTTAGAGCAATGAGAGAGATACTAAATCAGCTAGTCCCTCTCAGTGTGGAAAGAGTGACTCAGCCACTTATTTTGTGATGCCGTACGGCCAGCTATTGATGTAAATCAAACATTAAAGACTATGCTGTGGAATAATTTGGGTCTGGTATGCAAAAGTGATGCTTTTTCACCACTAAATTTTGCGTTGCAGTTGTGACTCAGGGGATTTTGTGCGACTTTTGAAAAGTTGATGGCCCACTTTGAAGGATATGGATCGAGCAGATTCATAGACATTTGTAAACCTTAAAATTGGATGGTCCTCATAATGTATAATAAAGTAGCATTATTTCTTTAGGACTTTTATGTTGGTTTTTTCTAGTCCCTACATCTCGAAGTTGATAATCAGTTTTCAACATCGGGACAATACTTTCTGATGGACTTTTTAAGGTGTGAATCACTACAATATAAATTGGGAATTTTATATAAAAATTCTCATATTATAATCTGCCAAAATAAATATGGGATTAATGTTTCAGCAAAATGCTTGCCACATTTGAAAGCCATGGTTTCCTTAGATTGACAACCGAATGATGAAAAAGAAGAAAACGAAAATTGCAAACCACTTATCAACCCCACAAAGTGGACTTGGGGCTCCTAGAAAGCTCCAAACTGATTGATCCATGTCTATTGAAATGGAATGTCGATGTTTATTTATTATGGCTACGGAGATTCGATGTTTATTTATTACGGCTACGGAGATGGAGCATTTTTAAGAGGTCTCAATTCATTCTCAGCAGATTGAGCTTGGTTGGGATGATTTTAGACCTTTTTGGGTCCTCACTACTTCAAGAAATTGGTTAAAAATGAGTGCAGTACTCAAAAATTGTCATGATTTGGTATCGTCTCCCTTGTCTATTTATCTATCGGGATTATATATTATGAGACCATTTATCTTTGATATATGGAGGTCACAATTATTAATAGTCATCAAAGTTCGAAATTTTTTTTTTAAAAGTTTGAGTTTAATCAATGGCTCATACAAAACCACCCGATTTGAAATTTAACAGACAAGAGCGATTGTAGTCTCCTTGTACTAAAAAGAGGATGTGTAGAGATATTATTCATAAAAATAATCATCTCTCTCTATACTCTCTTTAACAGTAAACCTCTTGACTGGTTTGAACCTGTAAAAGATACTTTCTTAATGTATCACTTAGTTACTTCTCTATTGCAGTTTGGAACTGGGAGTTTCAAGTCTCCTCCGAATCTCCTCATGTATCAAAAGTCTAATGATTATCATGCAAGTTTATACACCTGAATAGAGAGAGGAATTCTCTTGCAGGCACTTTCAGTTACAGACTTATTAATTTTTTTATTTTTATTTTTATTTTTTTCTTTTTTTCTTCTTTTTCTCTTTGTTTGCAAGCAGGCCTCAACTTTTTGCCTCTTCGAATGTCTTAATGATATTTCGTTAACTGTTTTGAAAAAATAAAAAAGGGGTGCTTCCCAACATTTTTCATCCTTTTTGAAGAGATGCAAACTAATCAACGCATTAATGGCACTGTCAATGATCAACAAAAATTGATTAGAGTCAATATAACTGTCTTGCATGAGCTCCTATGTAACTGTCTTGCACTTCCCGACAGCACTTTCGGCAACGAAAATCTTCATGATGGTTTTAAAATCAATTTTAAACACCCAAATATAGTACAAATCTTGCATATATATCAACATTTATTTTTAACACAAAATGAACAATCTAGATAATTTATATATACTATTTTTAAAGCTTGAAATACTATTTTTTTTTCCTAACCATAATGTTCAAACTGATATTATCTATCTAAAGGTTTTTCTTTCCTTTAATTGCAATCTTCAACGAGCTAGAGGATTTATTTATTTTGATGGGGCTGCAACCTTGTCAAACCATTTTATCAACTTTATGTCAAACCATTTTATCAACTTTATGATGTGGGGTCCGCATAAATTTTGGAGCCGTATCTGTAGCATATCTTCTCTCAAGGAAAAAGGGAAAACTATTTTGCTTTTAGAAAAGAAGAAAGTTTATATAATGTGTGATGTAAGACATAATGTCTCTTATTTTTTAACTTGCCTTTGAAATTTTAAGATGTATTTTTAAAAATTTAGGGTTATTTTGTTAGGATTTTTATGTTCTTTTAGGGATTTTTGGACTTTTTTTTTTTAATATTTTTAAGATATTGGGAGATGTTCAAAAAGGCTTGAGTGGAGTTATTTTTTTGGCAAAATTACGTAAAATATCGGTTTTAGTTTATGTTTTTACTAAAATACTTAAAACTTCATATTATTACATATATGTCCATTTTTTGAACTTCATAACAGTTTTTTTTTTAAAAAAGAAGAAACTACACATTTTTAGTTTTTCAAAAACCGAAATGAGCTTTATTTTGGTTTTTAAAAAACCGAAAATGGCCCCATCTCAAAACTTCCACAGTGAGAAACCAATCTATGGATCACTTTAGCAGTGGCCAAGTCTCCACGACCTGAGTATGGCTTTGCGGTATTAGCAAAAGTGAAGCAATTTAGGGTCTTCCCATTTCCTAGTGTCAAAGAAAAAATCCGTAAAACATCAATGAGTCTACTGCCCTGTGTACTCATTAATTAGCAGGGTCCATTGAAAAATAGCCGCTTTGATAATTACATTAAATACTTTGTGGGCATCATCTAAGCATCTGAATTTTGCATAGAGCATGATGAGACTAGTTTGTACTTATATATCCTCGAGAAAGTTGGACTTTAGAGGGAGAGTGAGGAAGTCTCGATTCGAAGAGAGAACATTTCGAGTTTGATGAACTCATCAGAGCCTTGAAGGTCTTCTTGAGAGCTTCACCCATAAGTCACCATCTCCTCTTAGTTGCATGTTTCTATTTAACTTTATGAACTTTGTATAATCACTTATTTAATTCCTCCATTCAAAACTCTTTGGTGATTCGAACTTTTGTGTGAGGAATCCCTTTTTTTAAAGAAAAGTTGAGGGAGCCCATTTTTATTCAGCCATCATAAGATTTCTTTTTAACATTTTGCAGTAGTTTAAGCTATGGGAGACTCATTTAACCAAAGCAGTTGTTCATTCCTACACTCCTCAAACTAAAAACCATATGATGAAATGGTGGTGCGGCTCATATGAGGTGTGAATCTCACCTTCAGATTGTGCCGAATATATAGTTTTAATGCCGAAAAATATCTCTAAAAATATGTAAGGAAATTTACTTTTAGACTGCTTAAATATATGAGAGAGTGGAGAGAGAGAGAGGGAGAGAGAGAATTGCACAGAGCAGGAGTTTAGGGACTGGAAGGTTGCTCGAAGTGTTAAATAGACGGGCTATTATCAGTTTTTAAAAACTGAACCATTTTGGTTTTCGAAAAATCTATAAAGTTCAAAGAACGGATATGCATTATAACATAAAGTTTTGCATATTTTTATAATAACGGAAACTAAAACGGATGTTTATGTAATTTTTCCTATTTTTATTAGGATAACATTGTTATTATGGTTTTTGTTTTAAGTGAAAGGACTTGTGGCGTATTTTTATTATGTTTTAATTTAAATAGAAGTTGTTTTGGTGTTTTCTATTATAATGTAATAAAAGGACTTAAAGTATTTAGGTTTCTTTTGGAGTGTGAATAGTAAAACCAGGTTGTAAGTAGTAACCGTAAGCATATCTAGGGTTTTGGGACCACTTTTGTCTAAAGAAGCCCGAATCACTCAAATCTGGCCTATTTTGATGATTTCTTGAAAGAAAAAAAAAAAATCTCTATTGTCCTGCATCAATATGTCAATTTTATATTATAGAAGGTACACCTAAAATAAATACCCGAAAAGGTAGTTTAACTTTAAAAATCTCATAACCTTTAGGACGAGATGAAAAATAAGAAACAATCATGTAGGCATGAATCGACAATTCTTATGCAATCCTTGAAACCCACATGGCATGGCACTCAAATCAAAAGTGTAATGCAAATTTCAAATATAACACACTGCAAATGTGTTCCCCTTTGCATCTAATCTCCACCTTTGAGAATGGGGTTGGGGGCGTGGTGGTAGTACTACGTGTGTCTCAGGTAAGGTCTACGTTTCCATTCTCACTTAACGCATTCAAAAGTCACTAATGATTTTAAAAACTGGCATGGGCTCGTTATCCCCACTAAATTACCTCAAGTTCTCAACAACAAAACAATAAAATAAAATAAAAAAGAAAAAATCTCCACCCTTCAAGTTCTTAACTACGACTTAAAAAAATCGACTTGGCAAAGGTACTGGGGACCTGGCCGTGGTGATTTACTCGAGCAAGTCCGAATAATGACCCGAACCTAGCCGAGGCAATTTACTCGAGCAAGTTCGAATAATGACCCGGAGTCTAGCTCATTGTTTTTAAAAGAAAATGAAAAAAATAGTGGTAATATATTATAAGTGCTCACAACATAAGAAACCAGTGTGCTGGCTAGTTCTTCCAAATAAAAGGAAGCTCTTTATAAGACGTTTTATTTCATGTGCTTCCATATAAAAGGAAGCTCTTTATTAGACGTTTTATTCAACGAGCTAATCAGCATACAATTCTAACACATTTGATATGAAATTTCCGTAATATTATAGTTAAAATTTAAAAACATTGTGTACAACTAATTTGTCCAAAAATCGTCTCGCCTATAGGGTGAGGCCAAGTTACTCAGACGAATCCGAGTTGCCTCGTTCGAGTTTTAGAACGCTGACTGCGACCTTCAATTCTTCCTAAGGCGTCAGTACTAGCGTTCATCTTCTTTAATGAACTCATCATTTCTTCCTAAGGCGTCAATACTAGCCTTCACCTTCTGTAATGAACTCATCAATACTCGATGCAAGGGCTTCATCTTCTTTAAATGATCCAATGGCTTCATCTTCTTTCATAAAATCATCTTCATAATTCGCCATACACATTTTCAATCTAATCATGTTCTTCCCATTAATCTGCCATTGCTATGGTGCCTCAACCGCGTCCAAATGTTTGATAGATGAAAACCTATCATCTTCCATCTCTTCTCCAATATAATCTACTTCATCATCTGCTATCAGCTTCAACCTTCTTCAATGAGCGCAATTTAACCTCCTCCTGTCTCACCTTTCATAGACACTTCCTCATTTTCAATGTACTCATCATCTCCCTCACCTTTCTTCTCGCTTTCATCCATAAATTCCATATAGCTATCTGCAGATTTGATAAGTTTTTGATATATTGGCCAAGTCAGGTAGGACTTGGCCGAGTTACTCTGCCTCATTCGGTGGCCGAGGCAGAGTCATCGTGAGTTGGGGGTTCAGCTCAGGGATATTAAGAAAATTAAAAAAATCTCAAAAAATAAGAGATTTATTTTTATTTTTTATTTTTATATTATCTATCATTTTGGCAAAGGTTTGACAATATTTTAGCCATAATATTTATTTTTACATTTTTCATTCTTTTTAAGAAAATTTTGAAAGTATTCCCAAGTCATAAATCCGTTTTTTAAAATATATTTTTTAGCTATTTTTTTTATTTTTTATTTATTTTTTTTATCATATTTAAATGTGTTTTGTTTAATTTAATATACATATATTTTCCTTTATTTGGATTTTCTTTATGTTTTATTTTTATATTTTAATATATTTTTCTACTACAGTACTCGACATGAATAGTGATTAAGAGCAGTAGTTCACACTTCTTATTGTCTCACAATTGTAGAAATACGAACAGATTTTAAAAGAACTAAAATAACTGAAATGCCTTTGAAGTTTTAGATTTCGCAAGGTAGTTTGATTTTCTTTTATTTTTTATGTGCTGGGTACTTTAATTATTTTATTTATTATAGTAGAAATATATTTGTTAGAAGTCCATTGAACTTAGTTGGATACATGAGTAAAGAATAAAATTAAAATACATTATGCATTATCAAAAAATATTAAATAAATTTGATTAATCTCCTTCAAATTACATTTCCTACTTGTAAAACTCTTGCCAATTCGAATAGTTATCCCACCTGAGAATCTAGGGGAATATTCATAGTAAATTATGGTAGATATAAAATAACAGTTTCCATATTCTTCAAATCTTTAATTCCTTAATGAATTAATAATCTTCTTCCATCTCTTCTTTAATATAGTAGAAAGCCATGCCTCAGCCTCCCAACCAATAGAGTAGAAAAAACGAATGACAATTCATACAAAAATTAGATTAACTTAGCAAAAACCAAATAATCTAATGGAGCAAAGAACCACAAATATGCTACCAAAAAAACTATATGAATATGCTGCACATGGGTTGAGACATCATGAGAGAAAAATAAGAAGCCATAAAATGAAATTTACCAAATAACTGAGATTCAGGTTTGATCCATCACCCGATGAAAAGCAAGCGCAAAATAAACCAAGAAGATTTCGATTATGAGAAAAGCCAATAAAATTGAGTAGAATATGCAATGAAATTGTGATTTACATCATATGAACGTTACCTTACATCTAATATAGGAAAAATCGGGCGGTTCAAATTCTAATAACCTGGTTAGATGCAGTTAGATCAGAACTAGCCACTAATGGTTCCAGTTTCAGCCGGTTTTGGTGAATCAGCAGGGCAATTTTAAAAAAATAAAATAAAAATATAAAATCTAAAAAATAAGAGATTTTGTTTGTAATGCATGTTTTAATATTTTTCATAGCAAAGATTGGGAATTGTTTTGGCCATTAATACTTATTTTTACATTTTTTCATGTTTTTTAGAAAATTTCAAAAAAACCCTGAGCACAAATTGATTATTTAAAATCTATTTTTTCATTAATTTTCAACTTAATTTGGATTTTCTTTGTTTAATAATATCTTAAATATACTTTCCATATTTTATTAGAACTTTTTTGTATTTTTTAACACTTTTTTGAAGGTGCATGACTTACCCGGTTCGACCGATTGAACCTGGCGGTTTACCGTTTAAGCCGGTTGAACCGCTTCTGGTTCTATGTCCGGTTAACCATTGTGGTTCGATTTTTCCCACACTGCTGTGATCCGATGACTTGTCATAAGGAATGATCAGTTGACAAAAAAATGTATACAAAATTAAGCAATATAGAGTATGTACATAAAGTCTTAAGAACTTCTAATTCCATTAAACATATGCAAAATCAACATAACTTGCAACCAAACTACCAATACCAATACAGACGGAAAAAGAAACGACAAGGTTTAGAAGTTGGTCTCAGTGAAGGTACTCGGCTCTTCGCCGATGATAGTTACTCAGGCCAAGTCCGAGTGGACTTGACTGAGTTATATCCATGTTACACCGAAAAAATGACAAAAACAAAATTGATAATTTTAAAAAGTAGTTAAAAAAAAGAGGTGATAGAAACATTGGAAAACTAAAAATATGAAAAGATCTAGTTTACAAAAAAATTTAAAAAGGAAAAACTTATAAAAGTTATCATATATCTGTGGACCTTATTTTTAAATTTTATTTCTATATACAACTTAAGGTTTCAAAATGAATAGTGAGATTCTATATCTTATATCTTTTAACCTTTTATACCAACTTTATCCATTTTTACCTTCTTTTTTTCTCTACCCGTATCTCTCACCTTGTTCCTCCAACTCTATGAGAATTATCTGTTGCAGTCTCTCACTGTGCTTCCAACTATGTGCTCCCCAACTCTTTCTGTCAAACGCAAACGGCTTTAGCTTTAAATAAGCTTTGATGGAGTTTCACTATGTTCAATGGCCCACTCTTCATACCCCTCTTCTTAAGTTGAACGGATGGTCACAATATTGTTTTCATTCTTGGAAGGAAACCAAATCAATTTACAGTTTGGGTCAAGTAAAGAAATGGATAGAGCTATAAGTTTCCATGATGAAAGTGCAGTGAGTTATCAAGGATTCAACTTTAGCTAGTGACGGTAATGCCAGCTCGATAAAGAAGCTTTAATGGAGTTTCAGTGTCTTCAATGGCCGAAAAGACAACTCTTATTTCTTCATGTTCAATGTTCAGAGACATGAGCTTTCAGATGGATGATAGTCAAATTGGGCTCTACAATTTGTGTATCAAGTTGATAATTGCTTGGTGCTTCATAGTCTTCTAGTTACTCATTCTGAAGCACTTTTCTCATAACCCGAAGAATCCGAAAAAAAATATTGATATAATTCAACATTGGATACTTTCATGGCTTTCAAAACATCACTCCAAGTGCAAAATAGAAATGAAATTTCATGCTTAGAATTTTCATTTAGCACCAAAAAATGTTAACAGATTGAAAAGAATAGAAGGTATTCTCCTTGTAAGAGCTTGCAATTATGTATGAGATGTCTGCAATTTCTTTAATATCATAATGTTTAGTGACTTCCAAAACATAGGCCATGAATGAAAAGATGCAGAGCTCTGATGATGCTCAAATGGAGTTTCAAAGATATTATAAACAGCTCGTTTTGGGGTTTCTCTGCAACGATATTGTGAATGGTCAATGGCGATGAAATATTGGTTTAGAAAAGATGCACAAAAATCTTTTTAGGGTTGTTTAGGGTTTCTCTTTGAAGAAGCTTTAATGGAGTTTTGGGTATCTTTCTATGGTTTTCAAAAACTAAAGAGAGAATGTCAAGAGAAAGCTAGAGAGAGAAAGTGACATACCTTTGGGGTGTGGTGAAAGAGTGAGACCCATGGGGAGAGTGAAAGAATTGGGCTTGGGGAGCACAAGGAGAGTGTTGATTTATCTTGTATTCCAAAATAAGTATTACTTATTTTGTATTCCAAAATACGTCTTACATCTGTGCCGAACTATGTAAATCTTGGTATTTATCTTATGTTATTTATTTTTTACTTTTTTTCTGTTATTTATTTCTTACTTTATTTTTGTTTGCTTGTAGTTTGTTTTTATCGATTCTTTGTTCTTGTACTTTATTTGCCAAAAATCAACCCATCAGGTTTAAAGCTTCCGCGTGGAACAAGTGGTATCAGAGCTCGGTTTGGGGTTGTCGATATGGCAGTTAAAGTTTCGAATGCAAAATTCGAGGTGGAGAAATTTGATGGTAAAAATAATTTTAAAATTTGGCAAATCAATGTTTAGGATTTGCTAGTGCAACAAGGTTTACATAAAGCTTTGAAAGGAAAATCGAAGAAACCAGGATCCATGTCTGATGAGGACTAGGAAGACTTAGATATGAAGCCTATGAGCACTATTCGATTGTGTAAGCACAATTTAATGTCATCAATAAGGATTTGACATCAAGCCTTTGGTCGAAGCTTGAGAGTTTGTATATGACGAAGTCCCTCACAAATCGATTGTTTTTTAAGCAAAAAATGTGCACCCTACGGATGAATGAAGCTACAGATATCCATGAACACCTAAATTATTTTAATAAAATTATTTATGAATTATTGAATATTTGTGTTAATATTGATGATGAGAATAAGGCTATAATTTTGTTATCCTCACTCCCTCATTCATATGAGCATCTAGTCACAATATTGCTCCATGGAAAAGATACCATAGCGATGGAAGATGTGACTTCGGCTCTTCTCTCTAATAATTTGAGAAAGAGACATGATAATGCTCAGCCACAAGTAGATGGTTTAATGGCTAGAGGGACATTTGTTTAAATAAGTGAAAAGAGGCATGAAAAACATGGCTGGTCTAGATCCAAATCCAAAACAAGAAAAAATAATATTTATTGCAATTACTATAAGAAAAAAGGACATGTTAAAAATGACTAGTGGAAACTCAAAGAGAAAGAACTATGAGCTTTTGAAGCAGCCAATATAGTTGATGACAGCTTGATAAGTGGAACAAATAATGAGTTGTCGGTCATGACAAATTGTGATAACTCTATAAGAGCATTGATGATGGATCAGTTTTCATGGGGAATGATGTAGCTTGCAAGACCATTGGTGTTGGGATAATTGTTGTCAAGATATATGATGGAGTTGTCAGAACCTTGACTGATGTTAGACACGTTCCAGATTTGAAAAAAAATCTTATTTTTCTAGGTACCTTAGACTCCAATAGCTGGAAATTTGTTGGAGAAGGTGGAGTTTTGAAGATTCTTAAGGGTGCTCTGGTTGTAATGAAAGGCAAGAAGATTAGACCAAATTTATTCGTGTTGCGTGGGAATACTATCACAAATAGAGCAGCAATTTCTGTATTTGAGGATGATGATTCTAACTTGACTTAGCATATGTGATTGGGCCACATGGGTGAGAGAGGTTTGGCGGAACTTAACAAATGCAAAATGATCAATGGTGTGAAGAAGTGCAAGTTGGACTTCTGTGAGCACTGTGTTTATGATAAACTGTGTAGGGTGCAGTTTCACACGTCAGAACATACCATAAAAGGTATTCTTAACTATATTCATTCAGATATCTAGGGCCCTGCATTGGTTGTCTCAAAAGGCGGATCTCTATACTTTGTTTCCTTCATAGATGATTTTTCAAAGAATGTGTTGATTTACACATTGAAGAAAAATGCAGATGTATTTAAAACATTCAAGCAGTGAAAAATAATGGTTGAAAGACAAACTGGAAAGAAGGTCAAGTGCTTGAGGACTGATAATAGTGGAGAGTACACTTCAGTGGAGTTTATGAATTTTTGTAAGAGCGAAGGAATTGTTCACTGCTTCACCACTTCGAAGACGTCACAACATAATGGAGTTGCTGAGCGCATGAACATGACACTTCTAGAAAAGGCCCACAACATGTTCAGTAATGATGGTTTATCAAAGGACTTTTGGGCAGAGGTGGTCAATACGACATGTTACCTTGTCAAGATGTCACCATCTATAACAATCGACTACAAAACACCACAAGAGGTATGGTCTAGTAAACCTGCTGTCTATTCTCATTTAAGAATTTTTTGTTGTCGTGTTTATGTTCATGTGAAGGACAATAAGTTGAGTCCATAGTCAAAGAAGTGTATTTTCCTTGGTTATGTGAATGGGGTTAAGGGCTATAGAATGTGGTGCCCAAATCCTAAGTCACCTAAGTTTATTATTAGTTGTGATGTTAAGTTTGATGAATCTGCTAAGTTAAAGCACATTCAGAATGATTCAGAAAAGGAAAATTGCAATAGTAGTGATGCAGTTGAGGTGGAGTTGATAACTTTAAAAAATACTCCAAATCATGTGGCAGAAATTCCTTGTGAGAGAGATGAGGACAATGTTGACCATGAGGAGGTCGTTAAATCTACTCCATTTAAGGAAGAGCATCAGTGTGGAAAGGGAAAGAGAATAAAAAATCCAGTTGTGCAGTATGGTTTTGAGGACATTGTGGCCTATCCATTGGCTGCCACAAGCCAAGAGCTATCCACTTTTAAAGAAGCTACACTTGATAGTGATGGTAGTAGGTGGAGTGAAGCCATGGATAAAGAAGTGAAATCTCTTCAAAAGAATCGTATTTAAGATCTTGTAAAGTTGCCTTAAGGCAAGAGAGTCATTGGTTTTGAATGGGTTTATAAGAAGAAAGATGGGTCACCGGAGATTGGTGGTGATCGATTTAAAGCACGTTTGGTTGCAATAGGCTATGCGCAGAAAGAATGTGTTGACTATAATGATATTTTCTCTCCAGTTGTGAAACACACTTCTGTTTAGGTTTTATTGTCAATAGTTGCATTGTTTGATTTGGAGTTAAAGCAGCTTGATGTCAAGACTGCATTCTTTCATGGAGAGTTAGAAGAACAAATTTATATGACTCAGCCCGAAGGGTTGTTGTTAAAGGAAAGGAGGACCATGTTTGCAAGTTGAAGAAATCATTGTACAGCCTAAAGCAGTCTCCTAGGCAGTGATGCAAACATTTTGATACATTCATGATTGGATACAGGTATGTCAGAAGTAAGTATGACAATTGTGTCTGTTTTAAGAAATTTATTGATGGTTCGTTTATCTATTTATTGCTTTATGTGAATGATATGCTTATTACTGTAAAGAATTCTTTAGAAATCAGTAAATTGAAGGCTCGGCTTACCAGAGAATTTGAAATGAAATATTTAGGTTCAGCAAAGAAAATTTTGGGTATGGAGATTCATAGAGATCGAAAGTTGCGTAAATAGTGGCTATCTAGGAGTACATTGAAAATGTCCTCAGATTCAGAATGGAAAATTCAAAGCCTGTGAGTACTCCTCTTGCTGCACATTTCAGATTGTCGGCATCATTATCTTTAAGTTCAAATGTTGAAACAGAATACATATCACGTGTTCCCTATGTGAGTGCAGTTGGAAGCGTCATGTATACAATAGTTTGCACTCGGCCAGATATTTCTCATACTGTTAGTTTTGTTAGCAAGTATATGGCTAATCCAGGAAAGGAGCATTGACATGTGGTAAAATAGATTTTGCATTACCTAAAGGGTACATCAGATCTGGCTGGTGTTTGATAGAGATAGCAAGTTTGGTGAGGAGGTTATTGGTTATGTTGATCCTGATTTTACAGGTGATTTGGACTGTAGGAGATCTATTACAGGTTATGTGTTTACACTTGCAGAAGCTCCAATCAGTTGGAGGTCGATGGTACAAACCGCTGTTGCCTTATCTACGACTGAAGCATAATACATGGTTGTTACCAAGGCATTGAAACAAGCCATTTAGCTTAGAGAGCTTGTAAATAATTTAAGCTTACCACAGGATGAGACTGTTATTTATTGTGACAGTCAGAGTGCAATACATTTGGCAAATAATCAGGAATATCATGAAAAGACGAAGCATATTGATGTCAGATACTATTTTATTCGTGAGATCATAGATGAAGTTGATATCTTTTTATTGAAGATTGACACCAAGAAGGATGCTGCAAATATGTTGACAAAGCCGATTCCATTACATAAGTTCAATCTATGCGTAGACTTGACTAATGCCAAGGTAAGCACCTATGAGGGCGCATGTGGAGAAGATGATCGATGAATTTTTTTGGAATTCATACCAAGGTGGAGATTTGTTAATTTGTCTTGTATTTCAAGATCAGTCTTATTTAGATTAGAATGAGGCTTTGAGTCCACATGGATAAGGATAACATTCTTTTTTTGATAAAGTTAGGAAAGTTGAGATTGATTTGACCTTACTTGTCTTTGGGGTTTTATTATCTCTATATAAAGATGATTTTCTAGAGAGAGAAAGCATGTTTGGAAAATGTAGGCCATATGTGGGTGTACTTTTGGGTTTATCCTCTCTTATTAAGACATATTGTAGAGAGAGTAAGTGCATAGAGAAAATAGAGGGAAACCTTTGGGGGTTTTTGTAGAGAGAAAATTTTAGAGAAAAAGACTTTGTGGGAGATTGAGTCTATAGTTCTTTCAAGTAAGTTGTCTTGTAATTTTCTTTCTTTGATTTAGTGAAAAACATCGATCGTCTTCACCGTGGATGTATTCATATATGTGATGAACCACGTAAATCCTGATATTTTATTTCTTTTATTTATTTCCTGCTTTATTTTTGTTTGTTTTTGTCGATTCTTTTTTTTCGTACTTTATTTGCTAAAAAGCACCCCATCGGGTTTAAAGCTTTCGTGCGCAACCGATAGAAAGAATGAGACATGAGGGGGAGAGAATAGGAATTGGAGAAATGCAGAAAAGAGAGGGGTTTAGAAAGTGATATACCTTTGGTGGGAGTGGTGAAAGAAAGGGGTTTACAAAGGCCTTTTTATTTTTATTTTTAAAAATGTTTGTTTGCGCTACAAATATAGGATAAAAATAGGTGAAGTTGGTATAGGGATTAGAAGATATAATAGATATAATTTCTATGCTCAACCTTGGGTCTATGAAAAAATGAAACTTAAAAATAGAGTCTACGTATATATTTTCTCTTTTAAAAAGCACTAAACTCATCTAACAACTTTCCAATAAATATAGTGGTGTTTCCCAATTTTTCTACATTTCCTATTTTTATTTATATTTTCACTACATTTATAAAAAGGGGTGAATTGCTATGAAACTTGTCCCTAATTGGATTTGTCCACAAGGTGAATATTTTGATCAATTTATTTCTTACAAATTGTTTTTTTGATATTTGAATTAGATTTTCCTATTTTTGAAGAATACATATCTAGAATTTCAAATTATTTGGATTCGTAGAAATAAAATAAAATTCAAACATGAAATGAGATCATGACTGTCAGATCGACCCAGATTCAATCTGGACTGTTGGCCTCATATGAACACATATTCATATGAGGTAGTGGGCTAATCTCAACACACACACACACATACACACACATACACATACACACACACACACATATATATATATATATATATGGCATGGAGAGAAAGAGGAAAATGGACATTAAGAATTTGTGCAAAAATATAAATTAAAACAGAACAAAAAGGCATAATATGGCATGGAGAGAAAGAGAACAATGGACATTAAGAATTTGAGCAAAAATATAAATTAAAACTGAACAAAAAGGCATAACGCCTTAATTACATTGATTTAAAAAAGGGTGTAGTTTGTATAGATCCTAGGCTCCAAACAATCAAATTAGAGCCTACCTTCAAACAGTGTCGAGTAATATGGTTTATTACGGGAAACCTTTGTGATAGTCTTAAAATATAAAAAATATATTTATTTATAAAGTTTAAAGATTAAAAAATAATGTAGATCGACAGATTTATGAAAACTTGGAAATCTTGAAAATTGACGGTCTAAAAATACGTTATAAAATGTACTATTTCCAAAACTTGAAATCCATTGTTTTCCATCTCCATGTATCTTGATGTCGAGATGATCAATTTGAAGATATTTGGCATCAAAACAACTTCTTCTAGTGAAATTTTCGAAGTAGGTTTAAATTTGATTGTTTAGAGCTTCGGCTCTATATAAACTTTTCCCTTTAAAAAAAAATGTACATATATATATATATATATATGGAATGGAGAGAGAGAACCATGGACGTTAAGAATTGCACAAAAATATAAATTAGAAGTAAGAGATTGTATACAATGAGACCATTTATCTTTGATAATATGTCACAATTCTTTTCAACCATTTTGATGTGAAATTTGATTGCTTAGTTTCCAAATGAATAGGGTGGATCGCAATGGCATGGGTAAAAACAAGCCGACTTGGTTCTCTTCAACTGCGCACTTTTCATGCCATATGATACACACGTGTTATATGCAACAAGAAAGAAAATATCACCATAGAGCCGACACAAGTCATGAAATGCTAGATGAGAAAAAGCAAAAAACCAGATTAATAAAAGAAGAAAAATAGAGATTGAACAAGAAAACACACCAAAGAACAACCCGCGCTACTCTTGAACTGGATTATTGAGGAATAGATGGACATATACGTATTCAAACCTTGGTTTGATTTTTCATCGAGACCCAGAAGGAGTGAAAGTGGATAAAGTTTTCTTTATTGGCTATAAGGTCCTTTTAATACGTTTAAAAGTGGTGTAATAAGGAACACGGTCCCAGTACATCTCGCAATGCCCAATTGCAACTGCAAGAGGACACTTTTTGATCCCAATTATCTTCTTACTCACAGGGTTTAAAAAATGGTGATCTAGATCACAACCACTCGATCCAGATCCGTAACCACAAGGGTTGTTCTAGTTCTGGCAAAATATCGAGAAGTTGCATGTTCCCTTCAAGAACCCACCAAAACCGGCCCTACATTTTATTTAAATTTTTTTTAGCTTCCTTTTTGTTTTCTAATTTCTTTTAATTTTTTATTGGCCGATTCATCGATTCAAATTGCCGACCGCTTGAATGAATCATTTTTCAAAATATACGATCCAGATCACCAATCCATTGTTTAAAACCTTGTTCTAAAATGTTATATTGTACCCATTTAATTAAGGATGTGGTTTCTATAAGGTAGCAACCTTAAATAATCCAATTAAGGCACCCTCCAAATATTATCATAACATGTAATTTTGGTGTAAAACATTCTTAATATTATCTAAAAATCTATTTTAATATGTAATTCATATCTAATTATAAAATGTTAAACTCCAAAACTGATTAAAATCAAGTAGATCTATAAATATATGAAAATCTTGAAAATGGACGGTCTAGATAATGTGTTGTAAAATGCACTATTTTTGGGACTTAAATTTTTTTTTTTTCTTGATATTCATACATCTCGAGGTCAAGATAATCGATTAGAGGGTTTTTCCACATTAAAACAGCATTCTCCAATAGATTTTTGAGGCGCATATGTAATTCTATTTTTTTAAGGTTGCAAATTTATATAAACTTTTTCGTTTAATTGAAACTCAATACCCTTTCTACACCCAATATAGTTTTTCATTCTTGGGTGATAGAATGTTTTTTTGATAGGACAAAACCCTTAGGTGATAGAATCTTTTCTATGCTACATCTCTGTGATTTTAATTTTTAAGAAAGAAAGCAGCGTTCCAATTTGATAGGTAAAAATATTGTTCTTATCTAACGTGTGATTTTTTGTCTTTCCAATTCAGAAGCTAAAACGAGAAAAAATAAAGCAGCAAAGCACCCCTAAAATCATTGAAGCAAAAAAGCAAAAAGCCAAAAAAAATGTACTGAAGAACCTAGGAAATGTAAACAAAGCAATGAGAGAAAATCCTATATTTCAATATTAGCCAAAAAAATTCATGGGAGAGCCCGAGACAAATGCAAACAAAGCAAAGAGAAAAAATCACCTGATTTCAATATGTAACTAGGATCGTATACTATAAGACCATTTATTTTTGGTCCAAGCAGATCACATTCACTTTTAGCCATTGGATGTGAAATCCAATAGATGAAAATGTGCTACAACATTTGATAAAGCTTTATTTAGACTTTGTGCCTAAATAATTCCACATCCTCAATCGCCCGATTTCATCTAACGGTTAATAATGATTGTGACCTTTTTGTATCAAAAGTAAAGGACCTCATTGTATACATTTTCTATGCAATTAAAGTACCAAAGAAAACACAACAACGAGACAAATCATAGGAACAAAAGGAAGGAGAGAAAATCACTTTTTTTTTAATATGAAATTAATCAATTAAAAAAACACTCGTAGATATAATGTTATCATAAGTCATAATAGTCCTCTCAAACTCATGTACTTGAATTGCATATGTATTTAATGCATTAAACATAAAAAATATTAAATTAATTTAAAATAAAATACAAAAAATATCAAATAAATGTAGAAATAAGATAATACGCAATCATGAGACCTCAATTTATTTATTTAAAAATGGCTCTTCCAATTAAATTCATCAGAATAAAATTATTAAAATAAAAATTTTAAAAGCTTAAAAAATAACTAAATCCACTTTTAGAAAATAATGTATAGCAATAAATGAGAAATTAGATAATATAATAATAATAAAAATAACGTAACATAATTACAATAAGAAATAATAAAAAAACGATACTTCAATTAATATACCTCATCAATCTCCTTCAATGCCCCAATGGCGTTTTTCACCAACTTTCTAGTTAACCAACCAAGTTCTTCCAATTGTTTTCGAATTTGGTCTCACAAATTGCTAATTACTGTACGCTATGTAAAGAGAGCCGAGTGGCCTTTTATAATCAAAATAAAAATTATGGTTTATGGGAATAGAAGCATGATATTCCAAAACCTTATCATTTTAAAAGTATGTCATTCCACACGTGTTATTCCAATGTCTTCTCTTGTTGCAGGCTTGTGCTATTAGATGAGGGTGGGTGATATATGGGCAAAAAGGAAAGAAGATCCTTACTGGCACACGAGCATTTTTTTAAGACAATAGTTGGCTCCTTTACATGTGTTACACATGTGAAGCCACATCACACATGTGATTCTTTTTACTTTTCATTTTTTGTTTGAGTTTTTGGATTGAAACTATCCGATAGTTGTGATATTGTAGGAACTTTAGAAACTAAAGGGATTAAAACCCTTTTGTTTAAAGAGAGAAAGAGTGAGAACAAGATAGAAAGATTGTGTTGCAATTGAGTTTTCTCTTGAGGGCTAATGTATGTTTGTTTTAGAGAGAGAAAGCAAGCAAAAAAACTTGAACTCATTGTGGATTCGTTGTGCGTTCTGTTTTAGTGAGAGAAAGTGTTAAAAAGAACCCATTTTTGGGTGTTCTTGGTGCCTTTATTTTTTCCATGCTTAGAGTGAGAAATGGCTCCTGGAAATTGTTGTTTTAAGCTCAATTTTACCTTGTAATCTTCTTAAATCGGTAAGCAAAGTCTTCATCATTTTTTCGTAGATGTAGGTCACAATTTGTGATCGAACCAAGTTGAATTGTTATGCTCTGTGAATGCATATTGCTGAATTTTTTATTCCATATATTTGCTTTGATAGTTTGTAGTTTTCATTGTTTATTCAAATTGATATGAATGCATAATAGTTGTGAATGTTATAAACCCTTACTTATTTTTCACCAATCGACCGCAATAACTGGTATCAGAGCCTAGGGTTTGTTCTTCATTGTGTCTATAAAGAAAGGGTTTTTGTTATTGTGGTTATTTCTGGTATTTTCCCTAAAATAGAAAGGGCAATGAAATTTGTAAAATTAAATCAAAATAATTGGCCAATATGGAAGATGATCATGGAAAATTATCTTATTGCAAAAGAACTAGATAAGCCTCTTCGAGAAAAAGAAATTATGCTTGATGGAATGGAAGATTGAGAATGGGATATTCTTGATTGAAAATGTTTGGCAGCTATTAGACCATGTATTTCACCATCAATTTTATTGGTTGTTTGTCGATGTAAAACATCTGCAGAGCTTTGACAATCTTTTGAGCAACCATCTATTGCAAATAAAATGCAAGCGATGAAAAAGTTATTTCTTTTGAAAATGGAAAAATGTACTACAATTAGATCACATATGAGTGAATTTAATTCCATTTATACACAATTGAGCTATCTGAAAAGAATTTGGATGATGAACCGTTATGTTTGCTTCTACTGAGGTCTTTGCTCGCTAGTTGGGATACGGTGGTTACCATTGTGACAAATAGAATGGGTAACAAGTTTAATTTGAAGGATGTTATAGTTTCATTGTTAAATGAAAGGCTAGAAGTGCATCAATACAAATGCTTATTGAATCAAATCAAACATTAACAGCAAGAGATAAAGGAAGAACACAACATAGAAATCAACTCTATGAATTTAAAAGGGGTAAATCTCATGGTAGAGGTAGATCCAAGTCGTAGAGCAAGCAGGTTACTTGCTGGTATTGCAAGAAACTTGGTCATACAAGGAAAGATTGTTATGCTTTGAAGGATAAGCAAAAGGTCAAGGGCAAGGATGGCCATCTCGAAGCAAGTGCAATATCTGATAGTGAAGATGTGGTCACTTTTAGTGTTGCATGCAAAATACTATCTACTGAAGATAATTAGGTCTTGGACTCTGGAGCTTCATTTCATCTTTGCCCAAAAAGATCATGCTTTTTATCCTACATAGATGTGGATGGTGGCTTTATCTATCTTGGTGATGATAGAGCTAGTAAAATTTTGGGCACTGGAAATATAATGTGTGTGATGGTATGGTTCATACATTTGAAAATGTGAGGCATGTGTCAGACTTGAAGAAGAACTTTCTTTCACTTCCTACTCTCAATATTGAAGGCTACAAATTTACTGGGCAAGGAGGAGTGCTCAAAGTTTCAAATGGGGCTCTGGTGATGATGAAGGAAGTCCGAGACGGAAACTTGTACAAATTGTTAGGGAGCACAATTTTAAACAAAAGGGTAAATTTGGTTGTAGAAGAAGAAGAAGTTCAACAATGGGCATATGGTTTAGTAATGGAAGAACTTGTTAGTACAAAGCAAGTTCTTGACAAGGATAATCAGCAAGACTTAGAGCTCGTACAAGAAGATGTGAAGCCAAAAGCCTCCCATGAATTTCCTTCGAACCAATGTTTAAAATTTGGTGGAGGAATGATCAATGTGATTAGAGTGTTGCATCCCACTCTAATGTTGATTTTGACAATTGTCATGATTTGTATGAAATATGTCATTTCACTTGTTTGTGTTTTTCTTGATTGGCTTGTATTTTGCATGGGAAGAAAATTTTGGATGAAGTGAAATGGATACTTCAGAATTTAAGAAGTATCGACATGGATTGTCAAGATTTTCATGGCTTCGTGGGAGATATTGATGCAAAAGATCTCAGTGATATGAGATCAACCACAGGTTGTGCTTATAGGTGTATAAGCAATGGTTCACCTAAAGCATGTGTGAATGCAGGATGGCACCAAGAGCTCAATGATGGAAGTGTTGTCGAAGGTGGAGTTTGTATGAGAAGCCCAAACACGAAGAAAGATGAGCGAGGCATGCTCATAGAGGAGATGTAACCTTGAGATGATTCAGAATGATACATTGGTGATTATTTTAGAGGCTTGGTGATTTATCTTTAAGTGAGAGATTGTTACATGTGTGAAGCTAAATCACACATGTGGTTCTTTTTACTTTTCTTCTCTTGTTTTGAGCCCTTGGATTAAAACTAATCCAAGGGTGGTGATGTTGTAGGAACTTTAGAAACTAAATGGATTAAAACCTTTTTGTTTAAAGAGAGAAAGAGTGAGAATAAGATAGAGAGATTGGGCTGCAATTGGGTTTTTTCTTTAGGGTTGATGTATGCTCTGTTTTTTAGAGAGAAAGTGAGCAAAACCTTGAGCTCATTGTGAGTTTGTTGTGTACTCTATTTTAGTAAAAGAAAGTGTCAAAGAAACCCATGTTTTTTGGTATTCTTGGTGCCTTTTTTTTGGGCTATGTTTAGAGCTAGAAAGGCTGCTGGAAATTGTTGCTTTGAGCTCGATTTTACCTTGTATTTTTTCAAAATCAATAAGTAAAGCTTTGCATCATTCTCCTGTAGATGTAGGTCATAATTTGTGACCGAACCACGTTAAATTGTTATGCTCTGTGAATGTATGTTGCTGGATTTTTCATTTCATGGTTTGTTTTGATATTGTTTAGTTTCCATTGCTTCTTTATATTGATATGAATGCACAATAACTGTGAATGTTATAAACCCTTGCTGATTTTTTACCAATCGACCCCAACAACATATTATAAACAATGTGCATCAAATGGAAATTTGTCCTTATAGGAAAATATAATATCTATTTTGCTTCAAGGTTCTATGCACATGAACCAAAAGCCTATTGTAAAGTGCTAGAATATTCTTACTACAGAGAGAGAAACTGATTTCGAATTGAGAGAGTGAGAAAAAAGGGTACGAGAGAGAGCATGGGAGAGAAAATGAGAATAGAAAGTTGTAAAACAAAATGGGAATTTTGAACCCTTTTTTATAGAGCTTTAAGTGGCTTTTAAACGTGGATGGTCAAGTAACAAACAGTCACATTGTTTCAATGTGCAATATGACTATTGGGTTTCCTATAGTCACCATCTAACGGTTATCAATTGTTGCTATTGCAAATTGGCATTGTCATAGCCGTTAGATCACACACCAGCATGCACATAGCTATCCAACGGCTCAATCTAGATAGTGTCATTAGATCACACACCAGCATGCACATGGCTATCCAACGACTCAATCTAGATAGTGTCATGTAACAATGGGGTGAGCCTTGAGCATGACTTATACCAGTTCTCGAGTGAGGGGTTCCTCAAGTGCCTTTGTACCCTTGCAAGCGACAGTGCACAGTTCGCTTGCCCTAGACATGCACCTACACTATTACCTTGTTATACGAACATAAGGCATAAAAGTGCTCACACCTATATACCACCCATTCTTTATTCGTTTCTTTAACGTGGGACTAAAACATACACCTCAATATCTCAACTTTATATAAAACTTAGGAAAGCAACATAAATTTTTATGTTACTACAAAGTTACTTTTTAAAACCCAAAATACTAACATTTCCTCCACTCTTTCAAAATAACATGAAAAAAATAGGTATATATATATATATATATATATATATGTATATATATATATATATATATGTATATATATATATATATGTTATTTGCATACCATGACGGTATCTTTTAATTTGGACATCTACTTCGAGCAAAATGCACTAAGTTCTACAGTAGGTTATAGCTTTAAACCATGCTCCTTATCCAACAGACCAGTAGTATAACTCATAAATAATATCCAACGTTGGTATCTTTAGTTGTAAGTATATTTTGGGCCTTATGTTTATATCTTAATTTCATAAGTGCTCTAGAGATGAGTCCCATCTCATAGAATGCAGCCTCACTTCCATACTTATATACGTGTGTCTATTAAGAGTACTTCTATATTTATAACACTTTGACTTATGCAAGTTATAAACAACATAACTCAATCTAATAACATACATGTTATAACTAGACTTATCCACCATGTGAATTACTTTAGAATGGGTGCTTAGAATATTTTCATGTCGCACGTTTCACTTACTTTATAAACTCTAGCCCCATTCTCATTTACATTTTATTAGTTTCATCATTTGCAAAGCCTTTTGTCAAAGGATCGGCCAAATTTTCCTTTGACCTCACTATTATGTACTAATCACTCCATCTCCTATTAACTCTAAATTGTATATGGGATTCCATACTATGTGATCATTTATCGTTGTTACAAGGAGGATAATATTACTCCTAGTCATTAGATGGATGGCTTTGGGTGTGTCCCAAAGTTCGATATTTGTTTTTTTTTTTTGAACTTTGAGTTT
Organism: Amborella trichopoda; assembly: GCF_000471905.2. Next base: position 4,160,774 of record NW_006498846.1, read on the forward strand.
AGCCTATGACAGATTTATAATCATTTGAGTTGAAATCTGACATATAAGAGTGATTTTAACCTTCTCGTCTCGAAAGTAAATAGTTTCTTGTAATATTTTTCTATTACATATTGTTTGGTAGTCCTCATATGAACAATTTTAAGAAAATATGAATTTTGATTTCTCAAATGATTAGATCTAGCCATATATGAAATAGACGACCTCCACTCCAGTCCAAAATAGCTAATTTGCAAAATAGATAATCTTAGAAAGAGACACATAATTCTTGTTGATGTGTGCCAATTTTATAAGATTGATGAAGAGAATGGTGATCCATTTCTTCACTGCACGTTTATTTATTTACTATCGAGTTGGGCAATGCAGTAAATAGGTATTATCACATTGTCTCTCAATTGAAGATCTACAGTTTGCCGAAGGTGGGAGGAGTTCTTTGGGATATTTTTCATGGTGCTTTATTATGGGAGATTTGGCTTGAAAGGAATAGATAAACTTTTGAGGGAGGGGCTATGGAATTACAAGATCTCAAGAACCAATTTTATTTGGAGTTTGGAGTTGGTTCAGCTTTACCAAGGAGGAATGGGGGATATCTTGGATTGCTGTTGAAACCAATTCACTCCATTTAGCTTATTCATGAATTCTAAAGGTAAGGCCCAAATATAGTTGGGTACTGCATTTGAGAGAGTGTCTTAAGCTTAATTTTGATGGATCATCTTTAGGGAACCCAGGAAGAACATGGGTCAATGGTGTTTGTCGAGTTAGTGAGGGTATACTTATTTTTTGTTATGCTGCCCCCTGTGGAATTGCATTTGCTAATCATGCTGAAATGACAAAGTTATTACAAGGAGTCTCTATATGGAAGGAGAAACATTTGGGGAATTCATTGATCATAGAAGGTGAGTCCTTAAATGTTATCAATTGGTGTAATAATTCTTCTAGACCTCCTTTGCGCTTAAGATCTATGTGGCTGAAGGTTATGGAGTTCATGAGTGATTTCTCTTTTAGCTTCAACCATGTTTACACAGAGGCTAATTCTATTTCTAACGAGCTGGCTAAGAAGGGGGGTGTCTCAAGATCCGTTAGTTGTATCTCATTCTCTGTTTTAGTCGAAATGGTTGTAATGGATGTTGGAACAGTGATGCAAATCCCCCCATTTTGTATTTTCTCTCTTGATAAAAGGTATTTTCATCATAGAGAATAGGATTTTTATGGAGGCTCATAAAAGGCCATTTTGGAAAGAGAAAATATAAGGAAAGGAAAAAGAAAAGCGTGGAGAAGTTTTAATAGGTAGAGATTGAGAGATTCTTGTACAAACCCTAACACCATTGTGGCCCTTGTATTGGGTCAGATTTTATTAGTATTTCTTTTTTACGAAGAGGGCATTCGATTGATGGTGGTATTGTGGTAGAAATTTCTATTTGAGTTTTCCTTGCAATTGTATAATGTAATCTCTACAAAACCCCAAACTTGAAATTTTTTCCTTGGATAGTGAATGCATCTTTACCGTCTTGCCCATGGATGTAGCCCATCTTGGCTGAACCACATAAATATGTGTATTTTTCTACTTTTATTTGTATTGTGGATTGGTGATTTTTAATTTTACTTGTTTTTCTTGTTTATGTATTTTTTCAAATATATTTCACACACAATGTTGTTCTTGGATATTTTATACCACATCATGTAGGAATTTGAGTTATCCTGATTTGCTAACAAGGGGTAATCGAGATAGCTTCGGTTGGCAACAATGGATCCATTGATGCAATGAAATTTAGTACTCTTATCACAAAAAGAAAAAAAAAGAAAAAAGAAAAAAAAAAAAGAAGTTAATTGGCACAACAACTTTTACATTTTTTTTTCTTTTGCAGAGCAATAAGGATGCACGTACCTAGTTTTGAAAAAAACAAATGCCGCTAGTTTCTCGTAAATGAAGGAAGACAGACCAATATTTACCATCCACCAACCAAATCTCTTCCCAAATTAGTGATAGTACGCAAATGTTGTTGAGCCCCACAATTAGGGTTTTCATGCCTTCTCATTTGGTTGTATTTCTTTTATACAAAGTGGAACGAACCGTAGGAGTGGCAATAGACCTAGACCATATCTGAGACTCGGTGGGTATACCCGACACGGGTCCGGGTCTAATAAGTGATACACGAACAGTCTTGGGTACGGGTATGGCTATACCCAACCCAATGGGTACCCGGAACCATATAATAATATATAATTTAACTTTTTCTAAACCAACTCTAACGTCCCCACCATAGAGCTTACAATCCTAAGTTTCCTAGCCCCTCTTCGATGTGAGATTAATCCCACACCAATAAGAGAGAGATGTACTAGTTGCTATATTTGAGAGATGCATGTTTCTTTTTCCTTTGTTCACTTGGTAAAGGTAGAGAGAGATGGTGCGTGCTAGCCTGGCACTAGCCAATTGAGAGAGAGAGAGAGCGTTAGTGAGAGATTTAATGTTGGGTTAATGCATGCCATCTTGGCCTTGTTAAGAGAGAGAATTAGAAAGAACGTGAGAGAGAGATTTAGAAAGAACATGCGTATGTGCCAGCCTAGCTTCGCCAACTTTAAAAAGGCTTGTTGCCTTTATTAAAGCATAACTTAAAGGGTGTGGTTTCTATAAGGTTGCAACCTTAAACAAACTTAAAGGGTGTGGTTTCTATAAGGTTGCAACCTTAAACAATCCAATTAAGGTGCACCTCCAAATTGTATCATAAAATGCAACATTATCTCAAAATCTATTTTTATATCTAATTATAAATTTAAAAACTCCAAAGAACGTTAAAATCAATCTATAAACATATGAAAATATTGAAAATGGACGATCTAGATAATGTATTGCAAGCTATATTATTTTTTAGACTCAAATTTTTTTTTTTTTTCATAAGCATATATCTTGATGTTGAGATGACCAATTAGAGGTTTTTCTAACATTAAAACAACATCTTCTAATGGATTTTTGAGGTGCATCAGTAATTCTACATTTTAAGGTTGCAACCTTATATAAACTTTTTCCTAACTTAAATAAACCTTCAAATTAAGAGAGAGAAAGAATGTTATAGAGAGATAAAGACGTGGGTGAGACTAATCCCACATTGATGAGGTGAATAGAGTCACAGGGATCTAAGAACTATAAAAGGAGTAGGGGAGTTTAAAATCAATTGTGCAAGAGAAGCCTTTCTAATATCTTGAGGATTTTTACCTCACTGATTGTGTCATTGCCCTAAGCACCCCAATGCCTTCGCTTTTATAGATCTCGATCCACTTATTTCTTTATATTTCCATCGATGAGGGGCTAATCTTCCTATTTATAGACAACAACATCTCTCTCTTCTTATCACTTCATACTTACTTCTTTGTAGGTGGTGTTATGTTGGGTGAAATGGTGGCTTAAAATTGTACGATTTCAAAATTAGGATCTCGAGTTTTACTTGTTTTCGGGCATGCATGAGCACTATCTCAAGATGATATTTGTCTCCCTTTGATATAGTATTTGATGTACATAAGAAGGGCAATTTATCATCGGGATGCAGAAAAACAGAGAGGTCTTTTTCAATGTTCGTAAGCTATATGTACTCGAGCTTAGAACCTACACAATAGACACCAGAGTCTTGATGTATTTGAGAGAGAAAGAGATAAAAATAAGTACATAGAGGGAGATTTAGCCCACTGTTGTGCTTGCTAGAATTACAGTGAAAGGTATGTTGAGAAGCTCAAAAGTGTGCTCTAAGTCCTTTTCTCGTATGGAGAGAGACCCCATTTTTATAGAGCAACAAGGGGGCTGCATATTTACAATTGTAGTGGTGGTACATGCACCACCAACAACTACAAATTACATGCATTTTAACTCTCTTGATGGTTGTTGTTACAACCTCCTTTTACCTCCATTTTATCAATGGCTAGATGACCATTAGATCCTTATACTAGCCAAGCTCACAAAAAGTTAACTAGCCACGAGCCGCACACTTGCTCTGGTGAGGGGCGCCTCATGCGTCGATGTGAGCGTGCAAAGTGCACCATCAAGCGCCCTTATGCCCACACCCTCGCACTCGCACATACACGTGCACATGCGCATCGCACGTTTCGCGTTCTCCACACATGCACCATCTCTCTCACCTTTGTATTAAGAATATATTATATGAGAATGTGTGCTCTTAAAGATAGCTCAACAAACTCTCTCATCTTCAATTTGAGACTCAAACCCATATATTTTCTCTTTATAAAACAATTTTGAAACAAAAATACTAACTATTCCCTCCACTATTTCAAAATAACAAGAAAAAACATAGCAAACATATTATTTGTATACCATGAAAGTATCTTTTGACTTGAACTTTCACTCAAAGTATACATTATAAAGTCCATCAAGTACCGTAGTAGCATATAGCCTTGAACTAGGTTGTTTATCTAACAAATCGGTAGTATAACTCACAAATAATATTCAATTCTAATGCCTTTTTAGCTACCAACATGTTTTAGACGTTGAGCTTATATCCCGATTTCACAAGTTATTTCGAGATGAGTCCTATCTCATAAGAAGCAGCCTTACTTCCACACTTAACTAAGTGTGTTTATCAAGAGTGCTCTCCAGCTTATAAATATAATCCATAGACAACATTAATAGCACAACTCATTCTACTAACATACAGGTCATCACTAGACTTATCCACCGTGTGAATGGGTACTTTTTATATTTTGCCGTCTAGTTACCAAACTAATCATACGTACAATTTGTTTTTAAGACATTGAACTTAGTAATTTGAGGTTATTAAAAATTAAGATGAGTTCCCACTGTAGATGATTACTCAATAGACTCTAACCCCATTCATTTTGACATCTTACTAATATCATCCCTTGGAAGGCCTTTTGTTAAGGATCAGTCAAACTTTCTTTTGATCTTACATATTCTACATTAATCACTCTATTCCCAATTAACATTTTAATGGAGTTATGCCTTCTCGCAATATGTATAGATTTTCCATTATACACATTATTTCAAGCTCGCACGATAGTAACTTAATTATTATAATATTTTTTATTGCAGGTATTGGTTTTGGCCATATGGGAATGCTATATAGCAAATTTTTTAGCCATTCGGCTTGTTTGCTAATAGAGTCTAAAGCAATAATTTCATACTTTATAGTAGAGCGTGAAATACACATTTGTTTATTTAACCCCGATGATATCGTCCACTTAAGATATCCATCCGGATCTTGATAGTGAATCTTGGATTTATTTATTCCAATTAGTATCACTATACCCTTTCTACACTCTGGGATAATCCACATATTTTATGCCATAATTGATAGTTCATTTCAAGTATCTTAATACTCGAGATATAGCATCTCAATGCTCTTTACTTGGGCAACTTGTATATCTATTTAATTTGCATATCGCATATGCAATGTCAGACCTCATGCTAATTATTGCATATGTTAAGCTATCAAGTACCTTAGCATATTCAAGTTGAGATATACATCTCTCATCATTTTCTTTAACTTAATATGATGATCTAAAGAGATAGAGACTGACTTATTGTAAGCATGCTCAAACTTTTTAAGCATTTTTTCAATGTCATGAGATTGAATCAAGATTAATTCCCTTTTTTCTCACTATTTTGATACCAAGTATCACATCAGCCTCTCCTAAGTCCATCATATCGAAGTTAGATGCGAGGAATCTATTAGTTTCCTCCACAATTTCCAGATTGGTGCCAAAGATAAGCATGTCATCTACATATAGACAAATTATGACATATTACTTACAATATATGTATTTATCAGCCTCATTTCTCTTAAAACCATTTGACATTAACACATTGTCAAATTTCTTATGTCATTGTTTAGGTGTTTCTTCTAATCCATAAGGAGATTTAACAAATTTACAAACTTTGTTCTCATGTCCTGGCATCACAGACCCTTCGGGTTGTTCCATATAAATTTTTTCATCTAAGTCATCATTTAAAAAAACAGTTTTTACATCCATCAAATGTATGACTAGATGATTGATAGAGGCTATTGCTAAGAGCAATCAAAAATAGCGATTCTTGCTCAGATACATATGTGTCAAAATAATCAATTTCTTATTTTTGTTTAAAACCTTTAGCAACTAATTTTGTTTTATATTTATTAATAGAACCATCAGAATTTCTTTTTCTTTTAAAAATCCATTTACAACTAATGGGTTTAGAACTAGGTGGAAAGTCTACTAATTTTAAGTTTTATTTGCCATTATGGAATATATTTCACTACTTATAATTTCTCTCCAAAAAATTGAATCTTGTTATGCCAAAGATTCACTTAGGGATTTAGGACCTTCCTCTACATTTGAGACTATAGGCAATGATTTTAATATTTTATTTTGATTAGCCTCACTAAGATAAATATAAAAATCAGGTTCAATGTTGTAAGATGGATTACCTCTAATTCTCTTACTTCTTTTTGGTTCTATTGTTTCATCATTATTATTTTCTACATGTTCTTTATCAAACATTTACATCATTTTCATGATTATTTCATTTTGCATGCCACTTGATTAATTTAATTCACTTTTACAAGTGAGATTTTTAAAAAATTCAACATCTCTAGATTCCATTATTGTGTTAGAATTTAGATCCAAAAATATATGTGCTTTGCTATTTTGAGCATATCACAAAAACATACATATAGTGGTTCTAGGACCTAATTTATTTATTTTAGGATCTTGAAGTCTAACATATACAAGACAACCCCATACTTTAAAAAAATTCAAAGAAGGTTTTTTGTTAAATCAAAGCTCATTAGGGGTCTTATCACATTTTTTGTATGGAATTCTATTCAAAATGAAGCACACAGATAATAAAGCTTCACCTCATAAATTCAAAATTAATGAAGAAGAAATAAGCACACATTCACTATTTCTACCAAAGTTATATATATATATATATATATATTTTGCTAGTCCATTTTGTTGAAGGGTATATAGTCACTTGGTTTCATTCTCCACCCCTATCACTTCTTATAATTTTAAGTTTCTTACTAAGTTGATTTTCAACTTCTGCTTTGAAAACTTTAAATTTTTCAAAAGCCTCATCTTTATGTCTAAGCAAATAAACATAAACATATTTTAAAAAATCATCAATAAAGGTAATAAAATATCATTTGCCACATCTAATTCGAACATTGTTTAAATCACATATATCACTATATATAAGTCCTAGCAATTCACTATTTTTTTCTATTGAAGGAAATAATTTTCTGGTTATTTTAACTCATGCACATACTTCACATTTTTCTTTAGTTAATTCATCACAATTAAAAATCAATCATACTTTAACCAAATATTTAATACAAGCATAATTAACATGTATTAATCTACCATGCCATACATTATAAGAAGTCACAATATAATCAAAAGACTTATTTAGTTTATTCACAAGATCAAAGTTGAACATCCTATCACATGAGTATTCATTGCCAACAAATACACCATTTTTTGTCATGATGAGTTTATCTGACCCAATGACCATTTTAAAGCCTTCTTGTTCAAGATACATCATGAAACAATGTTTATTCTCATATCCGGTACATAATACACAATTTTCACGGTAAGAACCTTGCGTGAACTAAACTTTAGTTTCACCATACCTTTTCCAAGCATTTTTGTCACAACTTGGGTTCTAAGTTGAACCAAATTACCATCACCCACTGGTTCAAAGGTCTTAAGCATGTCTCAATTATTAGACACATGAATGGTATCGTCGGTATCGACCCACCATCCAATATCTTTATTGATCATGTTTATTTATGTGACCATTGCTACAAATTGCTCATCAATGGTCAAGTTCACCTGGTCTCTAAGACTTTTGAGCCTTTTTCGATAGTGACACTCTCTTGAATAGTACTCCAGTTTTCCACATACATAACTAGTGGCTTTCTTTTTATGTTTGTTGGCAATAGACTTTTGGTCCTTATAATTTTCATTATGGACCCTAGGAAAGAAATGCTCTTGGTATATGGAGCACTTGATTTTTGCTAAACAAGGTTTACCTTAGAGTGAAAATTGATTGATTCATCTTTATTTTCCCTAAGTCTATTCTCTTCTTCAACTCAAAGAATCAATATCTACTTTCTTATGTTTCATGTTCTTTTGATACTCTTTCCATGATTGGGGTAGTTTATGAATTATGGAGCCTACTAGAAAAAATTTATCTAAAAAATTATGCTTTAAGTTTATTGACTACAAGTTGCAACTCGTATGCTTGAAAAAGAATCGGTTTGTTTTCAATGAATTTAAAGTCTATAAAATTAGATATGAGAAATATTTTGTTACCGGACTCGATCTGCCATATTGATTTCACAGGAATATAGTCTTCCCTTCTGTGAGGTACTTGTTTTCAAGTACTTTCCATAGGTCTCTCGCTGTGGCAATCGATCCATACATGTCATAGATTGGGTCCGTCAAGGCATTGACAACGTGACCGTTGCATATGTAGTCATTCTCGATCCATATTTTGTAAACTTGAGTTTGTGCTTCGGATGAATTATCAAATGGGGGTGGTGGTACAAACATACACTCAATGACTATATAAGGTAATTTGAGAGTAGTGAGCAAGAATAAGACCTTTTGTTGGGATATCTTGAAATTCAGCCCGTTGAAGCGTTCAAGTTTTGTAAAATCATGATTCATGACTTTCAAGGAAGTCATGGCAGCCTCCTTCCTTTCACCCATAAAATATCGTCTTGAATTATTGGAAATTTGGTGGATGAAATGGAGGCAGAAAATGATACCTTTTCAAAATTAGGATTTCCAACTCTTCTTTTTTTCAAGCATGCAGGAGCGCTGTCTCAAGATGATATTTGTCCCCCTTCGATATAATATTTGATATACATAAGAAGTACAGCTCGTCCTTAGGATACAAGAAAATAGGGAGGTCTTTTTCAATGTTCCTTAGCTCTATGCACTCGAACTTGGAACCCACACAATAGACATCATAGTCCTGATCTATTTGAGAGAGAAAGAGAGAAAAATGAGTAGAGAGAGGGAGAATTAGCTCACTGTTGTGCTTACTGGTGTTATATGTCATTTTTGACATACTTGTATCCCCGGGGGAATCAGAAGAGAGCTAATAGTAACCTAGTCCCGTCGGTGTCCAAGACGCCACCAAACCATAGAAACATTGTAGCCAATAAGCCTAAAATTGGGCAACCTTTGAAGAAGTGCCAGAATGGCCTCAAATTGCATGAAGTGATAGTTTTGAATACCCTAAAGACACCCGTAAAGTTTCATTGCGTTCTGACAAGTTTTGATATGATTAGGAAGAAACTTGGTTTTCAAATCCAGTTCTTTTCATGCTGAAAATGGACCATATAACTATAGCCTTATTTTTTGGATCTCAAAACAGTATCAGACTCCCTCCATTTGATTTGGAATGTTAAAAAGCCCCTAGGTACCAAATTTTGGCTCAATTGGATTCTTCAAGACCATTCTTGGCCTAACTTACCATAATATGGTACGTTTTACATTATTGTAATGCAGCCTAGTGAACCAGTTTTTTCTCATTTCGGGATGACTTTCAAATGCTCATAATTCGCTCATTTTGAGTTTAATTAATCTCAAATTTAGAGAAGAGCTACATCTCGATGATCAACTCATTTTGACCCTCATGACGTAGCCTGGAATGAGAGAATTTCTAGAGAGAAGATGAGCTTGAAACATGAAAATTTAGATTTTATCAAGAAGATCATCTAATTCTTTGAGAGGCTATATCTCAAAATCCCTATATCAGATCATCACAAGTATAGATCTGTTGCGACCGTTCTTTGAAGAGCTACAGCTTGTTATAGTTTTTATGAATGATCAAAAGTCAGATGATATGAATTTTAAGGTCGAAAATGGCATAGGTGGCTGGAATCCTATTTTTTGATGACTTCTCAAAATTGGAATATCATTAAACGGCGACCCAAATGGGTGAAATTTATTGCAAAATGATCACGATAGTATCCTCTTCAATTTGTAATAAAAAAATAAAGGCTTGGAACATCATATATTGTCCCGGATTGCTGGCCGAAGATTCATAAAGTTTATGAACTTGGCCGAATTTTGGGTTCTTCTTTAAAAATTTGTTTCAAGATGATCAAAGGATATCAAAATGTGTGCAATAGTTCAATCATCGATTCTACAACGATTGATCATCCGAATTACCACCGTAGGTATCCGAAAAAGCCTCCCAAGGCCTAAGAATGGCAAGAGGCCCCTCATGGAGGGATGATTTTGTCATTTATTGAAAAATGACTAGGGATGTTTTGGTCATTTGGTCCACAAAGGGGATTACTATTTTAATTCATAAAATGTGTATTTTTTGACAATTTTGGGTGTTTTTTAACATTCCACCCTGGTTTTGTACTTGTTCTATATAAGGAACCCAAGTCATTTGTAATAGGGACTCTTGAACATTTGAACAATTTGGAGTGAAATTCTTGAATTCTTAGTTCTTGCTTGTTCTTTTACTTTGCTTTCAAGTTCAAGACTCAAGATGACAGGAGAGAGAAACATTTCCTAAAAAGAGAAAATACCCCTAGAACCCTACACTCCCTAAAGCCCCAAAGTTTCAACTCCCTTAGGATTCTCAACTCCCAATCCCATAATCCCTAGAACTCTTAACTTCCATACACTTTAGAACCCCTAGCTTCCAATCCTATTCCATACACCCTACACCCTACCTTAGTTATCCTACACCTTACCCTACACTAATAGTGGATACAAAGACTAGAGCAAATTTTCAAGCCGATATACAAGGGAAAATGGACAAGCCACTTGCAAAAAACCAAGTTGAGTGGATAAATTACAATCCTTTAAATAAAAATTACAACTATTTCTAGCCTTCTATAACTACTGTAAATAAACTCAAATACCAACCCCTTATGGGGCAATTACATATAATGCAATACTAGCTTATGAGTTACACTTTCATAGCACAAATTACATAAACTATGTCCCAAAGCGTAAATACATCATGAAACTAATCTAAACAAAATTATAAGGAATAAAATCAACTAAACAGGGAATTAGAATGCCAAATTAAAATAAGGAAGCCATGTTTCGAATCCCTTTTGATGGGGCCACGCAATCAGGCCCTATAAGGACTTAATTTTGTCCTTGCAGATTATATAAAAGTGGTTCAATCTCACAAGAGTGTCTAATCCAAATGAGAAGAAATTACATACCTGAAATTCACTTCTTAATATCTCAACACAATGGCATCATCCAAAACAAACTGCAAAAGATTTGAATCGAATCGGATAAAGAACAAGAGAGCTATGGCCAAACTACACACGTGGTCCCTTGAACCACCAAAACAGTCTTGTATAGAAAGATTATGAACCACCATAGGTAGAAACGTGATGAAAAAGTTTTGGAAATGGAATGACACTCTGAGACTAAATTATTTAATGGGTTTGAAGCAAAGTAATCAATGAATACTATGCATGATCATGGATTCTCATGCATGTAGGCTATAACTGATGAAATACTACACTATGAATAAGCATGATGAAAAAGATGATCAAACGGGGATTCTAAGATCAATGAAACTTTTATAAATTCAAAACTCCAGCAACTATAGATGCCAAAAATATGATCTTATGAGAAAAGAAAATTTAATGGAGTTTACCTTGATAAATGCACACTATGGACTTAGGCATAAGAAAGGAGGACCATCATTAATGGAACTCTAAAGCTCTCTCTCTTCAATTTTCTCTCACAAAACCTTTGAAGAAGGAGGGGAGCAACAATTTTTCAAAATTGTTCAAGAGTTGAAATAGTTAGGGTTTGAGATCTCATGATGTGTTTTTATAACATGGGTGTAACCTTGGACTCAATCAACACTCATGATGCACTAATCCAAAGGCACATGAGAGGCTAATGTACCTATCCACCCATCCCCATCCAACCACTAGGATGAAAGGATGGGATTTCACACCATTATCACTCACCCTAACCCTAAGTTATGCCACTTTACCATTTTATCCTTGGCCCATATTTTTGTTCTAATTGTATCAATAAGGCCTTATAAAAATACCCTTAGTTTTTAATAATATATTGAAGTAGATAACCACAAAGGCTAAAAGGAAAAGAAGTAATTGGCAAAGCTCATACATGTGGAGATATTCTACTTTATCAAAGCTAATCACTTTGTAGATCTAAAATTTCAAACCAATCAATGTAAAGATAATGTTCCTTTCACACATGTTTGTGAAGATATTTTCAACTCAAATTTGAAAATGCATTTTCTCTTTAATATCAAAAAACTAAATTAATTAAACTTCACACATGCCATGCATGACCCATGTGTGAGTTAATTAAGAAAAGTGATAAAAAAGAGGCCTTAATTTATAACAGTATATAACAAAATATAATAATCTATAACAAGACACTATAACACAACCCCTTATAAAACAAGCAACCAAATGCCAATCTAGTCGCCTGCCTAGGGATCAGCGTCCAGATGGGTGGTGATGTTAGAGTGAGGCATGGGGTGCCACGTGGTAGCCCTATGGCTACTCGGACGCCACATGACACTATCAGATCAGGACTAAAGTGGAATTTTAGTCAAACAATATGAAAACCCTCATTTTTTTATAGTATATAAAATTTAGAAAAATTCTCTAAAATTCACAATAAATATTTATTTTTAAGCAATTATTAGGCTTTTATCATCATTATAAAATCAGACAAAAGGTATAATGAGATCTCATGCTAATAACTATAGGCATCGAAGTCTCCATTGAGCTAGTCCTGAATGATGTTCCGTTGAGTATCAGATCGACCCAATAGATCTATGTTATACAATATAAAGCAAGGACACATAATTATTTATATCAAAGCCGTTGAGCCAGAACTTCCTATCATTCGGCTCTCAACACATTACATGTGTACCCTTGTGGGACATGATATAACTCAATTACAGGGGTCCTCTCAAAGCACATGTACACTGGCTCTTCCAAACTCGGATAATGTATTTGGAAGAGTGGCTTCCCGTACGAAATGAAAATGCACATGTTATGCAATGGTCTCGTGTTAGGATACAGACCTATGTATCATAAGCCTTGACTATTCATATAGGCCGAATACTCAATAAGTACTAGGGTTTTATTTTTTTCGTTTTGATTCTCCAAGCCTTACCCAATTGTAGCTAAATATGAGGCTAACCTATAAAATCCTGACTAGGAGGTAACTCTCACATCGCTTTGAGAAATTGATTTCTAAACACGTGAACTCTCGATGCCTCATGTGTACTCAGGGTTAAAGAACCGAGCTCCATTTCCTAAAACATCAAGATTTCAATCTCTTAATTGCTCCCACTAAATGAGAAACTACTGGAATTTTGGCCTTGATTGGCCATATTTCCAACATACACCACACACCACAATGCACCATGCACCTTAACCCAACCCATCTAAACTAGGTACCTAGACCCTTAGACCCTATTATTAACCCACCAAGCCTAAACCTCTCTCTCTCTCTCTCATGTGCATACAAAGGGACCGATGAAGGTGTACCTAGGCTCAAGCTCGCTCTAGTTCCACTCTCTTCTCTCTCACTCTCTTCTCTCTATCTTTCTCTCTTCCTTCTCCCTTTCTCTCTCTTATTCTTTCTTCTCTCCCTTCTTTCTCTCTCTCTTCCTTCTCTCTTATTTGTCTCTCCTCTCTCTCTCTCTCTCTCTCTCTCTCTCTCTCTCTCTCTCTCTCTCTTTCTCTCAGACCAAGGGTGGGTTTGAGCTCTCACCTCCCCCCCTCTCTTTCTCTCTCCTCTCTCTCCTTCTCTCTCTCTCATCAGATCTGGACCCACACCTAGGGCGTGCCCGGCACTCCCTTGCCTCTCTTCTCTCATTTCTCTCCCTTACTCCCTCTCTCCTTCTTGCTCAGGAAATAGACCCATGCCAAAGGCAGGTCTGCTCCTCTCCCAATCTCTTACTCTCACCTTACCTGCCCTACTTGCCCCCCTTTGCCCTATCCGCCCTATCCGCCCTATACCCCTATCCTTCCTATTCGCCCTATACCCCTATCCACCTTATCCACCCTACTCACCCTGTACCTTAATCTGCCCTATCTGCCCTACTCGTCCTATCTACCTTATCCACCCTATTCGCCCTACTAGCCCTACCCGCCCTATCCGCCCTACTTGCCCTATTCGCCCTATACCCCAATCCGTCCCTCTCACGTCCCATACCTCTGTCTTCCCCTCTCTCAACCTATACCCTTATTTGTCCCTCTCTCACCTATACCCCTATCCTCCCTTCTCTCACCAATACACTTTATCCTTACGTCTCTCAGCTATACACTCTATTTGCCCCTTATGAGTCCGGACCCCAACATAAGCGGGTCCATCATTCCTTAACCCCATTCATCCCATTTTCTCTCACCTTAAACACTATCTTCCCTCTTTAAATCATATTTTAAATGCCTCATTCACTTTAATTTGTTTTTCATTTCATCATTTTTTTTTTTTTCTTCTTTACTTGTTGTTTCTTTCACTTCTTGAGCACTCGATTTGAGGTCCTCTTGAGGTAGAGCACTAGGGTTCTAACTCTCAGCTCCTACATTGAAGTCGGATCATAAGAGACGCTGATTCTCTTACACTTGGTCACTCGGGTTGGGGTCATCCTGAGTCAACTTTCTTTAGACTTCTGGCCATTTCACTACTCTAACCACCAAACAACACAGTGTTCGAGTTGTGAGAGGCTTTCAGTTCCCTCTCCCTCTCTCGCTGTCTATCTCTCTCTCTCTCTCGCTCTCTTTATCTTCTCTCCCTTGATCATTTTAAGGGGTATCTTTGGTTTAGTGACATAGTTATAGGCTCAGCCTATTTGAACGTATTTTTCAGCACCTTGATCCCTGATAGGAAGCAGGTCAATAAAGTCTACAAAATAGTGGAAATTCCCGACAGTCTCAGAATGGCCCCAAAATTGGTTAAGATCTTCATCAGTACTTTAAAAGACTACCTGTCAAGTTTCATCGTGATCAGAAATGTCTAAGGCGATAAACACAAAGAAACAATTTCAGCAAAACCGGTCTCTAACGCCCTGAAATAGAGCTCGTAACTAGATCACTACTTTTAGTGTATCAAATAGCTATGAGACCACCGCCATTAGATTTGACACTATCGAAAACCCCTATGGGTCATGTTTCAGCTTAACCAGGCACTCCAAGACAAAGTTATGGGTAAAATATCAAAAAGGGGTAGGCCGCACACTATTCCCGTGTGGCCACTCTGCACTAAAACATTATTGAAGGTTGTTGTTTTTACAGTCATGGGCAGTCACTTTCAGGGGCTATAACTCACTCATTCTAATTCGAATCACTACCAAATTTGGTGAGAGTGTTCGTCTCATTAAGACGAGCAATTCTATATATAGTACGCCCTATGACGACGCCCGAACAGATAGAAAAACTAAATGGAAGTCGCTGATCTGTGAAGGAAGTTACAAAAAATTCAGCAGCAGCATGCTTCATTCGAGTAGCCTGATCACGACGCTCGCATACCCGATCAACATGAAACCAATTGCATTATGTGCGTGAGGTCCGAGGCTATCTCTAGTCCTAACGTCGCATACGATGAACTAATGGATTTCACACACAAAGGTGTCAAAGCTTCTGTAAATTCCGGCTGCCGGATTTCAGATTCTGGCCAAAACTCAAAAGTTGCGAAATCTTCAGCCGGACATGAAATCAAGTCGGACATGAAATCAAGTTACGTTCGTTGCAACGTTATCGTGACGACATCCTTAGTGCACTATGATGAAGAAATCATAGAAAAACATTAAAGAACGAGCACACAATGGATCCGAAGTTTTTCAAGATTCATCCAAAATTCAACTCTCATGATCATGGTTCAAAAACATGATTCATGGCTCGAAGTTGGTATCAAAATGATCGCCATCCTGAGCCCTATAAGAAAATAATAATATTTCAATCAAATAGGCATTAGAACGACCTCGGGTCAGCCATAGAAGATCATGCAAGTTCTCGGGCAGTAGCAAGGACTGTTTTGGAATTCCATACATTGTTAGGCAGGGGCAAAACAGTCATTTTGCCCCCATTTTTAGAATTTCTTTAAATTCAATTAAATTGTAATTATCTTCAATTCAATGTAGTTTTGGGCGTACAACCACGTTTTAGCCTAATTCTATATAAACAGGAAATGCCTCACTGTACAAAGGGTGGATTCATTCTTCTTGGATCAATCAATAAAATTCTGATTTTTGCTTGAGCTTGTGGGTACGTCTTAGAGAGTGAGAGAGGAAAGAGAAGAAAAGAATTGGTACCCTTCGGACAGGTAACTTTATCCCTCCTCCCTTCTTCCTCGTCTCTATCTTTTCCTCTCTCTTCCCTCCTTTCTCGTCTCTATCTCTATCTGTCTTCTTCTCATCCTTATCTCTTTCTCTCCCCTCTTTCTCATCTCTATCTCTTTCTCTCTCTTCTTCTTATCTCTATCTCCATATGTTTTTCTCTTCTAATGCAGTTGGTGAAGCCTAGTGTCGACTGGATTTCACTCCCTCTCTTTTTTCGTCATAATCAGCAAAGCCTAACGCCGGCTGGATTTCTCTCTCGCCTTCTCTTCTAATGTAGAAGGTAAAGCCTAGTGCCGGCTAGATTTCTCTCTCTTCTCTTCTGTTGAAGTCGGCAAAGTCTAACACCAACTGGATTTCTCTCTCTCCTTCTCTTCTAATGCAGTCGGCAAAGCCTAGTGCCGGTTGAATTTATTTCTCTCCTTTTCCGTCACAGTAGGCGAAGCCTAGCACCGATTGGATTCCTCTCCCCTTCTCTTCTAATGCAATTGACAAAGCCCAACGTCGGCTGGATCTCTCTCTCTTCTCTTCTGTTGAAGTCAGTGAAGCCTAGCGTGGACTAGATTTCTCTCTCCCCTTCTCTTCTAATGCAATCATCGAAGCCTAGCACCGGCTGGATTTCTCTATCTTCTCGTCTGTTCAAGTCGATGAAGCCCAGCGTCGACTGGACTTCTCTCTCTTCTCTTCTGTTGTAGTCGGCGAAGCTTAACATAGGCTGGACTTTTTTTTCTTCTCTCTCTCTCTCTCCTATGTTGCAGTTGGCGAAGCCAAGCATCGGCTCGATCTCTCTCCCTTACTTCTCTCCCATCACAACTGGTGCAAGTCTAGCGCTGGCTGGTGCAAGTTTAGTGCTGGTTCTCTAAAGGGGTAAGCATGGCAAAGGTAACACCCCAGGCTGGCAAGCAACAACAGTCGTACAATTGGGTACACCCACCAGCCAACCTTGACTGGGGTGACTATTTCACCAGACATAGGAACAAGGTCTATCCCTTCGAGAAGGAATGGGTCCCTGCGTTGTTCCGGTTATTATTGGAACATAATATGACTCAGTTTCTAGAAGCCAAGTTCCCCGAGGAACCTGATCTTGACACTCATGCAAATTATTGTGCCTATCATTGGAGGATCAATCATCCTACAGATAACTGATCAATCATCCTACAGATAACTGCTACATGTTGAAGGATATTATTGCGGTCCTGATTCAGAAGGGTCAGATAAAGCTTGAAGACTTAAAGAAGGCCTTTGGGGCAGCCGAGGCCTCCCATGTTGTAATCATCCAAGAGGAAGACAAAATGCCTGGTATCCTTTATGCCTTCTTCATTATAATGCTTTAAGAAGGCATAATCACACTGAAGCAGGAAAGGCAATCCCGTCGCCTTGCTAAGGGGACTTAAGATCGTTGGTGCCCATATCCTCAGATAAGAGGCCATTACTTGTTAGAATGCACAAGTTTCCTTGATATATTCACAAAGAAGATGTGGGAGCGTCAGGAGTTTTACAATCTCCTCGTAAGTGATCCCCAAGTCATTCCTCTATCGAGGCAAGAAGATCTCAAAAAGCAGGACCTTCCTATCAATGACTCGGACTCCGCTTAATCCTCGACTTCCCAGCCATGGATAGTCTACCATGGCCAAAGCAGACTCAAGTCCTTAAGGCGAGAAGTAGTTCGCCAAGCTAGAGCTGTTCGCAAGACCAGCGAGACGAATCAAACATCACCTCAGAAAACCAGAAAAAGACGGGCACCGAGGGTACTCGCCAAAGAAACAAGACCGCTCAACCCATAGTCGAGCAAGATTTCTTAGGCACCTTCTTCCACTGCCAACTTTACTGGACTTCATCTCAGGCACGATCCTTCTTCCTTCATCCTTTCAAGAAAACGTTCTCATGCCATCTCCCACTCAGCACACGTCCAATGAGGGTGACACCGTTAAAAGCGCTACCCAATGGTCTAAGCAAGGGAAAGACCTAAAAGACCCCTTACACCCGTCCAATTGTGATGACGTAAAAAGCTGCCCAGATCGGTCTGATGAGGGGAACGACCTTAAAAATCCCCCACCTTCTAACCCTTCTCCTCCTTCTTTTCCTGCTTCTAATTCTCCCTCTTCTACATCCTCTGCAGGAACAACCTTGATATGTTCAGACTTCGAGGCTCTCGACCAAGAATTCGAAGGGATCAATATAAGCAAGACGTAGTGGAAATGATTGATAAAGAGTCTAGAACATGTAGCAGGATTCCTAACAGGTGCTGATGCCTTGGCAGCTAAAGCTAAGGCAAAGCCACCTTCTTCAAAGAACTACAAGAAGTCGAAGCCAAAGAAACCCCAGTGGCCCCCTGAGCTTGATTTTGAGCAGAGACTGAGAGAATCAAATGGGCAAAGCTCCTATTCTCAGGGAGCTTGCCACATGGTGCAAATTTCAGGAGCAATACCCACCACCGGGTAGATAAATCTCAAATCAGGGAGGATGCTGCATCCTCCATCGCAGAAGTCGGGCACCTTGAAGTTTCCCAGTCCGCCACTACCCCCTAATCCAAAGACTAGTCATCCTATCTTACAGCTCCCTGGGCTCCTTCATAATCCCAATACTTCAAACAATCCACCTACTCTCCAATTCACTGGGACCCCTTTGATCCTATACACCCAGTCTCTTCCAAAACCTCAAACTTCTGTCATGTAAACCATGACCGTTGTGCAATCAAGTTAGCCAGCCAGCCAAAATAAACCTTCTCTATCCAAACCTACTCCTCAACCCAACATACCACCCAAATCAGTGGCGGGACCAGGAGCACAAGGCCTTGATTAAGAAAAGGTGAAATATGACGTGATAGAGCATCTACGAAAACTTTCGGCTCTTCTCAGTGTCTACGACACCCTCATGCTCTCAAAGGATTACCGGATGGCTTCAGTTCATGCTCTCTCTAACCCAAAAGTGTACGAAACCAAAGTAGAACCCATTGAGGTAGACCTGACGATTCTACAAGGATGTATGCCAATCACCTTTCCTGAGGACAATCTTCAGTTGGGGGAAAATTTCATAACCGCCCTCTCTTCGTTACTGGTGAATTACATGCATGCCCCATCAACCGAATTATGTTAGATGGACGATCGATGGTCAACCTTATTCCAAGGAGGATCCTTACTCGATTAGGGTTGGGGTCGAAGATCTTACCTTGACCCAAGTCACAGTTCAACTGTTCAACAAACCAGACAGAAGCCAGCTGGCACGGTACGCCTTCGTTTTAAGATTAGTGAGTTGAACGATTACACCTTGTTTCATGTAATCGACACTGACACTTCCTACAATATTCTCCTCTAGCGGCCATGGCTCCATAACCAGGGGGTGGTCCCCTCAACATTACTCAATAGCTTCAAGTATAGTCAAGACATGAGACAACATACGGTCTATGCTGACAAAAGACTGTTCCCTATAGCCGAAACTCATTATGCCGATGCTAAATATTACTTCATGGATTTTGCAACGCCCCAGAAGTCAAACGATGGAGGTCACAAGTCGACAGTCAAGACAACGTCTTTGTCTCATGAAGATGTTGAGGATGTTGGGAGAACACTGGTGAACATGTTCAAAGAGGAAGAAAGGTAAAGTAGAATTTTACCCCTAACCACCCTTCATTCTAACATCCTAACCATCATCCCTCAAGAAGCCCCTTCTTCGCTTGAAAAGGAGTCTTCACCCTCTGCCCCCAATTTTGAGCCACCTTGGCCGGAAGATGAACCAGAGGTCATTCTTGAGTTTAAGAAAGCCATGGGGATAGAATTCCCGGCTCCAAGGATGACCTATATGCCAGACCAACAGAAAGTCTTGCATATCCCCATTGTGCTCATGAAAGCTAGAGCAGCGCGACAATCGCCGCGAAATATTTTTCAAAATCCGGTTGCTATAAGTATAAAGGATGCTCCTTAGACTGGTGACCAGCTAAAAGTTTTACTTTTTCCCGACCTCTCAGAAGGAGAGCAGCTCGATGAAGAGCAACTTTCTTCCCCTCAAGGGCAGGTTCCCCTAACAAACTTAAGAACCGTAGTTCCCAGTCTCCAGAGTCAATTGGAGGTCATGCGTGTCGCTTCAAAACATCTCAAGGAGTTCATGTCGGAGACTAAAAGCTATGATTAGTTTGAAGTAAATGCACTACTAACGGAGCTCGATGCCCCTTCTGACTGGACTATCTATAGCAACCAGGCTCACCAAATCATGAGGAAAATGAACTATGGGTCCCTGGCCAATTAGAAATTAAGAGGAGAAAAAGCAACGACTCCCTATTTCGAAGCTATCCAAGCCGTGGCAGCCCACCATGGGGCTAAACCAGGCCTAGGGTATTAGCCTCTTAGGGCAATGAAAGTGTTGAGAGGCATTAAAAAAAAAATCACATGAGGTGCAGTAAAAGTAAGAAGAGAATGAAATCATGCCGCAAAGTCAATCAAAAGAGATAAGCACTTTATTTATTAATTAAAAACTTTTACAAAGTACTGGCAATAGGAAATGACCTGTTCAGAAACTATCGATCATCTTATTGACCTCTGCAATGCGTGCTGCAGGAGAAGTTTCGGTGCCTTGGACACACTCCTTCAGTTCCGCCACCGTTTGAGTTCCTCTACCATCGCCATAGTTTCCGACTCACTTGTGCCATTGAGTTTGGAAAAATCTTCGACCAATGAGGCCTCCATGTCCCTCCTCTGAACCATCTCCGTCTCATGGCCCGAGAATTCCTATCTCAATATTCGCATCTCCTCTCGGATTTCAATCATTCTCTTGTAGCTTCCTTGCGCCTCCCTCTTGAGATCCTACTGACGGCCAGTTATCGTGGCCTTTTTCTCGATGCAGGCATCTATCTTCTCACGACGACGCAAGATTGACTACTCTAAAGAGGCTAGCCAGCTGGTTTCTTCCTCATGATGTAGCACTCCCAACCGCCAGCTCTCCAACTTGTTTAGAGTTGCATTAAAATGGGAAAGCACTTCTGGTGCACTCCCCACCGCAGTAGTCACGGTGAACTCCCTTAACTTTGTCAAAGCTTCGCCCAGCTAATTGAGAGGTAGCTCCCTCAAGCCCTTAAGGCCTGCTCTAAGCATGCCTACAATCATGCGAAAAACACCACTAAAAACATGCCCAGATGGTGCTGTTGAGACCACTACTGCTGAAGAAACCTCGACCTCAAGGACTAGGCTTGTTGAAGTGATAGCCATTTGAGAAACTGGTTCCTCTGAAACAAGGGCAAAGCTAAGAGTTCCTTGCCCCTCGTACTCACAAGCAACCCCAACCTCAACCTGCCTGGGTTCTTCAATGTCAGTCTCGTTGTCTTGATCCTCTCTTATGGAGACCTCTACTGCTATCCCAGCAGCAGGCTCTAAAGAAACCTGCTCCCCTTGCTCTTCATCCTCTTGAACTATCACCTCAGCATTAGCAAGTGTAGGAACTACCTCTTCTCCTTGCCCTTTGCCAGCCAATTCATCCATAGCCATGGCTTCTTCCATTTGACCTGCACTTTCAACAGTCAGAACCTCGGCCACGAAGAGCTCAACCCCCTCATCTTCACGACCTATGCCCACGGGGGCAACAACCTCTTGGTGCTCAGGCACGTCATCAACTGCAGGCTCTTCTTCTTGATTCATAGCCCCTTCCTCGGTCGGGGCACTGAGCTCCTGATGCATTGAGGCCACATCAACATCAAAGCCCCTATCTGGAGCAGTTGCTTCAGGGCTTTCATCCTCGTCAGTATCCATCCTAGCCACCTCTAACTCAAGAACTACCCCTGGACTCAAGGGCGCCTCCCCAAGATCCGGAGTCACCTCTCGATCAGAAGCATTGACTCAGAGCGGCCAGAGTCGTCTGCCTCAGTTTCTGAAGGAAAAGAAAACAATTCAAGAGAACCAGAAGGTGGTCCTGAGAGCGCATAGTGTGATATTGGGGTAGTTCCTAAAAGATTAGAAGAGGAAGAGTTACCTTCTGGTTCTGACATCATAGGAAGCTTGCCACTCTTGCGCCTCCCAGTACGCCCACTAACTGAATACGGTACGTGCGTATCGGCAGCGGTCGAGCGCTTTCTTTTCTTCCCTTCTGCCTGAGTGGAGTGGCTACTTCAGATCCACCTCCCTGAGAATGCCCTCCAGCCAATTTACTACGGGGACCACTCTCAATCAAGGCGTTCAAGTTCTGTGGGGGATGCTTTTCATAACCAGAGACTTGTCGCCCCTCATCCCACTGGAAGATGGACCTAAGATTATCGAAGACACTCCCAGTCCTCGTCTTCATTGTAAGAAATTCTAGTGAGGCCTCATCAACTGCTATCGCACACAGAAGCTCTAAAGCTCGCCAGTTTGAGGGATAGTCTAAGACAAATACCGCGCTAGGAGCAGGAGCATCCGTCAGTCTCCTTTGCTTGGTATCTTGACTCCAGTTACTGTTTGCCCATTTCCAAGGGTGATCTTTATCCCAATATCCCTTACTGGTGATTCTCCACCAGTTCACATAGGCCTTGGTCGTTAGGACCCTTCTGCCAAAGTGAGGGAATACATATTTACTGGTTTCTGTCATCTCTAGACACATAGACCAAGCGGTCCGTATATGTTTTAGCAGCCAGCACTCTCGGAAAGTTCTAAACTCTTTCATCTTCCCTTGTTCACCTTACTCTGGTGCTTTTCAAAACACACCGAGAAGGGGCAGCCTTGATCAACCCTGTGTGGACGAGCGAAGCGGTGGGGGAAATACCCCTCTAACCTGGCACTGTGCGGAGTCCGATAAGGTAAGACTCCCCCTCTGATGCTCAGGATGAACATGAGTTCCTTAATGGTTGTTGGAGCACCGTTTAGCTCCTTACCCAACTCATCAATGAAATCACGGTCGGTGAAGCTCCCGATAGGAAAGGGGACCCGCCTCATGTTCAAAGAATCATTCCCAAATAGACCCCTAGCCTCCCCTGGGGTATGGAAGATGGCCCTATGGTTGGCAATCCTCATCAAGAAGGGCCATAGTTTATCTCTCGAGCACTGATGCCTAATGTAAGTGTCAGGGAAATAGGCCCCTAGCCACCCATACACGTAATGCACGAGGAATGGAGTTTTAAAAACCCCGGGAAATGCCTCTCCTCCTACAATGCCATTTCCTCCTTATTTTCCCTTGTTGGCCTTTCCACGAGAGATGACACTTAAGCCATGGTATGACTGGCTGAGCGAGGGCATATTCACACGCTCTGGCCATGTCGCATGCCACATACAATACACCTAGAAGAATTTCATCCCTTAAGCCAGGGAGCACGAATTTGCACAAAAATAAGGCCAAATACGTGGCCAAGAAGACACGGTCATTGTCTGTCTCAAGTTGATATATGGGAGGTGTCTCCTTTGCAATTGCCTTCCCTTTCCCTTTCGGAGTGCCCTGACCACCTTCGAGATAATCCCCACACAAAAGAATTTCACCCACTCCGTGAAAGTGACCATGCCATTGGTAGACCTCAAAGATCTTATGAAGACTGGCAGGCGGCTCTTCATCCCCAAGTTAGCACCACCAAAGATGACCGAGTTCGGGGGCACGAACTCATCATACATAGCCCCGATCATCAAGAGACCTCCAATATAATGAAGATCTAGTAAAGAGATTCCTGCTTCTCCATGTCCAAGAAGCCAGATATTACTAACATGGCTCCATGTCTCTAGTAATACCTTCACTGTATTGGAGCAACGGTCATAGTAGCTGCCCGAGCACTGAACTGTTGTTAATAGTGAAGCACGTTCTAGAGTGCTTCTGTACAACACCAATACCTTGGTGGTCTAGGAAGAGTATCCCTTCAAGTATTGGTGCTCCCCTTAAATCCGGAGGCCTTTTGCTGACCACACTAATAATCCCTTTGCTTGTACCATTCGCTTCCCTAAGGTAGGCAAGTTCTCCCCGGAAGCTATGTTCCTATGCATGCAATGAAGAAGTGCCACCCCTTCTTCAGCATTGACGTTGTCATCATTGCCCTCATGTACTTAGAAACAAATGGGGTCAGTAATAAAAGTGACACTGAGGGGCCACTCTGGTTCGTATACTGGTTGGGTTAGCCAAATGGCATCACCTCTTGATAAAACCTCGCCAGTAAAATCACAGGCGCTGATTTCGCCCTCCCTTGGAAGCCTCTTCACATCAGGGATTTGGTAAGAAGAGCTAGCCATTATAAAGGACTTAGTGTTCACTCCAAAAAATTGCTAAGACACTAGATCAGCGCTGGCTAAGCATGCCAACACTAACGCCAATTATGTTTCCTAATACTTAGCGCCGGTTGTGTCCGCTAATACTTACCGCCGAATGATGCTGTCAACACTCAGCGTCGGTTGAGCTTGTCAATGCTTAACATCTATTGCGTGCCAACAATAAGTGCTGGTTGAGTCTGTCAACACTCAGTGCCGGTTGAGCTTGTCAATGCCCAGCGCCAATTGCGTGCCAACGACTAGCGTTGGTTGAGTTTGTCAACACTTAGTGCCGGTTGAGATTATCAATGCCCAACACCGATTATGTCCTCCAAAGGCCAGCACCGGCTGTGATCAGATCTCTCGCACGTGCCATGAATCCTAGTCATGACATCTCGAACTCAGCTGTGCTGATTGACAACTATCTCCACATCCTTCGGCGGTGCCTGACACACAAGCAAATGCCAACCGTCACCACATCTCACTGCTCTGCTTGACACACGAAAGAAGTAACCATACACATTCCCTGCGACGGTTCACCTCCCAGATAGTTCACCTCCTACAACCGTACAACTTCCACGATGGTCCACCTCCCGTGACCATGTGTCTCCCATTGGAACTTCTCCTACGCGGCCGAAAACCCACTGAAAAACTTTCTCGCCTGCATATTTGGTCGGGACGTCACCAGAATCTCACCGAAAACTGTAAACTTTCCCTAAGTCCTCGGGAACCTCTGCAACACTGCTAACAATGTTGAAAAGTTACCACAACCCCTGTGAAACCCCTTAAAACTCCTTAAAAAACTCCCAAGACGTGCAGAAATGCTCACTGTTCCATTTCCCGCCTCTTTTAAAAAACAAAACTGCAGCCAGAACCTCTTCTGTTTCCTGAAAAACTCCCCAGAGAACTCTCCTTTCCTGCTCCTTTCCCCTCAAGTTCACCAAATTCTTGGCAAAGTTTGCTCACCGAAGGCCTTCACTGCAAAACCGCTTGGAGTCCACTGTCTACCGAAAATCTTCCCTACAAAACTTTTGTTGGAGTCCCACTGCTTGCTGGAACTTCAATCGAGCACCCGCTCCTCATTGTTAAGAAAATTTTTGTTTAAGTTTTTTTACCCTTGGTGAAAGTGAGGGAAAATGGGATTTTACCCCCTTATAAAGACCACACTACCCTCAAATGCCCCTCTCAAATTGGGAATTTCAGTCGCGTCCAAGGGAAGCCAAGTGACGATTAGTCGGGTCGAGCTTTGACTTGAGGCCAAGGTAACTCCCATCCATGCCCAGTGCCCGGTGAATTCCAAACAACCACAGCGTCTGTTGACTTGGCGCTGGGTGAATTCCAAACAACCCTAGCGCCGGTTGACTCGACGCTGAGTAAGTTTCGCAACGACCCTAGCACCGATTAACGTAGCGCAATTTGTGTTCAAACAATATCACAGGCCGTTCATAGCACCAACTGAGTTTTTAACAACCCAGTTGTGTTTTTTAAAACTCAGCACCGTTTGAACACTCGCAAGAAATAATAATCGCTACACTTGGCGCCGGCTGTATTTCTAGCAGCCTATTGTCACCTACTCCAGGCTGAAGCCTTGCGTGTCCTACCACTATCCCCAGTGGAGTTTCAAGTCGTGACTTGTCATCCCCAGTAGAGTTGCACTCAGGTCGTTGCACCCAAGCCGTGACTTATCATCCCCAATGGACAAACCCAGGCCATTACACCCAAACCATGACCTATCATCCCCAATGAACTCAAGAGCTATCCCTCATCCCCATAGAAGTCACACCTAAACTGCAGCCCATTATCCCTAGTGGAGTTAGGGTCATTCTTACCACTGCAACTCCCAGTAGGTCTGTTTCACACCAAGCTATCTTATCCCCAGGAAGTCAGGTTATCTATTCTCCATAGAGTCTCATCTTTCACCCCAGTGAGTATGCTTACCCGCCTAAGCCCTAGTGAAGTCCGCTTCTATTGGCCATCCTTCATCAGGTCACCATTTCCATCTAAGCCCTCAGTTTGTGGATGGTCTTAACCATTTTATCCCCAGGGAGTCGGATTGCCATCCACAAACCAATTCCCCATGGAGCTCCACTTACATGGAGACACAGCCTCAGTCTGTGCTACACGACCCTAAACTGCACAACCTCAATCCCAGCTGCACGAACGTAAACTGTAAAGATGCGGTCCGTGCTGCATGACCTTAAAATTGCACATCCCTGGTCTAGTTGCACGACCCTAAAATTGCATGGTCCAAACTATATGACCTTAAACTGTAGTGGAGGTCTAGTTGCACGACCTTGAACTGCACAATCCTAGTTGTATGACTTTAAACTACATAACCACAGTCCAACTGTATGATCTTAAACCATAGTCTACGTCCTAGCCGCATGACGATAAAAGGCTCAGCACCAGGGTCCAAACTATATGACCTTAAACTGTAGCAGAGGTCTAGTTGCGCGACCTTAAACTGTAGCAGAGGTCTAGTTGCACGACCTTAAACTGCATGGTCCTAGTTGTATGACTTTAAACTACATAACACGGTCTAGTTATATGACCTTAAGCCATAGTATTCGTCCTAGCAACATGTCGATAAAAGACTTAGCACCATGGTCCAAACTATATGACCTTAAACTATAGTTGAGGTCTAGTTGCATGACCTTAAACTGCACGGTCCTAGTTGCATGACCTTAAACTGCACGGTCCTAGTTGTATGACTTTAAACTACATAACCACGGTCCAGCTGTATGACATTAAACCATAGTCTACGTCCTAGCTGCATGACAATAAAAGGCCCAGTACCATGGTCCGAACTATATGACCTTAAACTGTAGCGGAGGTCTAGTTACACGACCTTAAACTGCACTATGACTTTAAACTACATAACCATGGTCTAGCTGTATGACCTTAAACCATAGTGCACGTCCTGGCTGCATGATGATAAACTGTTTTGCACAGGTCTTGGAGGTATGACCTTTAAAACTTTCCCCCACATACACGCACATGCCTTTTACGTGCACTTTCAAAGGTAGTCTAATGCCATTTTCCCAAGTGAGTCAAACTACCACCACACTCATTCCAAGGCCTCCACAGACTACCATTCATCACCACTATGGTCCAGCTTTATCACCTTAAACTGTAACTGCACGTCCTGGTCGCATGACGTTAAAAGGCTTCACACAAGTCTTGAAGGCATGACTTTCAACACATCTTAACAAAAAAAATGAATAATGGGCATGGTGTATACCTGAACAAGGGAACACTATGAGTAAAAATGACAGACGAGCATGGTCATGAAACCATGAGTAAAAGAGTTTTGAGAATAAAAAAAACCATGGCACAGTGAAAACTCGAAAGGGCACTGTGAGTAAAAATAGAAAATAAGGGTGGACATAGCTGAAATGTTATGAGTAAAAGAGCCCCAAATAAAAGGAGGTCGGTGAAAACCGTCTCTACGGCGCCGCTTCCCAAGTTCAAGAGAAAAATCCACTAAGGACGCTTGGACCAATAAACAGGTTGATGCAACACTCGTCTCAACAGGTGACTTCAGCCCTCACTCAAAAGAAGAAAACCCCTTGTAGCATGATGTCAGGAATCCAAAAATACGAGCTTCAAGGAAAAGATTTCGACATCCTGAGTCCAGTTGCAAAAGGACTCGAAAGACCGAATACTCGCCAAGACAGCAAGACAAGTCTCTTGAGGAAGAACATTATTCCACGAGGTCACAAACATACTCTATAAATAAACACTTAAAAGTCAAGAAACTGACAAAGCCAGAGTGAAACCTACCAGAGACTTCAGCTCGCCTAGCCGGCACGCCTAGACCTTTGGGATTGGCTAATAAACCTGCCTCAACTGGATTCGGTAGACGAGACCTACAGTGGTACTTTGATAGTTAAAAGCAAACCTGGTGTAGCAGTAAACAGTGCCTACCAAAGCAAACAAACAAACCCAGACCAAATGGGAACAATACCCTTCAACATGGCACTCAATTGCCAGACAGGCCTGATTTTGACTAACGAGGTCTGTACAAAATCCTCAGCTTCAGAATCACCAACAGTCCAAATGAGAGTTAAGACTTCGATAAGATCCCTCAAAAAAAAGTCTCTTCTCTCCCTAAAGTTTCCACGAACGGACCCATGAACAATGCATCCCTACGTCTGAGCATCCTAGTTACACCGTTACATGAATCTCCTCGGTGTTCACATGGTCCTGTGGCTAGGAAGGAAAAAAGTAAAGGCGAAGGAAATTTTTCAAATGATTGTCCTTCTCGCTTCTCTTGAAGCACAACATTCGACGGGGCAAGCTTTTTGAACGTATTTTTCAGCACCTTGGTCCCTGATAGGAAGCAGGTCAACAAAGCCTATAAAAAAGTGGAAATTCTCGACAATTTCATAATGACCCCAGAATTGGTCAAGATCTCCATCAACACTTCAAAAGAGCACCTGTTAAGTTTCATTGCGATCAGACATGTCTAAAATGGACCCCGTAACTAGAGTCATACTTTGGTGCATCAAACACCTGTGGGACTATCGTCATTAGACCCAGCACGGTTGAAAACCACTATAGGTCAAGTTTCTGCTTAATCGAGCTTTCCAAGACAAAGTTATGAGTAAAATACCAAAAAAGGGTAGGCCGCACACTATTCCCATGTGGACACTTTGCACTAGAACACCATTAAAGGTGGTTGTTTTAACAGTCACAGGCAGTCAATTTCAAGGCCTATAACTCACTCGTTCCAAGTCGGATCGCTCCTAAATTTGGTGAGCGTGTTCGTCTCATCAAGACGAGCAATTCTATATGTGGTAACCCCCGTGACGACGCTTGAGCAGAGAGAAAAACTAAAGTCATGTTCATTGCAACGTGATCATGACAGCATGCTTAGTGCACTATGATGAAGAAATCACAAAAAAATATTAAGGAATGAGCACATAATATATCCGACGTTTTCAAGATTCATCCAAAATTCAAGTCTCATGATCATGGCTCAAAAACATGATTCATGGCTCGAAGTTGGTATCAAAATGATCGTCATGTCGGGCCCTACAAGAAAATATTAATCTTTTGATCAAACAGGCATCAGAACGACCACGGGTCCGCCACAGAAAACCACGCAAGTTCTCGGGCAGTAGCAAGGACTATTATGAAATTTCACATATTGTTAAGCAGGGGCAAAACAGTCCTTTTGTACCTATTTTTAGAATTTCTTTAAATTCAATTAAATTGGAATTATCTTCAATTCTAGGTAGTTTTTTGATGTATACCCACGTTTTAGCCCAATTCTATATAAACAGGCAATGCCTCACTATACAAAGGGTGGATTCATTCTTCTTGGATCAATCAATAAAATTTTGATTTTTGCTTGAGCTTGTGGGTACTTCTTGGAGAGAGAGAGAGAAGAAAAGGGCCGGTACCCTTCAAGCAAGTAACTTTCTCTCTCCTCCCCTATTTCTCTCTCCTCCCTTCTTTCTCATCTCTATCTCTTTCTCTCTCCTCCCTTCTTTATCGTCTATATCTCTATCTCTCTTCTTCTCATCCTTATCTCTTCTCTCCCCTCTTTCTCTCTCTTCTTCTCATCTCTTGCTCCATCTGTTCTTCACTTCTAATGCAGTTGGCGAAGCCTAACGCTAGTGGATTATCTCTCTTTCCTTTTCTGTCACAGTCCGCGAAGCCTAACTTCGGCTGAATTTCTCTCTCCCCTTCTCTTCTAATGCAGTCGGTGAAGCTTAGTGCCAGCTGGATTTCTCTCTCTTCTCTTCTGTTGAAGTCGGCAAAGCCTAGCGCTGGTTTTATTTCTCTCTCCCCTTCTCTTTTAATGCAGTCGGCGAAGCCTAACACCTGCTGGATTTCTCTCTCTCTTTTTTTCCGTCACAGTCAACAAAGCTTAGCGCTAACTAGATTTCTCTCTCCCCTTCTCTTCTAATACAGTCGGTGAAGCCTAGCATTGGATGGATTTCTCTCTCTTTTCTTCTATTGAAGTCGACGAAGCCTAGCGTCGGATGGATTTCTCTCTCCTCTTCTCTTCTAATGCAGTCAGTGAAGCCTAGCGCCGGCAGGATCTCTCGCTCTTCTCTTCCGTTGAAGTCGGCTAAGCCCAGCGTCGGTTGGATTTCTCTCTTTTATCTTCTGTTGCAGTCGGCGAAGCTTAGCGTCAACTGGACTTCTCTCTCTCTCTCTCCTTTGTTGTAGTTGGCGAAGCCTAGTGCCGGCTCGATCTCTCTCCCTTTCTTCTCTCCTATCACAACCGGTGCAAGTCTAGCACCGACTGGTTCTCTTCTTCTCTTCTCTTTTGACACAGTCGGT
Source organism: Amborella trichopoda (assembly GCF_000471905.2). The sequence continues at coordinate 4,191,581 of NW_006498846.1, forward strand.
GAAGCTTAGCGTCGACTACTTTTTCTCTCTCTTCTTCTAGAACAATCGATGAAGCCTAGTGCCTACTATATTTTCTCTCTCTTCTTTTGAAACAGTCGGTGAAGCTTAACGCCGACTGTGTTTTCTCTCTCTTCCTTCTAACACCGTCAGCAATGCCTAGCGCCGACTGCATCTTCCTTCCCTCTCTCTCTTTTACCATCTAATCTTTCATACTCTTCTCTTCCTTTCTTCTCCGTCCTTCTTTCTGTTCCCTTCTTCTCTTATTTCATTTCTTATTCTTTCCTCATAACCATCATTCTACTACTCTTTCGTTCGACTAAGAGGGATTGAGGTTAGCCTCTCATAGTAGTCCTGTCATCTAGCCTTAATGTTATTGTGCCAAGATTACTTGGCCCACTTTATTGCCACGACAGACTGACCATCATGCGTAGCTAATCGGTACTGCTAATGACATCTAGTAGTAATTCTGTGAGCCAGTCTTAGTTACAGAGCCCGTTTTGCTATCGTGTCGGGCCAATTATTCACCAGCTTAGCCACCGCTCTGATCCTCTCTCTTAGTGGAATTCTTCTCTCCCCTGTCTTTCTTCTCTTTTTCTTTTTGAATGTGCATGCTTGTGTATATTCATCAAAGAGGAAAAGGGTGAGGTCTGACCAACCTGTCTTATTGCCATATATGTGTGTGATTGCAAAAAATAGAAGAATACAAGCTACGGGAGGCGATTCCAAACCTGTTTGATTAATGGGGGGTGGCCTTCTTGATCTAAGAGGGTGCCCACACGAGCCAGCCCGAGTAAGTCCCGAATCCACCCCAAATTCCTCTCTCACCGGTTGGTAACACCTACCCCGTTCTCGAACGAGGTTTCCGAGAGAGCGATCTCAAAAACGACCTGGGTCTTCCCTCGAAACCCGAGATGCATGCCGCCCGATCCCAAAAAGGATTCGGAGGGTGAGATCGAGGCATCTAACCACCGCCCTGTAACCCCACTTTCCATATCCTCCGGGCACCAAGGCTTTGTACTTGATACTTTTCCCCATCTCTGGTAATACCTCTTGGGAAAGGTTATGCTGGGAGGCTGCCTAATTTTCTTTAGATCGACTCTTCACTTTTTTTATCCTCTTCTTCCTTTTCTTCTTTCTGTTATAAACTAAGTTCTTATTTACTCATTCTTATTCTTTTTTTTCTTCCCTCTCTTTCTTATTTGTTTAACCTCACTACCCACGATCCATTAATCCATAAAGCCCATAAAAGAGGAGTATATTTCATTAGCAGTTTTCAAGTGAGAGTCCTGGTGAGATATCGAGTTTAGAGAGGGGGCCGAATTTAAACTGCATTGCTGGACAACCAGAGGGCTTTCATTCATTGATCTAAGAGGGCAATAGCTCAGGTGAGTCCCATGAACTCAAACCGTGGTGAGGTAGGTGTTCGAGTCCATCTCTTCATCGCTTTAAAATCCTCTGATAATTGAACATATCTATCTGCACTTGACATACGAGTCACACATACGATTGTGAGGCCATGTGGTTGTTCGAGAGGGGGTCAATCGAACCTTGGTCCCCAAGGGAGCCTGAGCAAGGTAGATCCAGGCCCGACCTACTAGTCACTCCACTGAGGACAAGCCACGTTATAGTTAGCTCGGTCCACTCTCAGACAGATATCTCATCTCACTCTTTCTTAAAAACTGTTATGGATTCCAATTACTCCTCTCATCCGAATTGGAGATTTCATCAACCTCATATTCTTGAATGTACCTATGGGAAGTAAGATTCAACAATTTATACTCCCATGTACACTACCACCCGAGCTCAGGCTTAGGGAAACTCGAGAAAGACACCTCAAATCCCTTACTCCCTCTCTACCGGCATTAATGGCAAGTCCATTAGTGTCAACTGCATGAGAGGTTTTAAAACCATTGCCCTTCATGCTCACACTGTTACTGGTGGATTCTCCACCAATCATGCGCTCAAGAGTGGTTCTAAGACCACTCCCTCTTTTCTCCCAACTAGTTCTTCTAAGACCATTGCTTCAGTGGGTAAGCTTAGGGTTACCCCATCTCTACTCCACACGGACACTTCTCGTATTGGTATGTTGCCCCACACACATCATGCAAGTGGATCCCTCGCCAGACTATCTAATTTGAATGGCTCCAAAGCCATTCGACACACACACATCATGGCAAATGCTCAGCCATCATTATGATGAATCGGGGCAAGCAAAAGCTCACCCCTATTACCTCACTTGCTTCGGACAAAGCTAAGCTTCCAAGGTCGACCCCGAGCTCCCTACTCCCGGGGCACCATACTCTACCTGAGTTAATTGACTTCACTTTAGCCTCCTTGAGATAGGCCAATCAATCAGGGTGTCATACCCAATTCCAATTTTGGAAGCGGATTTACTGGAGTTTTTGGATCAAGTGGCAGAAAGGCATGAATGTGCCACTCATAAAAAAAAAGCTAGAGTCTTCAACTTTAGAGTACTTACTAAAGAAGAACCCATTTTACCCACTACAAACTGTAGTGGAACCTGAGATGAGTGGCATTGTTCAATGTTCAGTAGTTAAAGTTCGAGAAGATGAACTAGACTCGTTTGAATCGTGGCCCTAACGCCGTCTCGAGCCACAACAAAAGGAGATATGGCCCCAAGGTCGTCATGAGCCCATCCAAATTGAGTCATGGCCCCAAGGTCATCCTATGAAGTATGCCCCCAAGGCCGTCAAGAGCCGAGGGTTACCCGATCATCAAGACAATCCCGATCCAGTCAGGACAGTCTGAACCCTTATTGTTGGGATTCCCGGATCGGGGCACAAAGAGGACTAGGACTACTTCCATCCCAGAATCACTCAACTCTGAGGAGCGAGCTGATGTGATGGTGGTCAGCCAAGATGGTGACGGTCTGAAGACCTGATGGAATGTTTCATCGAAACCCTGAACCACATACTAGACAGGCTTAAAGGGCTAGAAAATGCTCGACATATCAGGTATCTTTGCATTAAGAGGCAAATTCTCCTCTTGATACCCAGTTTCAAGAAGAAGAGCAGAGACCTCCACCTCCTCCTATGGTTCAAACTTCAAGACCTCCCATTTGCCCGGTCTTCCCTGATATGTCAACCTAATGTAGCTTCCGATGCTATTTCCCCAGCGGTTACCAAAGAAGACATTCAGAACATGATCAATCAAAGTATTCAAGGCTTTCATGTTTGAAAGGCCCGTGAAAATTCTCATTTAAGAAACCTTACCCACCTTTCATTGATCAAGTTTATTTTTTCCCCCGGGTTATTAAAAAGGAAGACTACCTGTCTATGATGGCACCGGCTCACCCCAACAACAAGTGTTACACTTCATGTCAACATGCCAAGAGTTAGCTTCTGGTCCCAGATTGCTCCTTCGACAATTTGTGGAAACACTAGTCGGGCCTGCCTTCAAATGGTATGCATGTTTACCTCTAAATTTTGTTCATTCTTGGGAAGAAATGGAACAAATGTTCTATAAATGTCTTTATGAAGTTGAACAAGAAGTTCAAGCTATATAACTTCTCACTATGACTCAAGGACTAAATGAATCGGTAAATGAATTCATCTAGAAATGGAGGGATCTTACAGTGTGTCAGAGTAACCCCATGCCTGAGATTGATACTCTACAAACGTGTATAAAAAACATGAAGAAGGAAATCTCCCTTCATGTCGAAGCTTCTAACCCCACCACCTTCCCAGACATGATTTCAAAGGCAATGAAAATTGAGAGTCTAGTTAAGCACCATGGTAGAACTCAGGTTCAGACCTCAAGGGGAGGCCAAAATCGGATTTTCAATAATAATAGGTCCAACCTTCGCACTGGTCAACAAAGAGGCCTATTCAATGCAGCGGTTACTACCGCACCTATTCTTCCCAAACCTCCTACTACCAATTCACCTCTCAAGACATTGGATACTTCGCAGGAGGTAGTACCATTTAGGGGTCAAGGGGAACCCCAACAACAACAGTTCCAATCTCAGGCCTATAATAGAGTGTGGCCACCACCGAACTTGTACCAACGTAATCAATTTGGGCAAAGGTTGAACGAGCAGTATAGCTTTAGCAAATTTTGGGTGCCAGTTTTGTTGAAGATGTTGTTAGAAGAAGGCATCATAATTCTCCTTGAACCAAGGAGACAAGACCAGGTGGGACGCACCAATCATAAGAATTATTGTGCATATCATCGAATGCTAAGCCATCCTGTGCAAGACTACTTCCATCTTAAAGACCACATCAAAGCCTTGATTCAGATAGGAAATTTTCATTTAGAAAGTCTCAGAAAAGCTTTTGAGACCGTGGAAGCTTTGCACGTGGTCACCATTAAAGAAGAATGAGTGCAGACCTTGCAATCTGAAGAAGTACAATCTAATCTTCTTCCAGACCTTTTTGCGATGTTGGCATTACAACGGTTGATCATTCCGCTCTCATCAATATAACCCAAGCATTTATTTCAAGGAATTGAAAATCTCTGGTGTCCATTCCACCAGGTGTGGGGCCATGAGATATCTCAATGTTCGAGCTTCAGAACATTTATACAAAAGTCCATAGCTGAAGGGTGAATTATTGTGAATATACCAGTCCGGACTCGCGAATCACCGAATCTAGTAACCCCTGAAAATGCCAAAAAGGTACCTTCTACTTCTCACAATGACAAGGAAGAAGAAAAATTTCAATCAGATGAGTTCAAAAAGGCAAGTGAAACAACAAAGGCATCGCATATGATCACAATTCAAGAGGAACAACCTCGTAGTATCCTTATGAATGAATTATTTTCTGACATGTTTCCCATCATCTTCGATATGCTGGGTACAACAAGAGATGATTAAGCCTTGCTTGCCTAAGAAGCCAAAGCACATCAAAGAAGAATGTAAGGATTTGTGAAGCCAGTATCATCAGATGAAGGGACATGACTTGTTCCGTTGTTGAGGATTCCGAGCTATCTTAGATGAGCTCATAAGAAATGGTGAAGTGTTTATAGATAACACACCATCTCCACCTCATAAGGTTGTTCAAGAGTTTGAAGCCTTGTTGCATAAGATAGCTAAGCAGTTCAGGCTCTCAGCCATGAAACTCCAGAAACTCTTGTTTCCCAAGCTCTTATCAAAATACCCGAGTCCTGGCAATAGCACCATGGCCATGGTAAGATGAAAAGCCTCAGGAGGGAGGCCATTTGGCAAGAACATGTGGTATATATACCACAAACTTGAGAGACTATACCTACTAAGAAAAGGAAGAAGAACAAATGACCTTTGAAAGCTCAACGCCAAAAAGCAAAGTTTCCCCAAATGTCAATTGAGGCAGCATTCCTTCCTCCTATTCCCCCTCTTCCCCCTCTTCCCACTTTGTATGAATTCATCCTGAGGCAAGTCCTTTATGTTGGGGGGTGTGCAATACATAACAATGAAGGAAATTCAAAACCCGTCTAATATGGGTGAGGACATTAAAAGCACCCCAGAACAGTCTAACAAATGTGAAGACTCTAAAAGTACCCCTCAACGGTCCACGCAGGGTAAAGACCTTAAAGTTCCCCTGCAATCATCCAACAAGGGTTACTACGTTAAAAGGTCCTCGATCATGTCCAATGAGAGTGAAGACATTAAAATCTTCTTTGAGTCCAATTCAGGTGATGACCTTAAAAGCTACCTAGTTTGGTCAAATTTAAGTGATGACCTAGAAGCTACCTGGTTCAATCCAATTTAATTGGTGACCCTAAAAGCTTTATCCTTTCTTCTGTCCCCGATTCTTCAAACCCTTCTTCTCTGTCACAACCTCTCTCTGAACTCACTATGGACCCCCCATATTTTGAGGCTCTTAATGAAGAGCTCAAACTTTGCAATACCAATACACAACATAGCAAGCAGTTGAGAAAAATGGTCGCTCAAAAGGCCAGATTCTTGAATGTTGGAGATGTTATGGTCTTCGCTGCTAAAAAGGACAGGCCTTACCATACTCCAAAAGATGTATACAATCGGCTTTTAATCCTCAAGCCTAAGAAGGAGTCTAAATGACCTGCAGAGCCTGACTTGGGGGAACTATGGAAGAACTCGAAAGGAGAAAGTTCTTCGAATATGAAGCATGCCACATGCTGGTGATATATGAGGGAAGCACAACAGCTACAGTTGATCGAATGAGGTTGAGGTTAGGAAAGAGACTCAAACCAATCCAAAGACCAGCTTCACTTAAACTCCTAGAGTACCCTAAAGCACCACTATTTCCCTATCCCAATTCACCTATTCCTATTCAAGAACCATCTCCTCTTTTAAAATACTCGTGACCACCACCAGTCCCTTACTCAAATCTCTCACCTTCTTTCCATAAAAATCCCGAACCATCACAGCCTTCATCTTGCCATGTCTTACCAACACCCACTCTAGCTGTGCAACTCAGCCAGCCTTGTCTCCCTCCTCCCACAACTACAACAGATCCTTCCTTGATGGTTGTAGCAAACTCTTCCCCTTTTAAAACCACATGTCCCTCGAAAACTACTGGTGAACCAAGGAGTTGTCTTTCATGATGCCTAGAAAGTCAAATACGATGTGATTGGGCACTTGAGGAGACTCTCAGCTCTCTTAAGTGTCTATGATGCTCTCATGCTATCAAATGACTTTTGTATGGCCCTAGCACAAGCTCTCTCCTAGCATGAAGTATATGAGACCGAGATTGAATGAATTGAGGTAGACCCTACAATCCTTAACAGTTGCATGGCTATCACTTTCTTTGATGATGACCTTCAGTTGGGTGAGAGGTTTTATAACCAGTCTCTCTTTGTAGTTGGTGAACTACATGCTTGTCAAATTAACCAGAACATGTTGGATGGGGGATTAGCAGTGAAACTTATGCCTAAAAGGGTACTGACTTGAATTGGAATAGGTGCAGAGCAACTCAATCCCGCAAGTTTGATAGATCAAGGATTCAATCAGTCGAGGGAGAAACCAACCGGTGTTATCCATCTCAATATCAAAATTGGGGATTTGAATGCTTCTACTCTGTTTCACGTGATTGAGACAGACACTACGTACAATATCCTTCTGTGTCATCCCTGACCACATGACCATGGGGTAGTTCCATCCACACTCCATCAATGCTTCAAATATAGCCAACATGGAAGGCAATACACAATTTATGTTGATGAAAGATTGTTTCCCATTGCTATATCACACTATGCTGATGAGAAATACTATTTTATATATCCAGTGCGATCTCAAGAGCTGATGTTGCCTATGAAAACCATTATTAGCCCTAACTTGAGAGAGACTGCTCAAACCTCTCATTAAGATGTACAAGACATGGCAGGATCACTTAATCATATGTTTCAAGAAGAAAAGAGATATGGAACAATTATTCCTCTAACCCCTGCTGATGGAAATTTACCTACTTCCCCAGTAGAAGTAATGTCCTAAGATCATAAAGAGGGAGGTTCATCCCATCTTCACAAAAACCCATTCCAATGGTAGCTCAAATCGAGCAAATCAAGAAGAGGGAAACCACTGATTTGATCCCTCTAACATCTATAGTCACTTATGCTGATGGTGACATAAAGGTGTTATGTATCCCTATTCCATTCCTTGAAGCTGAGGTCGCACGTCAAGCTGAGATTGACGAAATAGTTGACCAAAAGATCTTACATATTTCGGTCTCTCTAAGAGAAGAGAATGATGCTTACCTTACTACCCAAGTCAGTTATGCACAAAAAGAGCCTAAGGTATTACAAATACCAGAGGTCTTAAGCATTGAGGACGGTGCTAACCTCATACCCCCAACCCCTCTTTAGCATGACCATTTCAAGGTCTTGCAAATCCTTAAGGTTTTGCACATCCTAATCCCTGAAAGGGAGGAGGATAATACTTACCTCACTTCTTCACCTAATTACCAGCAAGGTTATCCCAAAATCTTGCGAATCCCTGAGGTCTAGCATATCCCAGTCTTCGAAAAGGAGGATAGTGCTTACCTCACAGACTAAGCCAATTACATGCAAGACTCTCAAAAGGTCTTGTGTTTCCCAGCCCCTGTCATGGAGACCCAGGTTACTCATCAGAATGTGGCAAGTAGTCCCTCTTCCTCTTTCAATGACTTCATTGATACTCCCAAACAGCAATGTGAAGTTCAAAGAAGAGCTACTATAGTTGAAATGAAAGAGAAAGTTCAAGATTTGCTCAATCAGGTTGAAGTTATAAGAGAGGGAAAAGCTAAGGTGAAGGAAGTAGAACCTCCAAAGCCTTTTTGTAATCCTCTACCTAGTTTCACCCCAAAAACCTGGGGCACGCGTGTGTAGGAGAATCCCCATAGTCATTCCTCTATAGATGCTGCAGTTATGCTAAAATGGGATTTTTATAGTCCTAAAGCTCATTAGATCATGAAGAAAATGGACTATGAACCATCAAAGAATCAGGGGTTGAATGACGGTAGAGGGACGCTGGCACCCTTTGAGACCACAACGTCCCAACATACTCAAAAGCAGGGCCTTGGTTACCCGAGGCACATTGGTTTTCCTCCATGGCCATTCTTCACTGACCAAATCTTTCATGTGACAGTATCCCAAAAAAATTCACTAACTCCCCTTGAACCCATCCTTGAAGAAGTCACTCCCCTAGAGTCTCAAGAAGAAGTACAAGTTGCTCGAACTTCTCAAGAACCTGAGGGTTCAAGAACAAAAGAGATAAAAGAAGGATCATCGCTTGTGGAGCAAGAGGTTGAAGTGCTCAAGATGGATGAACAAACTTCTTATTCTTTACCCCTTGATGATGAGGAAATAGAAGAAGCATCAGAGGTCTTGAAAGATGGTGGTCAAGCCACAACCGATGATTTGGAAGAGGTGAACTTGGGTGATGAAGTTGACCCTAGACCTACTTTCATTTCAGTTATCATGTCTCCTGAAGAAAAGAAGTACACTAAATTCTTGCTAGCCAGTCGGGATGTCTTTTCTTGCCAATGTCCACAGATGCCTAGTCTTGACCCTCATGTTGCAGTTCACAGGTTGGGAATTGACTCATCCTTTAAGCCTGTCAAGCAAAAGTCAAGGACATTCCGAGAAGACTTGGAAATCTATATTGAAGCAGAGGTTAACAAGCTTAGGACGACAAATTTCATAATAGAAGTCAAATACCCAAAATGGATAGCTAATGTTGTGTCAGTCGAGAAGAAGAATGGTTAGATCAGGTTCTGTATTGACTTCTGTGATTTGAATGCAGCTCGTTTCAAAGATGACTTCTCACTGCCCTTCACTAAATTACGTATAGATTCAATGACCAATTGCCAAGCATTCCCCTATATGGATTCTTATTCGGGGTATAACCAGATAAGGATGGCACAGAAGATGAAGAATACACTGCTTTCCTGACTCCAAAAGGGGTTTTCTATTACACAGTGATGCCTTTCGATCTCAAAAATGCCGGAACCCCCTATCAAAGGGCTATGACCCCTGCCTTCGAAGATATGTTGCATGAAGGAGTGGAATGCTACATAGATGATCTCATAGTAAAATCCAATGAAAGGAGCAGTCATATACATAATATTGAAAAATTCTTTGAATACTTCGTCTTCATCAACTCAAGATGAACCTCTTAAAATGTGCCTTTGGTGTGTGATCAGGGAATTTCTTGAGATTTTTTGTCAAATATTGAGGTTTGGAGATCGAATCTGTCAAAAATAAAGCTATGCAAGAGATGCCACCTCCAAGGAATCTACGAGAACTCATATCTCTTCAAGGCAAGCCTGCCTATATCTAGAGATTCATCTCGAGCTTTTCAGGATAGTGTAAACCCTTCTCTCGTTTATTAAAGAAAGACATGCCTCTCGAGTGGGATGACGCATGTCAGATAGATTTTGAAGACATCAAGAATTATTTGTTGAAACCCCCTATTCTCTCTGTGCCAATTCTAAGGAAACCTCCCATTTTATATGTGACTGCATTGGATGAGTCACTCGATGCATTACTAGATCAAAACAATGATGAAGGAAAGGAGACGACTTTATACTATACGAGTCGAAGAATGCAAGGAGCTGAAGAGAACTACTCTCCCATAGAGAAGATGTGCTTATCTCTGATTTTTGCAGTAGAAAAGCTCAGACACTATTTTGCTTGCACACCCAAGTCAGCTCATCTCTCGAGCGAACCCTATTAAGTTTCTCTTGTCGCGCCCTTGTTTGTCCGGTCGACTCGCAAAATGGTCACTACTCCTCATGGAGTTTGACATCACATAAGTGTTGCAAAAAGCTGTTAAAGGTTAAGCCCTTGCAATTTTCTTGGTTGCACACCCTCTCCCAACTGATTCTCCCTTATCTGACGATTTTTCAAATGAAGAAGTATTTCATGCTGAAGCATTTCATGCTGAAGCTTCATATGATTGGAAGATGCACTTTGATGGGACATTTCAGTTTGAAAGAGGTGGTGTCGGAGTAGTTTTCTCCACCCCTCATGATGGCCTTGTCCAGCTATCATTCTCTCTCCTAGAGAGAGAGTTGCATAATGAAGTAGAATGTCAGGCACTCATGATAGGCTTGGAGATTGCTTTCCACTTGAACTTGAAATACTTAACCATCAATGGAGATTCAGTGTTGGTCATCAGGCAGCTCAAAGGGGTATATGATGTAAGGAAAGATAACCTCAAGCCTTATTTCAATACCGTCAAGTCAGTGATGGTAGAATTTGAAGAAGTTTCTCTTGAGCATGTATCGTGAAGGCTCACAAGTCAATGTGCTCGCCAAGTTAGGAGCAACAATTCAAATCCCACTAAAGAGCTGACACCATATGGGTAATTGAGTGGAGATGTTTTGATTTTTTTAAAGAGCTTGACAATGATGATGTAATGTAGTTGTTTGAAAAGTGCCCTCCTTACCCATCCGGGGCACTAATTGCAACTAGAAAGGCCATGCAAGCCTCGCGCAGTTCTCAAAAACCTCCCATGATTGAAGAGAAAGAGGAAGGAAAAGATTTTGAATCTTAGGATCCCATGTGTGCGAAAGTGGAGCCAGTAATAGACTGGCACATCCCTATAAAGACTGTTTTCAGCATAATCGGCTTCTTGACAACCCCACTGAACGTAACAAGATCAAAAGGTCAGCCACACTATATGTGTGATACGACGGTATCTTGTTTTGAATATCTTACAATGATATGTTGCTTAGGTGTATTGATCGAAAAGATGTTAAACATGTACTCAAAGAAATCCATGCTAGAGTTTGTGGTATGCATCAGTTTGGCCCTAACCTGTATAATAGGATCATCAAAATAGGCTATTAATGGCCTAATATGAGTGTTGATTCACTTATGTTTGCAAGAAACTGCCCAGTGTATCAGATTCATTCAAGTTTCATCCATCAAGCTCATTAACCTCTTCACCCAACATTAGCATTATGGCCTTTTGCTCGGTGGGGTATAAATATTATAGGTCCTATCGACCCACCATCTTGATACTTGTTTCCATGGACTACTTCCCTAAGTGGGTTGAAGTTATCCCTCTCAAGAAAGTCCGCAGACTTACAGTGGCCAATTTTTTGCGCCAGCATATCATATATATATTTGGTGTGCCTGACTGAATCACTTCAGATAATGGTCATCAGTTTCAAAGCCATCACATTGACCACATGGTTAAGCAGTTTGGGTTTAAATGGAAGTATTCGACCATGTGCCATCCAAGAGCTAATAGTCTGACCGAAGCTTTTAACAAGACCTTTGGTGAGGCACTAAGAAAGTTTGTTTCTGACACCAAAAGGGATTCGCATGAAAGACTTCTTGAAGTCTTATGGGCCTATCGTATTATAGCTCGAGGATCAACCCAGTCGATACCCTACTCTTTGGTATATGGGGGTGAGGCTGTGTTGCCTTTGGAAATTCAGTGTTCCTCACTCAAAATCGCCCTTCACTATGGGATGACAGATAAGGAGCAAGCTGATATTCATTGTCAAGAGTTGGATGCGCTCGATTAAAAGATATTTGCAAGCACAACAAACCCTTTAGATTAACAGAAAACGTATGCATCTAACCTTTGATAAATCAATCTGAATACGGTCATTTGTTAATGGAAAATTGGTTCTGGCAGTAAGAAGACCAATCATAACACATGGTCGAACAAAGGGGAAGTTCAAACCAAAATGGGAAAGACCATTCATGGTGAAAAACGTTTTTCCTAATGGAGCATATGTATTGGTTAATGTTGAAGGTGAAGAAGCTATGCCTCCAATTAATGGGAGATACTTGAAAACGTATTATTCATAGACAAGGATCCAAGACTCACGACCTTAAACTGCGTTGCATTGGTCCAAGCTGCACGACTTTAAATTGCATAGCACGCGCCCTGGTGGCATGACGTTAAACTGCATCATGCATAGTCTCGAAGGTGTGACCTTAAAATTGCCTTCACTAGGTTTTGGTGGATGATGTTAAAACAAATCAACCTTATGGTCTCGAAGGCATGACCCTAAACTTTCCTTCATTGGGTCTTGGTGAATGATCTTAAAATATACCAAATTGACGGTTGAGGCGGCATGACCCTAAACATGCTTCCCCATTGTCACGGCGGCATGACCTTAAAATTTCTTACTCAAAAAGATGGACATGATGAAAACCCGCAAGGGCATCATGGGTAAAAGAGTTAAAGAAAAGAAAAAAATAAATAAATAAATGATGGGTGTAATAGTACCATCAACTATTAGAGCAAAATATATCAAAATAAAAGAAAACAAATGGGCACGATGAAAATCTGCACTAGCATCATGAATAAAAGTGAAAAATGGTAGACCAGGTGTAAAATCCATGAGCAAAAGTACCACAGAAAAAATATATACGGGGTACTTGTGAAAACCAGAAATGGCACATACCTCAATGACTTGGATGAAAACCCTAGAGGGCATTCAAATCACACATGGTGAAGATCAAAGTCGCTCCCATGCGATGTAGGCCCCTCAATTCGTCTCTTTCCCCTTTCTAGAGGAGACAAGGGTTGGTCACAAGATATAGAAGAAAAGTGCAAACCATGAAGTAAAGAGAAACAAACCATGAACCAAGAGAAGCATACAAGTCAAAGATGAAAGAAGAAAACATCCATTCCAAATATGAGAAGATTACAAAATTGTGGTGATAGTTATCAAAAAATCCACAGGAAGAATGAAAAGAAGATAGAACAACCAAAAAGATTAAAGAATTCATGAGCCCCTAGAATTTTTCAAGGGCTTCACGCATCTTGGTCTTCAATGCCTCCGAGGGATCTAAGGCCGTCTTCATTTGCTCCTTGAGGTGGGAGATTGCATGAGTAACTTGACTTGACATTGTGTTGGTCAAAGCCACCTCGAAATTCAATGTCTCCAACTCTTGAGACTTGCTTCGAGCCTTTACTCTCTTCTGATCATGTTTAGTCTTTAACTAGTGGATATAAATGTCCAACCTTGCCCTTTCTTCTTCTGTAGCCTTTATCTCTGCAAATAGGCTGAGTCTTCCTTCTTAAAACCAGCTCAATAAAAAAGGAGAGAGGTCTTCTTCTCATCATAGCTCCTTATGAAACTCTGATGTTGAACTAGAGTCTCCTTTAAGGAAGCCAGGCAAATCCCGTATAGTGCTTGCACTTCAAATTCGCGTTGTGAGACTTCAGCTCCCCAACGTTCAAGGTCCTTTAAGAGACCTTCGAATCGATCAAAAGTCTCCTTATCATAGCTGACAACCCTCAAAGCAGTAGCACTTTCCCTGACTACATCTATCTCAGTTGTAAATTCAGAAAGGGAGCATTTCTTTATGCTTAAAGACTTGATCACAACAAGTTTTCCACCAACAAATCCTTCCTGTTTGATATTGAAGAAGGCAAAGATGAAGAATCAGCCACAAGAAGGGGAGGAACGAGAGCTAAGGGCTCCCTAGAAGGAATATCGGGCTTAGATAGAGCCCCTACATTTAAAGCTGCAGAAATTGGCACTTCAGAAGTACGGATCACCATAAGTTCTAAAGTTCTACTTAAAGAAGCATCTAGTTGAGATTGGGGCTTTACTTCTGAAGTAATTGGAGTAGGTACTTCTAACGTTGTTACCTCAATATTTGGAGCTACATCATTCGCTCCAGCATCATCTTCAAGAATATATAATGCAAAGAAAGTCTCCCTAACTCAATGATGAGAGAGTTGAAGACTGCACTACTTCGGGCTCATCAGCAAGGGGCAACTCTATTTCTACTATGAGAGGAGGAGCACTCTCTAATCGACAGCTCAAGCTGAAGGAAGTCTAACTCGATAAACTTGGTTGAGCAATAACAACTTCAGGAACAATTACCTTTGATGACAGAGTCGGGCTAGGTGAAGCCTTCATCTTTGCACTCTTCTTTGGCCTAGGAGGTAAATCAACTCCTTCACTTGAAGAAGATGGAACTGAAGGAGATGCATCTGGACTTGACAAAGCCCTTTTGCTCAGACGAATGCACTTTTTAAGAACTTTAGGTTCCGCTCCACAGGAGTACTAGGTTCAGGGCCTTCTACGTCCTTCTTTTTCTTTGTCCCTTTCTTCTTTACTCTCTTCTCTAGGGTTGCCTCATCTCTTGACTTGGAAGGAGCACTCTTAGTCTTCTTACTATAGCAAGATTTAGCAGCTGGAGCAGAATGAGACCCACTACCTATTAAGGCATTAAGGTCTTGAATAGGGCGACCTTCATAACCAGGGACTGCATGACCCTTGGTCCACTTGAAGATCGAACATAGGTCATTAAATAGATACCTAGTTTCACTTTCAATGGAGAGATACTAGATGTCAGTATGATCCATGGTCAGATAATGAGGTATACCAAGTCCCTTCCAATTTAACCTTAGAGAAGATTGGAGGTACAAAATGCTTCCCATGCCTGGTATCACACTACGCACTATTGATGGCCTTCCATGTATGGGTTGCCTACCAGTAAGAACGGTTGGTGATGTTTCCTCAGTAGCATGACCTATATGACCATAATGAGGAATGCCGAACTTGCTCAAGAGACCTTGCTCAAGCCAGTAAGAGCAAGACAAGTTTCCCGAGCGAGACAAGTTTCACAAGCCATCCTCATATTGATATCAATCCAAGATTTACGGCTGCCACCTGGAGCATCATGGTCTTACTGAGACCCCTTATTCCCATATTTCTTCTCAAAAAGTATTGAGAAGGAACACCCTTCGTCTAGGCCATGCTGGCGTGAAAACTTGTGGGGAAAATACCTTTCAAGCTTCTTATCTCCAACACCTTTATACGACAAGATGTATCCCATAACACTTAGGAGATGCATGACTTCTTTAGTCTCACAGGTATCTCCATCAATGACATCACCAAAAGCATCCATGGCGGATGGTGGTACCCCTAGACCATGGGAGTGTGAATTTGTACAAGAATAGAGTCAGGTATACGACCAAGTATTCATGATCATTTTCAGATCTTCGGGGAGGGGTCACAACGTCCTTGTTCTCGTCTTCTTCATCTTCTACCTCTTGCTCATCATAATCCTATACCGCACTAGAATTGGGTTCCTCTTTGTCCTGACGGTTCTCATGAAAGGAATCCCTCCATGCATTGAAATGCACTATTTTGGATTTGGTCTTGTTCTCGGAAAGTAGTAGTTGATAAATCTCAAACAACTCACAAAGACCTGGAGGAGGCGGTTCATCGTTGATGAGTTGACTCCCAAAAATTACTTCATTATTGGGGATAAATTCTTCGTACATGGCTCCCAGTATGGGTAACCCACTATTGAAGTACCTGTCAAGAAGGATGATTCCCCCTTCATCGTGATCGAGGTGCCAGCTGTTAGTCTTGTGGCACCAGGTTTCCAGTAAAGCCCTGATGGTGTTTGAGCATTTGTCGTAGTAGCCAGTTGAGCACTGGCAAGCTGCAGCTAAGGCATATGCTTCTAAATCCTTAGCACGTGAATGGAGGATGTCAAATGTCCAGGTGCTATAGCCTTGCATATATTGGTGCTCCCCGTCAAAGTGGAGTCCACCAGATGCCCAATGAAGACCCTATTTCTCCAATATTCTCTTCCTAGAGTAGGATCTCACTTGAATCAAAATTTCTGTGAAGAGAATGGTACATGGGTACACCAACTCCCTGAATCACAGGTTCACCATTTGCATCTTCATAATGATAGAACCGAGCATCCTCACCCACGTAGGTGATGCTTAAGGGTCACTCTAGATTTTGAGTAGTTTTAAGAACATTGAGGGTCGTAGACCCTGTAAAAGAGGCGCATGTGTATGCATCAGTACTCAATTCTCCAAGGCATGGTAAATGGTTCACTTCAAGAATTTTGACTGCAATAGAAGCACAAGAGAAAGAAATGAGCAATTGAGCAAAATGATAGTTCAAATGATTGGGATCTTCAAGTGAAACAAGAAAAGAAAGCATCAGGAATTTTACAAAATTTCGACAGCATCTCCCCTATATGCAGTTAACAAAGAAGGTGTTTGGCTAGTCCAAAGCACTTGAGAGATTCTAAGAAATCACAAGTCCATAGGTCAATTGCCTATCACGAAAAGTGACCCCTGAAGAGCTCCCTTTTTATCAAAGAAGTGCCCAGGAATGCTCAAGAATGCATAACTACGCATGAAAATGCTTAGAAATGGATAACTATGCATGGAAGTGTTCAAGAGATGCATTATGGTGCATAACTATGCTCAACTATGTTTAACTACATCAGAAGACGCACGAAATTTGATAACTATGCTTAAAAATACTCAAAGGAATTTTGAAATGCATAACTATGTAGTGGAGATGCTGAACTTGCCAAATTGCAATGCAAAAATGCACTTGAGATACAAAGCGGTGTGTGAAGATGCCACATAAGATGCTTTACAAGCTAAGATACGCATAAAGCAAATGAGGAGGTGAAGAGTTGCATGAGAATTCTGCAAAGATGCTTCGGATGATAAAGTATGGCGCAAAAGAGGTTGAGAATATGAAGAGTTACATAAGAATGCGAAGGGGCGCATAAAAGAAATTATTAAAGATGGTCAAGTGTTCCCAAAAATGTGTGTGACACCCAGACAGCTCAAAACAAGAAACAATTTTTTTTTTGGGTGGTTAGAAATATTTGGGGCGCTCAGGGAAAAATTCATGGTGTTTTTAAACATCCATGATGCTTATGATATTCAAGGAAAAATATGCATGGTGCTCAAAGAAATTTTTTTTGGTGACGTCTAGTGCTCAAAAAGACTTTCGTGAAGCTCTAAAATGTTCACGATCTTGATTCATGATGCTTATATTGGTGACGAGCATGTTCGAGAGGTTTGTGGCATCCAGATACGTTTGAAGTGCCCAAAAAAGACATCCGTGCAACTCAAAACAGCCAAGGCAATTTTTTTTCGTGAAAGATCGGAAATGTGCATGATGATGGTTAAGAGCAATGCTTGTAGCGACCAAAAATGCTAGCCACACTCTAAATGTTCATAGCACTCAAGGATGTGTTCGTGGTGTCCAACCATCATTCATGGAGTGCAAAGTGATATATGTGACGACTAATTATGTTCATAATGCTTGAGCGTATTGGTGATGCTCAAGAACATTCATGAGGCCCAAATATGCTCGTGAAGGTTCAAAGAAATAATCATGAAAGCTTCGAAATGGTCATGGTTCGTAATGAGACGAACATGTTTTGAATGTCGTGGTGCTCAACAAAAAAAAATTTGACATTCAAAGTGTTGGTCACGGCATTGATGGATGATGAACATGACCACGGGGTTCGTGATGCCTAAAACGTGTTCATGATGCTCAAGATCGACACAAGATGCACTAGGAATGAAATGATACATGAAGATGCAAGATGCACTAAGAATTATCAAGAAATGCTTAAAGGATGATCAACTCATCTAGGTTGCACTAAAAAGAGTGTTCAAACATTTGATTAAACACATGGTGTTTAAAGGAGAAATAAGAAGAAGTGGAAGAAGGAGTCATCAAAGGGCACCAAAAGGAAAGAAGAAAAGGTGATTACCTTGGGGTTAGAAGAGCTAGCCATGGTCCCCAAAAGCTTCTTTTTGAAGGTTACCTTTTTCACTAAAGATGGAGTCCCTCTCACGTTTTTCTAGAAGAACAAAAAAAAGTGGGTGAAAATACACCCCTATCCACTTTTATAAAAACTCAGGCAGACTGCCCCTCTCCTTCACTAAACTCACAGACCCGCACCTAGGGCGAGTCTGTCTCTTTTCTTCTCTCGTTTCTCTCCCTCTCTCTCACGAAACGCACAGACCCGTGCCTACAGCTGGCTCTTTTTTTCTCTCGTTTCTCTCCCTCTCTCTCATGAAACTCACAGATCCGCTCCTAGGGCGGGTCCATCTCTTTTCTTCTCTCGTTTCTCTTCCTCTCTCTAACGAAACTCACGGACCCATGCCTAAGGAGGGTCTGTCTCTTATCTTCTCTTGTTTATCTCCCTCTCTCTCACGAAACTCACGGACCCGTACTTAGGGCGGTTCGGTCTCTTTTTCCTCTCTCGTTCCTCTTTTTCTCTCTCACGAAACTCACCGACCCACACCTAGGGCGGGTCCATCTCTTTTCTTCTCTCATTCCTCTCTTTCTCCTTCATCAAAACTCACAGATCCATGCCTAAGGTGGGTCCGTTACTATCTTCCCCCCAATCTCTTTCATCTCTCGCTCAATATCAATTATACGGACACACACCTAGGGCGGGTCCGTCACTCTCTCATCCTGTCTTCTTTTCATCTCTCTTTCATCATGCACCAAAAGGCAGGTTCATTACACCCCTCATTTCTTTTCACTTTCTCAATGTCTCTTTCTCATCTCTCGCTCTCAATAAACTTACACGAGCCCATGATTTAACCATGAGCTCAGCACGCACTTGTGCACATTGACACCAGGTGAGCAAAAGAGATATGCCCCTTGTTCTACCTACATACACTAACCCCCCAGTGGATAACCTTGAGCTGTGTAAAATCTATAAACTCTGAGGTCAATAGGCCCCTTTTCAAATCCTCTCAATTCAAACCATGAATATGTTAACCCAATATAACCCTAGGTTCAGTCTGATGAGTTTGATGGACTCTAAGGATGTTTTTATCCTTAATGAACTTAATGCCCAACGGAGGCATATCCTTAATATGCCTAATCTCCAAAGAAAATACATTGAGCATTTTTTGCAAGGACATTCTTGTCGTTAGTATGTTCAAATACCACTAGAGATACACCTTTGCATAAAAACTTACAAATTACAAGTCAAACCTATCATTTAGTTGATTCATGACTTCCATTGAAGACCATGATGACTCATAAAAACTATGGGAATCTCAATCACCCCATGAGCTTGACCTGCTATCCCTAAAATTCAGAAATTACCCTTCTCATTGAAACTCTATTCACCAGCTTGGACCTTATCAGAAACGATCCTGGCAACCCTTTTTCACTTGGGTTTCACCTCAGAACTCCATTATCCCCATGGAGTCATACCAAATATACCTTACTCATTCAGTCTTCCTGAAACCTCATGAGTAATACCATGCTCAAAGAGTAATAAGAATCCCTGATGATCTATCACCCCCAGTGGAGCACTATTTCCAGTAGACCATCACCCCAATGGTCTCTCACTCCATTGGTTCATGATCTCTAGTGATAGGTCATTACCCCCAGTGAGTCACCACCCCCAGTGGTGTGGGTACACCATGACCAATCTCTGGAACAAGTTATGCCTTCAGCCCTAACAAGGTAATCATTTCTTTATCTTGAAATTACATATTATCCCTAGGGAGTTTTTCAAGCTTATGTTGTCTATTGTGCCACCTAAAATCCCTACACCACCAGACAAAGTATGAGTCATTCATCACCTTGCATAACCCAAAATGACATCTCTAGTGGGGTATAATTCCTTAATAAAAGCCTCACCCATGGTATTTGTTTCCCCAATGAACTTTGTACAATCATAACCCCTCTATCCTATGCATTGTCAGGGATGAGGTTTTTCTCTTAAAAAAAAAGAAGTCGGGCATGATGAGCATCCGATGAGGATCACCATGAGTAAAAATGAGAGCTTCAAGCGGACATGGACAAGAAGGTATGGGTAAGATTGCCAAAAATACAAATTGGGCATGATGAAAACCCGAAAGGGCATCATGAATAAAAATGAAAGACGACCATGGTCATGAAGCCATGAATAAAGGTGCTATAAAAATAGAAAACTGGGCATTGTAAAAATCTGAAAGGGCTCCATGATTAATAATTGAAATAAAAAGGTGGATGTGACCTCGAAGTCACGAGTAAAGAGCCTCAATAAAAAAAAAAGTTGGTGAAAACCATTTTGTGGTGCCACATCTATGTAGTTCAAGTGAAAAATCGAAAGGGTGTCTGGACTAATAAATAGGTTGATGCAACATTCGACCAAGGCGGCTTTAAACAATTACAGGAAAAGTTTGGTGGTTTAGGAATCAATACCCCTCATGGATACCTTATCATCAAAACCAAAGGAGGTTAAGAAATCCAGCAACTTGAGTCAGCCTTGTTGAAGGGCCCCTAAAGATCAGAAGAATTATTAAGATGGAAAGTTAGGATAGCCATTTGTTGAAGAGATTATTCAATCCAAGACGTCAACCAAAAACAGGAAGAGCACGTTGACAATTCAAGATAAAAGTTCTTACAAGGCAATTGATTACCTATGCCTGGATTGATACCCTGGTTCCGAGGGTAACCGCCTTACTAAGGCTCCCATTGTTGATAGGTTTAGACTTTTAGGACGGCCACTAAAGAGCCCCTAACTAAGCCCGGTCTATTGGGTGTAAGTTCCCAAATAGACTGTCTTACTAAGGCTCCCATTGCTGATAGGTTTAGACTTTCAGGACATCCATTAAAGCCCCAGACTAAGCCCGGTATATTGGGTGTAAGCCCCAAAGAAACACACCATGTGCCATCAATCTAAGTCCTAGTGAAGCAGTTCATCCTCCCCATTAAGGGCTCCCCTCGATTGTCTCTACAAAGAAAAATAAACAAACCAAAGGTTCAGTGTAAAAGGGGAAGGAAGCCTTTAAATGCCCCCCGCCGCTAGCCTTTCAAAAGAAAGATCAAATTCCCTTAAGAAAAACCCCCCGCCACTAGCCTTTGAAAGAAAAATTGGATGAATTAGGAAGGAAATCTCCAAGCAAAGCCCTCGACTGCTTGACACATTTGGATTATGATAATATTGAAAAATAAGCCTTTTAGCAAGGCCCCTAGTTGTTTGACCCAAAGATACCACTAGATTGGGATCAAGCCCCAAAGGCACCCACCAGTTGGCTCATTAAGAAATATTGTTGAGTTGGAAAAGTAAGCCCTTCCACAAGGCACCTGGTTAGCATGCTTCCCTAAAAAACAGATTCTAATAGTATTGGGTTATCAAGCCCTTAAAAGGCCCCCAATCGCTAGGATCCACTTCGGTCATCTATCAGGGAAGAAGTTTGGCATGGTGTTACCCTCAAGGATCGTGTTGATGCCGATGATCGAGAAGAAAAAAATTTGTTGAGAGAAAATAAAAGCGCCTTAGTAAGGATTCGAAAGATGAGCTTTAACGAGGTTTCGTTCTGAATGTTGCACTTCTCTCTTCTCTCGCAGGATAGCATTTGGTGGGGAAAGATGTTATACATCATTTTTGGTATACTTGTATCCTCGCGGTGAATAAAGAGAAAGCCGATAATAACCCTGGTCCCGCCAGTGCCCAAGACACCGCCAGACCACGGGAACACTGTAGTTGTAAGCCTAAAATTGGGCGACCTTTGAAGAAGTGTTAGAATGGCCTCAAATTCCATGAGAGAGTAGTTTTCGATACCCTAAGGATACCCATAACGTTTCGTCATGTTCTAACAAATTTTGATATGATCATGATGAAACTTGGTTTTCAAATGAAGTTCCTTTCATGTTGAAAATGGACCCTATAACTATAGCCTTTTTTTTCGATCTTAAAATAGCATCAGGCTACTGCCATTGAATCTAGAACTTCAAAAAACCCCTAGGTACCAAATTTTAGCTCAATCGGACTCTCTGAGACTATTCTGTGCCTAACTTACCATAAAATTGTGGGTTTTACACTATTGCGAAGCAACCTCGGTGAACCAGTTTTCATTTATAGAAAATATGTTTTCTCATTTCGAGATGATTTTTAATTGGTCATAACTCGCTGGTTTTGAGTCCAATTAAGGTCAAATTCAGACACGAACTAGATCTCGACAACCTGCTTATTTTGACATATGACATGCTTCATGGCGTAGCCTGGAACAACAGAATTTCTAAAAAGAAGATGGGCTCAAAACATGCAAATTCATATTTTATAAAGAAGAACATCCAATTCTTTGAGAGGACATAGCTCAAGATCCCGATATCGGATCGTCGCAAGTATGAGTCTGTTGCGAATGTGCTTTGAAGTGCTACAATTTAATATAGTTTTTATGAATGATCGGGGGCCGGATGACACAAATTTTAACGTAAAAAATGACATACTTTTCTGGTCTTTGGAATTCCATTTTCTGATGACTTCTCAAAATTGGAACGTGCTCAAACAGAGACCAAAACAAATGCCTCTTCAATTTGTGATCAAAATAAAGGCTTGAAACATTATAAATCATCCCGGATTGGTGGTCGAAGAATCACAAAGTTTATGGACTTGGCCGGATTTTGGGTTCTTCCTTAAAAATATGTTTCAAGACGATCAAATGGTATCATAACGTGTGTAATAGTTCAAGCATCGATTCTACAACGATAGCTCACCCAAATTACCACCATAAGCGTCTGAAAGAGCTCCTGAGGCCTAGCAATAGCAAGAGGCCCCTTATGGAAGGATGGTTTTGTTATTTTTTTAAAATGCTTAGGCGTATTTTGGTCATTTGATCAAACAACGGGATTAATATTTTAATTCATAAAATATATATATATTGACAATTTTGGGTGTTTTTGAGCATTCCACCCTTGTTTTGTGGTTGCTCTATTTAAGGAACCCAAATAGTTTGTAATAAGGACTCTTGAACATTTGAATATTTTTTGAGTGAAATTCTTGAATTCGTAGTTCTTGCTTGTTCTTTTACTTTTCTTTCAAGTTCAAGACTCAAGATGAAAGGTGAGACAAACATTTCCTAAAGAGAGATAATAACCTTAGAACCCTACACTCCTTAGAACCCGAAAGTTTCAACTCCCTTAGTATTCTCAATTCCCAATCCCATATTCCCTATAACTCCTAGCTTCCATACACCTTAGAACCCCTAGCTTCCAATCCTATTCCATACACCATACACCCTACCTTAGTTAGCCTACACCTTACCCTATACCACACATCATATTGCACCATACACCTTAACCTGTACTATAGACCTTATTTCCTATACACTAGACCTTAACCCAACCGATCTAAACTAGGTACCTAGACTCCTAGACCTTAGCCTTGATCCACCAAGCCTAAAGCTCTCTCTCTCTCATGTGCATACAAAGGGATCGACGAAGGTGCACATAGGTTCAAGCTCGTTCTAGGTCCACTCTCTCTTATCTCTCTTCTCTCTCTCTTCTTTTTTTCTTTCTCTTCTTTCTCTTTTTCTCACTCTCTCCTTATTTCTTCTCTCCCTTCTCTCTCTTTCTCTCTTCCTTCTCTCCTTCTCTCTCTTTCTCTCTCTCTCTCTCTCTCTCTCTCTTTCTCTCTCTCTCTCTCTCTCTCTTTCTCTCTCTCTCTCTCTCTCTCTCTCTCTCGAACCCAGGGGGTCTGAGCCCTCACCCTCCCCCTTGTTGGCTATGTAGCCTTTCAAGGCCTTAAAGCCAATAGTCTTACGCTCAGTGGGAGTTAGAGAGAGATTGAATCTGGGTGCTTGGTGAACTGGAGCCCAGATTCATATACCCCGAGTATTTGAGGTATTGAGAGTTTACGTTTTGAGATTATGAACTCTCAGGGAGGTGTGAGGGTCACCTCTAAATCAGGACTATATTGATTAGAATGTCTCATCGTTGATGTGATTAGCCAGAGCTTAGAGAATCCAATGGAGAATAATAGAACCTGAGTATTGAAAAGAGTATTCACCCTTTATAGAATGATCAGCTCATGGGACATGAGCCCGTATCCTGACATGAGACCGTTCCATAGTATGTACACCCTCAGTCGTATGGGGAAGCCACTTTTCTATAGTATTATCCAACTTAGAAGAGCTAGTGCGAATGTGCTTTGCAAGGACCCCTGTATTTGAGTATGAACATATCTCACAGGGATGCACCAGTAATCCATTGAACACCTGGTGATGGGAAGCTCTGGCTCAGCGACTTTGATGTGACCAATTATGTGTCTCTGTCATAGACTGTAGAGCATAAGTCCATTGGGTCGACTTGAGACATCGGTGGAACATCATTCAGGTTAGCTCAATGGAAGACTCCGACTAGTGTTATATGTCTAAAGATCACATTTACCTTTGGCCTATATTAATCTAAACTTGATGAGAAAATATTTTATATTAATGAAAAATTGTGTAATAATATTGATAAATTATTTTTGGGATTTTTGAAGATTTTTTCAGTTTTTTTTTAAACGAGAAAATATGATTTTCAAATTTATTTGACATAAATATCAAACAAAGACATTCTATGAGGATGCCACATGGATCCCAAGTGGCCATAGGGATGCCACGTGGCACGCCCACCTCCGCAGTCGTGGATGACATCATGCTGATATCATATATATATGTGGCGACCTATTTGTCATTAATTCTTTTATTGGTATTATGTTATACATATTATCTTGTTATTTAAAGTGTTATATATTATTATGACTTAAGTTTGATTTAAGTCACATGTTTTTTTTTGCTCATATGTATCATTTTTGGCATGTGTGAAGTCATGGAAGTTTGAGAATTAATTTAATTCATATTATTATCCACATATGATCTTATAGCATGTGAATATATCTTATGTGAGTATACCTTATGGGCTTGACCCATATGAAACTTTAGTATTGTTAAAATCCTATTGGTGGTTATTCACATGTGTGGATGTCCCATATTACCTTTATGCCTATGTCCTTGTATTTTATTGACTCTCACAAACTATTCAAAAACCATGGGCATAAGTGTAAACAGGAATTTGGACTTAATGGGAAATAAAACATGGAGCTAAGGTAAATGACTATAAACCTAGGTTTTAATTAGTGAAATGTATCAAAAGCTCATCCATTGATCTTAGTGATAAGATATGGATGCGTGGCATGAATAAAAGCCTCTCATGTGCCATTGTTTTAAGGCATCAAGGATCAAGATCAAATCCATCTTTATGATCTAAGTATAAAAGCAACTTATGAGATCAATTATAACCCTAACTTGAGTATTCACTTCAAAGAGAGAGAGCCTTTGACAAAAATGTGGACACCCATGAGACTATCTTCTTCCTTGAGCTTTCATTTGAAACTCTTCCATGGAGTAGTCCATCATTTATGTAATCAAGCCTATACTATTGCTTCATTAAGGTATTGATTTTTTTCTCATATTTTTATTTCCTACCTCATTTTCATAATCAAAGCTTGCTGTAATTCTTAATTTGCAGTAAATTTTTTCATTTTTTTCATGAAAACTTGATATTTGCAGAGCCCCATAGCAATAGTGTAGTTCATACACATAGTATATGTAGACTAGCTTGCTTACTCCATGATCTTGAGTAGTTTCAACTTGATTTCTTGATCTTATTTTTTTGAAATTTTACTGAGAATATACAACTTATGAGAGGTTTATTTCATCATATTTGAGCATAAGAATAGTCCATTGAGTTCCCTTTTAAATGTTGAAAACTTCCTGTGGTCCCTTATAGACCACATGGTGTAGTTTCACCATAACTTCCTTATTTTGAGTAGTATCTCTCTCAAACTTTGAAGGGCTATTTTAATACATGTCTCTCTCATGATTTGATGCCCATTAAGTGAAATAAATTTCATTTGCTTCCCATTGGATTGATCTCCTTGAGTTATTATTATCACCTGTGCCTTAGACAGTGGGACAAAATTAAGTCCTCAAAAGGCCCTTTCGTGGCCCGGGCACAAGGGGTTCGAACCATGGTTTCCCCATGTATGTTTGCATGTTAATTTGATGTATTTACAATTATTAAATGGATTCATGATTGGTTAAATTGAGTATGTTGTGTGAATATTGAGATTGTTTTTTAATCTTGCGGTATGAGCTTTAATGTTATGCATTATTGTTTATGTGAATTGAAATCTTATTTAAATATTATGATCAAGTGTATGAGGT
Organism: Amborella trichopoda; assembly: GCF_000471905.2. Next base: position 4,217,748 of record NW_006498846.1, read on the forward strand.
GTATTAGATATTATGATATATGATGAGGATGAATAATGAAGATGAAATTATCATATAATTTTAATATAATGAGGAATTGCGAGTATAA